>OZ022265.1:23963074-24563074 GCA_963978885.1 Nemotelus pantherinus
GCGAAACTCCGCAAAGCTATCAAAAAGCATTAGAATATTTCACTCAAGCAGCGAATGCAGGAAACGCAATAGGATACGCATTTTTGGGGAAAATCTACTTTGATGGCAGTGATTATATCAAAGCTGATTATGAAACAGCTTATAAGGTAATTTATAAATTAATAGGATACACATTTTTATTTTTGCTTTAATTCAAATTGTTCGCTATGGCAGTGAATAACTCGTATCGTTTCTTTAGTTTCTTAGTCCTTAGTCTTTACTCACTAAAAGCTAATAATTTGAATAAATTATTGATATATCAAAGGCTAATGTAGATTGCGGATTTTGCACTGCTTTCAGAACACCTTTCACCAAATTATATATTTCTAGTTTTAGGTTCCATATACAAACTATGCATAAAGAGCAATTTTATAATTAGATTTTATAGTTTTTTCAAAAGGCAGCTGAAATGGGAAATCCAATAGGACAAAGTGGATTAGGAATGATGTACCTGTTAGGCAACGGAGTTCCAAAAGATACAACAAAGGCATTGAATTATTTCACCCAAGCTGCTGATCAAGGTTGGGTGGATGGGCAGCTTCAACTCGGCAATATGTACTTATGTACGAATGATATTGAAAATGTATTCGTGTACTAACATATTCTGTACTTACAGCTGGCACTGGTGTTAAGATGGATTTTAAGATAGCCTTGAAATATTTTCAACTAGCATCACAATCAGGCCATGTTCTTGCATATTATAATTTAGGTCTTATGCATGCTTTGGGTTTGGGTATGATGCCGTCCTGTCCTTCAGCAGTTGAGGTAAGTCACTTAATTAAATATTTAACATTTAAAAAATGATTTCCCGATAGTTTTTCAAAAATGTGGCTGAACGCGGTCGAGTGTCCGAAGGATTAATGCAGGCATACCAAGACTACAAGAACTATCGATTCGATGAATCTTATTTGAAATATTCTCTTCTGGCCGAAATGGGATACGAAGTTGCGCAAAGTAATGCAGCGTTTTTATTAGATCGAAATGAAGTAACTTTGTTCAACGGTCGGTCCGAAGACTTGTTGCGAGCGTTTCATTATTGGAAGCTAGCCGCTACACAAGGTTATTCAGCGGCACAAGTGAAACTAGGAGACTACTACTATTATGGACTGGGAACGTCAGTTGACTATGAGACTGCAGTGTCTTTGTACAGGTAGATATTACTCTATTATGATAGCATAATTCTTGTTTACCATTTTCTCATAGGAAAGCGTCTGATCAGCAACACAATGCTCAAGCAATGTTTAACTTAGGTTATATGCACGAGAATGGGCTTGGTATGAAAAAAGATTGGCATTTGGCAAAGCGTTCATATGATTTAGCAGCGCAAACAAATACTGAAGCAAAAGTACCGGTTGCAATGGCCCTGTTAAAGTTACAAGTACTGAAAAAGCTGGAGTCGTTGAAAAATGTAATAAGTTTTCATCATTTTTGTGATAATTTTCATCAAAATAATTATCTTAATTATTTCCAGACGCCCTTAATTTATATATTGGATCTGGATGAAAATATCGTAACAAACTGGGATCTATATTTAATTACAATTCTCACACTATGCTTAGGAGGAATAATGTATTATAGGCGTCCAAATCAAAATTAGTTTTAAAGTTATCTAAGAACCTAAGCTGTAATAATTATTTGTTGAATTAAATACTAATATCAAATTATTAAGTAATATTTACTGTTGTACATAATTATGTATTATATCACTATCCACTTTAATTTATTTTTGTTCATTATTTATTATTATTTACTATTCGTTTTTATTCGTTATTAAATATGATTCATTATTAACCGTTATCATTTATTAAATCTCATTGTTTATTATTCATTATTACTTATTAGTTACAATATTTTTTTAAGATTAATCATTGACCATTATAATTTGTTACTATTATTCATGGTTATTATTCAATATTATTGCATATGTTAACTTACTATTGTAAATTCTTGTCCACTATACAATAATATATAATTTATTGTTATTATGAATTCATTACTATCAGTGTCCATCATTATAAATAATTATTAGTTATTTCATATAAGTATTCCTAAAGTAGTTTAATTCATTATATATTTGCACGATGGCGATAGCTAAAATAGTTACAGTTTCATATTTTTGCGTAGCTTATTGACTAGCAGAAGGACAGTGCCGCCGCCTTCAATGACACTAGCAGGCCAAGCTGTTTGACACCCAAGCCAGCCGTATGCTTTGATTAGTTGCATGGTAGAGCTGGGCCTTGTCTGCGAGTACAAGCTTAGGTTGCATGCAAGTTCAAGCCGGTTCACGGGCTGTTAGCACCTGATTTCATTATAAATGAAAACTGACTTGAGAATTGGAAAGCAAAAAAGAAATAGAAAAAACGTGAGGAATTCTCTGGCGAACAGGATCATCTGCTTCAGGTATGGAACTGGACTGGTCAGCTGGAGGAAGAGTTTACTTTTGCAGGAACGAGTCAGTTGCTGTTACTGGTTATTATGGATTTGTTCGAGCAAAATGGAAGTTTTTCGGGAAGCTTTATGAAATTTGATTGGAGTTCTTTGAATTTTAGTTCAATACCGTTAGAAGTGTGCTTCGAAAATCATGAAACCGCATCGAACGCACTTGAATGTTGAGTGATAGGAATTCGAATGGCGTCAATAGCTACAGAGTGTGATTTTCTTTTGTTGCTGCCGTTACTTAGAATTTACGACGACGGAATATCTTTCAAGCAAAAGTGTTACAATAAAGTTTTCTTTGCGCGAAATTTCGGGGCCACCGAAGTCAGGCAAAGAGTTGTGCGTGGGTTTTTTTCAGGGCTGTGGAGTCGGAGTCAGGAGTCGGAGTCGAGGAGTCGAACAATTTTTAATGGAGTCGGAGTCGGAGTCGAAGCTAATTTTCATCAGCCGACTCCGACTCCGACTCTGAAATTCATCACCAAGCCTAAAAATTGGTGGACTATTTTTCAATTTTTGACTGGATTGGGAAGAAGCTAGAAAACTTCTAGAGTTGCTATATCAACCTTATATAATGGCGAATGAATTTCAGGCAGATGGAATTACACCTGTTTTTTTTTACAAAAATGGAAAAGTCTTATATTTCGCCTTTCAAAAATGAATGGAAACTTGGTCGATTCATTAAAAAATTCACTTCTTTGTAGAGAAATTTGTCTCTTAGATAATGAAGTACTTTTAGCTGCTATATATGTAGATCCTTCAGTCCAGGTTATCCTGACAGAAGATCAACAAGCGCGTGCTAAAATTGCGTTATGCGAATCAACTATTCGTATGAAAGGATTGCATACGGAAAGTGAAGCCATGGCTAGACCACAGCAGATAACCATTCAGTCGTCATCACTTCCCCCAAGTACTGAAGTTGATGATGAAAATGAATTCGAAAAATATCTTGACGAACAAGAATGAGCAAAGCGGCAGCGCTTAAGCTTGGAAAAAAGTAACTAAGGAGGAAATTCATCGCAACTGGAAACCTTGAAATTGGATTTTTATAGGGCACTGAATGATGTTGAGTTGTTTGACCGAAGTTCAGTTCTGGAAGTAGAAGATGCCATAACGAAGTATCCCAAAATCGTCTAAAATGTACCATTACTCGTTACGGCATTGCCCCGACTCAAGTATTTGTGGAACGCTTGTTTTCTACCCTTAGAATAATTAAATCGGATTTAAGAGTATTAATATTATATTAATATTAATATTATTTTTAAGAGCTAACTCGAATTAAGCGTTTTCGGTGTTTTTATATTAGTGTGTGAGATGCAATAGGAATATTTTCTATTTCGAAATAAATCTCTTTGACAATATAGCGTAACATTATAATTTAATGTTACTAAAGGAAACAAACTAGCAGGAAAATATGATCTAATTGTAAGACGAAAAACGATTTTAACCTTCTGGCTTTAACTGTATATTAGAGCTACGAATGCTTGGAGTAGAAGTACGGAGTCGGAGTCGTTATTCGGGAGTCGGATTCGGAGTCGCAAATGTTAGAAAGCTTATCATTGGAGTCGGAGTCGGAGTCGCAAGTTTTTCTTCCCGACTCCACAGCCCTGGTTTTTTTTGCAGCAGTGATTTTTTGTGTGAACCAAGTTTTTCCATTTCCAGCGTCCACGGGCGACCATCATTCGAACCCACTGGTGATTGATATTGTTTCATTTCTATTATTTGCTTATTTTTATAAGAAGAACAAAGGCGTGCACAAGACTTTGAAATAGAGGGAGCAAACACTATAATTCAGCACAATATTTCCTTAATTTTCATTGAAACACTGTGATGGCACAAAAGTGATTTTTTTTTTCAAGGCAATTCTGCAATAAAGGGGCAATCGCCCCCTATGCATCCTTCAGTGCACGCCACCTGTTCTTCCATGTTTATTTTATTGCGGTAATATTTTTGTTTGTAGATTTGAGTTTTTTGAATGAATTTTCATGCTGGCCTTTCTGCTAGAAAATTAATTTATTGAGGCTCGGATTCTTCAAGTTGAATATTCTTTTTATACTAGATTGTTTAAAGGTTAAAGCTTCTGTTCTATTTGCTTTTGATATTCTTTTCGCGATGAGAATATGAAGAGTTGGTAAACTCCAAGAGTTAGATTAAGGGGAGCTATGCTAAGGTGGGCTCCTGTATCCTCTTTCCGGTAAGTTTTTTCTGTCTTCTTATGTCGGTTCATGTTCGTATGCAAGAGCAAGGGCTCACAAAACCCACGACACAGGCAAATAGCCAGTGCCTGAATGTTACGCGAGAGTAACAGGTCAGGCTAATATTATGTTGTGGTGGCGGTTTACAGCTGGTCCGCAACATACTTGCTCGAGCATTTCAGTGTCGTAAAGATTGGTAAAGCATCTTGCCCTTCGCATGCAAGATGCTTTAACAATCTTTGGTAGACATTTGCGCATCTATCGAGTGGTGGTTCGGATAATATTACTGTAAAGAACAGCTGGGACAGGATTTGAATAAAAGCTACTTTACTTTCAGAGCGAAATACTTTAAAGCTATCCCCACTTATGAGTGAGATATTTGTGGACCGACTGGAGAAGAAACTTCATGAAGAAGGTTCGCTCCCTCGGGTCTGGTTGATATATGTAGACGAGATTCTAGTTATAGGAAAAAAAGATGCTTTGGGAGAAACTTTGAAGAAGTTGTACCAAGCACATAAGGACATCCAATTTTCAATGGAAGACGAAAACAATGAGAAACTACCCTTCTTGGATTTAATGGTCAGAAAGAAAAAAGTTCTTCTTAGATTTAATATCTACGGGAAGCCCACACACACACCCAAAGAACAGCACTATCCACGTCTGATCATTGGCATTCCCAAAAACTGGCGCCCTTTAATTCGATGGTTCACCAGCTATTAACCGTTTCCATGGATCAGGAAAGTTTAAACTCAGAAGTTAAATATTTAAAAGACAGCTCGAGAAAAAATGGATTTGACGAGAAATAATTGGAAAACTGGTCAAAAAGAAAAAGGATAAAATACAGCGTGACAATGACGCTCTTTACACAGGAAAAACGAAAAAAAACCATAAGAGTTCCGATTATTTTTTCGTCAATATTCAAAAAAATTCGCGACCTTCTTGAACGTTTTGATATAAAATCAGTTTCAACCAAGAGAGTTAACAAATTAGGTACTAAATTATGTCACGTGAAGGACAAAAAGGATAAAAAAGAAAAATGTGGAATATATAAAATTACTTGCCCAGAATGTTACAAAATATACATTGGCCAAACGAAACAGTAAGTTGGGGTTAGACAAACGGAACATAAGCGGGAAGTAGCTTCAACGAGGAAAAGGATCAGCAGTAGCAAAATACATCCTGGAGGAGGAGCACAACATAACATGGGACAACGTGGAGGTCATTAAGGAGATACAGCAGGTACGAAAACTGGATTCGTACGAAAGCCTGAACATATGGAAAACCCCGATGAATAGACGACTATAATACACAGCCCAAGAAAACTGTGCATCACCATTGTTCAGGTTACTTTGGACATATATTTGATAGTGAGGAGAAACATTTAATTAATATAGTTAAATGTATTAGTAGATTTTTAGACGATTGGTTGGTAATTAGTATAAGTCAATACTTTAAAAGTAAGCATCATAAGTAACAGACCTAAGTTATATTAAGATTAGACCGATAGACACTGAAGAAGAGGGCAGATTACCCTCGAAATATCGATATTTGTCAGAAAATAAAATATATCTAGCTTCAAAAAGAAAAAATCCGTTTTTTATTAAAATATTTTTTACAAAGGTGGAAAAAAATTGGTTCACTTTAAAAACAACAGGATTTTTCTTATTTTCAAAGCTGCTATCATAACCAGCTCTCGATAGCGACGCATAAAAACGCGACTATTTATCGATT
The DNA here is from genome assembly GCA_963978885.1 of Nemotelus pantherinus. Taxonomy (NCBI): domain Eukaryota; kingdom Metazoa; phylum Arthropoda; class Insecta; order Diptera; family Stratiomyidae; genus Nemotelus; species Nemotelus pantherinus. Next base: position 23,969,473 of record OZ022265.1, read on the forward strand.
GGTATTGAAATAACAGAGGACTGATAAATTTACATAAATTTGCAGAATGCAAATCACTAATCGCCAAGTACTGGGATTTTTTCCGTATTGTGTAACAGTAATTCAATTAGAACGGCAACTAGCCTATTACTTTTTATTTTAATTTGTGTATTATCCTTAGCCCATAGTACACTGATTTCAAGTGAATGAGAAGTCCATAAGAACTAAAGTAGAAGAGAGGTCAAGAACTCTAACTGATAAACTCAGTAAAGACGAGCTAACCTGCGAGCTAAAAGTCCGGAGTCAACTAAGGGGAACCGAAACGCTACGGATGACCTACGCTACGCTTGAAATGCCTCACATATAACAGTACGAAATTATTCCTGCACATTAGAGGAGTATATGGAAGCCGTCAGCTAGAAGCTGTAGGAAATCCAAGCTCTGATCGCAATGCTTCTATAAAATCCAAAATCATTAGAAGTCCTGAAGACTGAAACGTATTTCCAGTACGTTTATTTTTTTCGAAACTCTTTAAAATGCTAGAATCATTGCCATTAATTGTGAACCAACCTAATACTATAATACACTTTGTTTTTTCACAGAGATTAGTTATTTGGGAAATAAAATGCACATTACCATTATATGTGCCAAGCAATATTCATATTTTCTACGGACTGGATGGAAATGTTGGTTCTTCATATATGCATCGTCAAAAAGATGCCAAAGCCAGAAAACTTCAAGATGTACAATATCCTTTTTTACGAGAAGCTTCATTTAGCACAGTTAAAATTTTGACAATTATCAGGCATGCGCTCGTCCTTAAACAGTATGTGAATATTTCTCTTGTGGATATCAGTTCTTTTAAGTAGTAGTGCTGAATCAATACTCAACGAAACGTAAATAGGAGTTTGCCGTTTAGTTTAAGAAGTTTACGACCAAAATAAAAACAAATTTAAAGTGCTTAATCTTAAAATGCTTTCGATTGCAAGCACAAATGATCAGGTTACCGGTAAGTAACGAGAAATTGTTATACATAAATAACTTAGTACGTAGAAGAAAAGCGCAAATCCTCGACATTTCATGTAGGTTTCTGTGATGCGGTGAAAGATATAAGAAACATGTGTATGGTTAGTGAAAATCCATAAAATGATTAATACGTGAGTTAATCACGAAAATCTGGTCATCGTCCTGGTTGCAGATTTACGATATCTGCGACCAAATGAATTGTTTGTCGGCTAGTTTCAGATATTATTTGTTTGCAGATACCGCATATCTGCCCCCATGTCGACGACTAGATCTCTCTTGGCTAGGGGCTCTATTAGTATATTTGATTCGTGGAGACTTGTATCCATTCGTAAATAGAAGTAATATACAGCTCTAAGCTAATAATATAAACAAAGTCAAATTCGATTGGTCCAAGCAAGTATACATACCGCATACGAAGTTAGCAAGCTCAACTTGACTAATTTTGCATTCAATACTTTTTCACAATGAAAAGGCTCTTTCAGATAGCTTCTCAATTGTAGGAGTTTAAATAAAAAAATATCTAAAGCGGAGACATTCAAGGGGTTATTAGAACTGCATTATACCCTTTTGAACGCTGAATAGAATAACAGATTGCAGAAATAAGTGTAGTAAACTTAATATGTATATAGCTTATTTCAATTTATCGGGAAGATGTTGCCGAGACGCCGTCGGTACAAGATTTTAGTTGAGGTCGGGTCTTGATGCATTATGTTTGCATATACCTGCAAAAAAGTTCAGCAGGGATAGCAGAGGATGGCATTTTCAAGACCTGGCATTTTCATCACTTTCGTACCAACAGATGCTACCTGCAGCATCCACAAATCTTCTTCATCTTAATTTGCGGCCCCACAATTTCAATACACACTTTATCGACATTGCTAGGAACTATAGATGAAGTGTATATACCGGAACAGGTATTTTTTGGAACAGCCAGTACCTAGTACGAGATTCAAAAATACTAGGTACGAGTATTTTTGTGAACTATTCATGTAGTCAAGAATTTACCCAATAAATTTCCTCCATTTGATTCATTTCAATCAAACAGCAACGTAATAGTATGCTAATATTAATATGTACTCGTATGTCATACTTGCAGGTGCTTTCATACTCGTATTTCATACTTCCATACTCACGAGTATTTCGTACTTGCTAGTATTTTCGTCCCTAGTATTTTCGTACTTACTAGTATTTTCATACCTAGTATTTTCGTATCAGCTAGTATTTCGTACCTGCGAACATTTAATAGTAGCGTAATTGTGATTATTTGATATTTGAGGTAAGTAATACTTGCTGATATGATATTGTACTTGAAAAAAGGTTGTATTTGAGTACTCGAAATTCAGACTGGTTTGCTTTGGATATTTGATTCGGGTGTTTTGGGAATGATGGAAAATAAAATTATGTAATTTTTTATTTTCAGCGTTGATGACATTACCGATTGTTTTAGATTAGCCAAGAGAAGATTGATATCAGAGACCGATCGACGAAAAGTCATATCTGTAGTTAGCAACAGGATTAGTTGGTCCTTATTAGCAAACTTTTCGACTTTGGTAATTTGAACGAATACAGGAGGTGTTTTGTGCCTATAATTAAATCAAAATCAAATTAAATTTATTGAGTTTGGTTGTTTTTCCTTAGATGGCTCCTAGATTGGAGAAAGACTTGCCAAATAAGTAACATACCATTGGAATGTTACGGACAAGCTGCACGGACTAATGACTCGGTATCCTTTGAAGGTTATCTTGCAGCATCACCATTCTAGCTTGGGAACTTTGTGTGTGGAGAGTGGGAGAGGGCATATCATACCGTTTCATTGCATCACTGCAAATCGTATGCACTGTACATACATGTACATACTTCAATAAATACTAGCTAGTATTTTTGGAACAGGTATTTTTCTGTACTCATACTAGTTATACCTAGTATATGAAAATCCTAGTACGACCCAGCTCTACCGGGAATATATTTCGCAAGTTGAATAAGTTCCGATCTTGCTCATTCCGCCTTCGTACACTGCACCTCCGTGCTAGCCATATATGGTTATGATTAAGCATATTAGGAAACGCACACATAGAAAAAGTGCACGGATAATAGGAATGTGGAATGTGGTAATGTGTCATACAAATTCCAACCAAATTTTAATCAATATTCAATAAATTTATTTTTACCCCTTAACATAAGCTCATTGACCACACGAAATATTACTGCATTTAGTTCATACCCACATCAACTTATAATAAAATTAGAAGAATATAAGACGTTCAAGGAGCCAAACGGCTACAAAATACTTATATGAATTGAAGAGATAGAGTTTCATCTGAATTTTAGCAAAATTAAATTGAAATATGTAACAAAACTTTCCACAATTAGAAATGGAATTACTGTTTCAATTGTTATTTTGCATTTTTCTTAAATTCAACACAATTTTCCGTAGAAATTTAGACTAGTACGTACTTACTAAACACAATTAATTTGATTTTATCATTAAATCTATTATCTAATCAGTTCATTCTTGCAAGAAAAAGTGCTTAAGATACGTATTAAAGCAATTATTGTTCGTTAAGATTTGATGCTATAGAAGTTCCCGCTATTGAAAGTGAAAAATGCAATTAACGGCAAAAACAAAAAGGAAAAAAATATACCAATAAATTGATTAAACAGATAAAAGGATATGTGAGTTTAGCGAAAAAAGAAATAAATGATGAATTTGTAAACTGACCCCCTTGGCCTTCTTATTGGGCCGAAAGCCCGCAAACACTTCCCTTCCTCCTTTTCACGTTCGACAGCCTATTAATTTTCTTGTGAGGAGGGACTTCGGCCATATAGTTTTCGACATGGCCCCAACATCAGAAGCCAGAGGTTGTTTACTTCGCTTATGGGTGGCGAAAATTTTTTCATATTTTTATCGTCTCTGTATGTTTTCCTTTCAGTCAGTTGATTAGCAACGCGCTTCGCTCCGTCTCGGTTGGGTTTGACTTGCCAGTCCTTGCCTGAGAGCTATCGCCTGCCCTTTACGGACAAAGCCTCTTCCCTTGTGTTTGTAAATATTGCGGCTGCAAGATGATCCTTTCATGACGAATGAATCATGCATAGCATCTCTCTTTTTCTCACTCCAGTCGCGCAGAGCTACATAGTAAAGCTGCAAACTAGCATATCGGATAAAAAGATGCCCCGCTAATGCCCAGTAGGTAAGAGCTTCTACGACCATTTCTGCTCCAGGGGCAATTCATTCTTTTTTTTGCCACAGGCGTTGTTGATTTTGACGCGAAGTCATTGTGATGGATCTTAGGTCGCAGTTCTAGCAAAGTATTGCCTGCGCTGAGCATTATCATTATTTTATTTTATTTATTAACCAAGCAAGGTACAAGTTATATAAACAATACAAAGCAGAATTGAAAATTAATATGAGTACATAAAAATAAAACGAAAATTAAATAATTAACAAAGAAACCAATAACAATAAAAAAATAATAAATAAATAAAACATTGACAAATAGCTTAGCATAAGGGGTTGTGGATGGCTTGGAAAAGGGAAGATTTGAAGGATAATTTTGAGACCGTTGGAGAACACAGATTACTTATGCTATTGAATATCCTGCAGTATCTATTTATCGGCTCATTAGCTGTGTAAGTAGTGGAATGTGGATATTCCTTAAGTAAACGGGAGGACTTGGCGTTCCTTACAGGGTTATTTAACACCATTTTACTATTCAGGAATTAAAGTCTGATAACGCCTCTAGTGACGTCAAATGTGAAGCAGGGCGAAATCATCTTTCTTCTGGATGCAAGTGCCAATAAGTTTTGGTGACCCAGTCGAAACTCATAAGGAGGAATGGCATTAAAATCGTAAGCGTTGTATAGTTCTCTCAATGCGAAAAGTAAGAATTGCTTTTGTATGGACTCGCCCCCGGATTCCAGCAAATGGAAGCATATTCGAGAATGGGGCGTACTAGTGAGATGTATGAGGAACTTGTGACCCACAGGTTGCGGAATTCCTTGGCACGTCTTTTGATGAAGCCTAGCTGTTTGTTTGCACGGGAAAGTGAAGAGGTCCTTATGATAACCACCCTATAAAGAAATTACGTAGGAAGTGTTTTACTCTCCTAAATCTTGAAACTCGCGCTAGTGGTAGCACTGGATACCTTTCTACCCTATGCCTTCCCACGCAGTCACAGGACCAAAGTGGTTCACTTTTCTTTGCAAATCGATATTTTTAGCGATTCCTAGGGGCTTTAAATATTGTTCTTATGAGCGTGCCGTAGCATGGAAATTTGGTTTGTTCCCAAACCCATCCCTGGCTGAGTTAGCTGGTGAGTTCGGCACACAAGACGCATCAGGACTGACTTCAACATGTTGCGCTGACGGCGTCTCAGCCGAGTCCGGTTTTCCAACAACGTGAAATGACTTCAGATATGGGCACATGTGGTTTTCTTCCAGATTTCATAATATGACATGAGTTGTTCATTGCCCTGAATCAGGATGCAGCGATACTTGCAAAATGGCAATAGGAAAGGATATAGCAAGTATATTCCAACAGGGGATAACATCAAAAACGTCAAATACTCACAATTTCATTTGAAATTGGGTGTGACTTTGAATGTGTGATGCAAAATTGAATGATCATAGCTTTGCGAAAAGCAATTTTCAGCAAACATGTAAGAGTTTTGCATGATACAGGGATTAAAGGAATAACATTTTAGTTTTTAATACTTTAAAATGTAATGTTATACGAACTGTAGTTAGTTGAAATTATTTAAAGTTGATTGTGTGCTAAAATCTTAAGCTCATATTGTAAAAAAGAATCAATTTTAGGTTCACCGGAGGCGACAACAGTCATAGGAGGAATCATTGTAATTTTGGTGATTTTGATTATTGTCTTTTTATTCGTATTTGGAAAAAATTGCTCCGATTTCCGAAATTTCAAAAAATTAGACGGAAATATAGTTCAAGTCAGGCGCTTTCGAAAACGAAGTAAAATTTTCATATCACATTTTCTGATATTGATCTCACACTTTGATCTCAGTTCATAGACATTTCTTTTCGATGTCGAATTTCGATTGCGATGAGGATATTTTTCGAAAAATACATATCGAACCGATTCCACATCACATTGGAGACACAACTAATTATTTAGATAAACATTCTTTGAAAAAACTTCAAACAGTCGATGGTATTAAAAAGGACACTTTGGATGATATCCAAGACACAGGTGGATTTGATTTGGAACCAAATTATTCCATTCCGGCAAATGCAAAAAATCGTTATCGAAGTCAAAGCTTCGATCTTGAAGGTATGCTTGATATATATCAATTTCATTATTAAAATAGATTTTTATAGAGTGTTGTGAAAGAGTGTATTCTTCGAAAACGAATGAGAGTAAAGTTGATGATCGAATTACTATTTCTGTCGACCCAGATGGAACAAATCATCGAGCAGATTTTACCTTTAAGCAATCGTACTTAGATGATCCAATCAGAGAAAAGAATGAAGAGGTAAGTACTGGTAGTATTTCAATATTTTAGCTTACAAAGCTTACACTAGAATGCTTGGGAATTCCCGCCAAGATGTTTGAGAACTCCCCCCAAGACTCACCAACCCTTTTTGGTTTTGCAATGTCGAATGAAATGCCGAGCAGATTGGGACCCTCGTGATATCTACTAGAGTACTAATAAAGCCCAAACTCTTCTATCCAATCAAGTTTAATTACAAAATAAGCAGTCCTGCACCTTCAAAATACTTCTTCGTACATAACATGTTCATGGAGATTTGTGATAAAAACTTTTAGATATAGTGGCACTTTAAAGAAATTCAATATAAATAACAAATACTTGTATGTCGATACAATTTCAAAATACAAGAAGACTTTTCGATTTTTCTATGATCTTTCTCAAAGTATTCTGGGTGCAGGAGCCGTCTTTATCAACAGAAAGTTTAAGAGAGTGTTGTACAGCCTGTTAATAGACCGCAATTGTTAAAAGCAGTATCCCGAATCCGCTAATCCACAAAATCCCAAAAAAAAAATAGTGCCACACCGAGGTATCTGTGTTTATTTATATAGAAGATTAGCCAATTGAAAATTAAATTGTCCATTCTCCGCAACTAACAGTTTACTAGACTTGCCCAGTTGCGAAACCACTTTCATATGCAGCTTCCTGTCATTTCGTAGCTTTTTGCGCCGTCTGGGACTGAGACTTCACAAGTATGCAAGATCCAGACCACACAGCACTATTCCATCCTACACTCCCTGCACTCCCCCACTCCCTTTTATACTAGCCGGCGTGGTAGCTTTTAAAGCTTCCCTCTCCTCCTAGGAGATTCTGGGTGAAGACATCTTTTCCTCAGGTGCGGCCGTAGTCGGACTTGCAGCTGACCCTACACTTGACTTTTAGGGACCTATAACCAAATGAGTTGCAAACAAGCTCGAAAACTCGCTGGCCACGAAATCTTCCATTGTGGTAAGTTGTGATCTTCTACTGCATCTAGGGCCCTCCACTGCAGTCATGCATGAGTTTGGGGCCTGAAGAATCTGATCCTCTGCCGTACTGAGTTAGCCCAGCAGAGATAGATTTCTAGTCTCATTTTGGCTGCCACCTCCAGGGATAGGTTTCTTGGGATTAATCCTAATGAAGTTTTCTAGGCACTCTTAGAGGGACAACTAGAGATTGTAGGACAATTTGATCTATTTTTAAAAACAGGGTTTATATAAAATACAGTCTTTAAAAAACAAAATTATTCACCAAGTAATCAAAAGTTAGGACATTTTGCTGCTTATACTTATCATGCTTTATGTTTTTATTACTATTTTTGCAAAAAAAACACTATAAATTAAAATTTAATAATGCATTTACTAATATTTGGTATACTATAGTGTATTTTATTTCTACCTGATGGCCCAAATTTTGAGTGTCCGAGAAAAATGATGACTGAAAAGGAAACAGATCTATCTGATTTATCGACACAATCAGCGGTTGGAACATTTGTTGAGATATCGTTGCTTTATGATGCACCACTTCGAAAAATGACCGTTCATGTACTTCAGGCTAAAGGCATTCCGGCAAGGAGCTCGGGTCAGCATAGACATACTCAGGTTTGTATATTCTTAGCCTTTCCAACAAGTTCTTATGAAACTTATATGTATAGATACGCCTGATTATGCTTCCTTCAAAAAAACAAAAACATAAAACCAAAATCCGATCTGGCGAAAATCCCCAATTTTTGGAAAGTTTTGTTTTGCATAGAGTTAAACCTGAGGAAGTCAATTCAATGGGCTTGCGACTTCGTGTTTATGGCTGTGAACGAATGCGAAAAGAACGGTTGATTGGAGAAGCGGTTGTTAGTTTCGCTCATGTTGATCTTGAGCTAGAGACGAATCTTTGGTTGCCATTGGAATCACAAAATGATTTACACGTAAGATTGTAGTGCAATGAAACAGAGTTTTGACTAATTAGACAATTTGCAGGCAGATTCAATGAGTGATGTCTTAAGCTTAACAAGATCGGACAGTGTTGGATCTACCAAATCAGAGCAACGAGGTGGAGTTCCAGAAATACTGCTAGGACTTTCTTATAATGGAACCACTGGACGTTTGATTGTAGAAGTTGTCAAAGGAAGCCATTTACGTGGATTCATTTTCCATAAACCGCCAGATACATATGTAAAACTGCATTTGGTAAACAGTATTGGTCAAGAAATGGCAAGAGCTAAAACATCCATTAGACGTGGTCAATCAAATCCACTTTTCAAGGAAGCGTTCGCGTTCCAGGTACATAATTTTTATATTCTATTTGAGAGGAGGGAAGGTATTTTAGAGTTACAGCTCCCAAAATTTTCGATATTCAATCATTTGCTATTTACTTTCACTACAAAGCCATTATAATTAGAAAATTTAATGCGAGGATATCTTTGTCAAAAATTGACGAAAATTACCATAGCTGGCAACTCTATTGTAATTTTTCAACCAAAATTCTACGTTTCACAATAAGTTATATCAACTTTGTGGTATTCGTTGGAATCTGGTGATTGCATAGGATGTTATAAGGTAAAAGGTTTTTATTTTTGTTAGTGGATTGGCAAGATTCAAGAGAAAAATTCCAAAAATTACTATAGCTGGCAGCTCCATCTTAATTTTCCAACCAAATTTCTACCAAACTTAGCTTGCACTATGGTTCATATACCGTGTATTTGACTGTATGACTGCATTAGAATGTATAGGGCAAACAAATTTTATTTTGCTTGACGAGTTTTCAAGATGGCACCACTGCAACAGAGCTGCCAATATTTTTAAACAACTTCTATAAGAAGTGGTTATACTCAAGATCAATACTTTCTCTGATTTTCAATTTTATCTGACTATCCAGTCGTGATTTCTAGTGATCGGAAATTTTGGGAGTATAAAATAGATATTATGTGAAGAGTTACCGTTCTTTTAAAATTAAAATTTGAGTGTGTCAAAATTGATAATTCGACCTAAAAAGCAAAAAAAGAATTTCAGGATTGTTGATTTGAAGATTTTCTGTTTACACTCAGCTACAGAGTTGCTCGTGCATGAACTTAAAACCACATGAGCGTATTTCTTATGCCTATCAATGCGTTCTGCCAATTTCGTAATGTTCTGATGACTCTGTAGGAAGATATCGCTATCCTAAATTTTTTAAATTACCTTTGCCTACTTTTAGACACTTAGCGCACATATGGGGTTAAAAATTTCCAGAGCATCATAATCAAATTAAGAAAGGATTATTTTTCCTTTTACACACATTATTTCCAAATATCTTGTTTAATCTTAGTGCGATCTGCGTGACTCAGCCAATACTGCAGTGGCCAAAGCTTGGCCCATAGTACCCCGATTCCTTAAGCGTGACAGCAACTTTTTCAGTCGCGCTTCTAACAAATGGATCAAGCGGGAGAAGATGAAGTCGTAGTTAAAGCAACTGTAATACAGAGAGCCACTAATCCCTGAGTTCTCTTCGTAATTTCAGCAAAGGTGATTTTGTCCATTACCAACCACCAGACCAGGCAGCCGTATACAAAGATCGCCCTGGCTATAACCAACCGTATAGATCCAGTGCGTTAGAGCAGGGTCCCACGTTTTACCCAACATTTTCTTGCTGGGATAAATTGCGTTGCTTGCCTTCTTGCTCTGTGCTCTAGATTTACTTTCCAGGTGAGCTTGCTGTCCAGAATAAGACTCAAGTACTAGATGTGCGACTTATTTATCTAGTGTCGCTCGACCTGATTGGATCTACCTCAGGAATCCTGTGTTTAATATCGGCTGCCTACTCATTAACCAGCTCCAGAGCATATTCAAGGTGCTGGTCAAGGGTATTCGGGTGCCTACGTGGGACTAAGATCGCGATGGCATCGGCATAAGCCACAACCGTTAGTCCCTTCCTCTCTAACCTCTTTAAAATTGTATTTGTCACCAAATTCCACAAGAGGAGATATAATTCTCATTGGGGTGTACCTCTGGAAGCTTTCTCTATGATTTGTGCGCCCACCCACTCCGCCTATATGAGCCTTTGCTAACGCAAATGCTTTGAGAAGGATTGGTGTTGTTTGCGCGAGGACTTCGCATAATGGCTGTTGTATGCCATCGATGTTCAAAAAGACACCCAACATGTGGTCCTTTGTCGTAACCTTGGTTTTTCTACGTATGTAAAGATTTTCTTTGTTAAAATTTCATGCTGAGGCAAAGGGAATCAGCAGGATATGTGTTTGAAAGTGTTCAGGGACTGAGGAGGGGCTGGTACATCACATATGTCGTAGGCTTGAGGTCCAATTTGAGAAACTCAAACATAATCACGTGTCGGAATTTAGGAACGGAATTTTAGAACTTATAATTTTTTTTCTCTAGTATCTAGTATCAACTTTGAAACATATTACTTTTAACAGACATTACTGTGCAGCAGGACCAAGTGTTAGTACCGTTTGTTTTGTATTCTAAAAAATTTTTCCTTAATTTCAGTCCTTCATAAAAATTGTAATTTTCCATGCTACGTAATACATTATGATTCTGAGGTTTTCTGTATTTTTGACTTTCATTTCAGGTAACGCTTTTCCAACTGAATGATGTAACTTTGATGGTTTCTGTTTACGCAAAACGAAACATGAAGCGCAATGAAATGGTAGGCTGGTTCAGTCTTGGATTAAGCTCTACAGGAGCTGAGGAACTGGCTCATTGGATAGACATGCGTGAGAAAAATAAAGGTGGACTTCTCAACAGATGGCATGTTTTGCTTGATTCCGAATTCTCCTCAATATAATAAATGTTTGTAATGAAATTTTTTGAATCATTGTAACTTTGAAGCTAATTTATTAGTTTAACGTACAAAGCCGCAATTAAATAATTGAATGAAGTATTTTTTTTTATCTGTTTCGCAAATCTTGGTACTAGGGTGAAGTTTGGAAAGGCAAGTAGTAAGCAAAAGTTCATGATAATTGCTTGACACTTAAGATTCTAATATAATGTTGTGCTAAGTAGCTCGGTGATTCAATTTTACAATCGCGCCATCTTCAAGCTTGTGGATACTTATTAAACTACAAAACTATCAAGCATATCAATTTGCTACGTACTACAAATAAATTTACAAACTACAAATAAATTAAAAGGGTGTACAAAAACGAAGTGTCGCTTATTTTCAAAAACAAACCGTCGTTCAACTAAAAACCTATCTAGTTTTAAAAGGAAACAAGATTATAAAAATACAACAGATTTTTCACTAAATTTTCAAAGAAATATAGAAGGATCCTTTTAGAACGTCCTACTTTAATTCAAATGATTTTCCAAATCATTTAATAGTTTTACTAACCGCAAGCTACTATTCGCAGTAAATAATTTACTCTTTCTCATGCGGTATATGCAAATAAATAACAATTGACAGTGGTCTTGGGTTGTGAACCCGATAGTTCTGGAAAAATACAGCCATGGATCATTGGGAAGTCTTAGGTGCTTAACAAAGTGAATTGGAATTTGTTACCATTTAAGGGGGAAACCAGTTTAGTAGCCCGAAATTTTGGTGTTTTTCGTGAATTTTTTTTTAGGAAGGAATAATCAGAATTTGTTGGAGAATATTTTATTCATTCATAAAGGTTATTAATTTGTGATCATGGTTCCCTTCTTGTCCATAAATCAGCATAGACAACGTACATCGTCTCTAAAGCTTATCAAAGCAGAGAATTATTGATACAGGAACTCGATCGTTTTGCGGAATCAGCCTCCGAAAGCAGAATCAAAGCGGAATCGTTTTTTGTGGGATCATTCAAATTGAAAAATTTAAAAATTAATGATCTCCAGCTGTAAGTGGTCCCTTTCCGGGCTTCCTTGGTTTCCAACGAGCTGCACCTATTGTCTTTTCACGCGCTGCTCATCCATCTTCCCGGCAAAATTGAAGCTCTGCGAGCCAACTAAGAGTTTTAATTCGTTCATCAACATTGAATTTCCTTAATTAAATAATGCAGTAGCCAAGAATGCTGCACTTTCGACTATTTTATCGCCAGCATGTAGGTGCCTTGGAAACAATCGCCAACCAGTCGAATTGAGACTTTCATATATTGGAAGAGTTTCGTTTTGAACGTCGGGGTGTAATGGGGCAGTCCGTTCCAAGTGATTTAGCTTGCTGCCACTTGCACCAGTTGTCTTCTCCCTCTGGACAGTTGTCGTGTTGCGAACGTTTTCGAATCACCATCACCGATATAATTGCCGTATTTTAGACCATATAGTTCCTCCGATCTCTAGAACATCATTTTCACAGATTCCACTTCTATGCTTGCCGCGGAGCCTTCATATGTTTCCATGCAATTTTCTTCGTCATGATCGGCTTTCCATGCTAGATATTCTGCTGAATTTTTCGATTTGTTCTTCCAATATATACATGATTGGCAGTAACTGCCTCGTATAAGCAGATCGATAACTTTTCCGATAAGCGTTGTAACACCATAATGTGATTTGAATCCTCGTTTTTCAACAGATACTTTCAAATTCAGAGTAGGTCTCTCGCGTTTCTCGTTCTCTTTCTTTTCTTGTTCACCAGCTTCCTTGCAGCAGAATTCATACACTTCTTTTCGCAGCGGCGTGGATGCGAGTGCAAATTCCATTGCTGTACCATTGCCGATGTCCATCTTTCACAAGGGAGGGCATTTAGTTTTCTTGTTTTTCGGATTTGTTTGTTTTCGGCTAAGGTCAGAGGGCGGCGAGACCCCTAACATCTGCGGTCTGGGCCCCAATAACATCGAGGGTCTGAAGCTATCTGCCTCATCTTCGGGCCTGCTAAAAAGAGGCAGTTTTCCCCCCATTTCAGATTCGCGCGTTTTTTCTCGGTTCGCCTTTTTCAGCACAATGCGAGCTACGTGCTTCGTCACATCTCAGCTGGGTGTGTCTTACAGCCCATGCCTGAGAGCTGCTTCTGGTCCTTTACGGACAAAAGCCCCTTTTCCTTTTTATATATTGCGGCTAGTATTATACCATTGACGGATGAATAATACGTAGCGTCCGTTTCAATGACCTACCACAGCCGCGCAAAGCTAGCAAAGCGGCACACCAGCATCCGTCGGTGTCGGATTAAAGGGTCGTCCGCTAATGCGGACGAGGGGCCTTCAGGGTCAAAGATTTGCCCCTGTTGATGGTCCGCCATCACTTTTACCTACCTGGCAGGCCCTCATCTGGACTTCGGTTCAGTTGAGGCGCCTCCAAGCCAGCTCATACTTTATAAAGCGCTACAGAGCCTATAACAATGCACAGGATTTACAGTCACATTTTCACTAGTAGCAGTCGGAAGTTTTATTTATCTTCACTAACACTTGACTCACTTCTGGTGTGTTGATTTCCTTGGAAGGATTTCTAACGTGGTCTACCACGTCGTTGGCTACACTCACGATAACCTTTCGGATACGCTGAAATTTTTACTTCTAACACTCGGTAGGAAAGCCGGAGCTAAAGTGACTGCCGAAATATTCCAAAGGTTCATGTACCTTCTACCCAAGACCCAAATCCCCCTTTCTTTATTATCCCGTAGTACAGTGATATTGAGCGAGGTAACTAAATAAGGGACTTCCTGAGGAACCGCTCCGTTCTAACTACCGCGCGCTTCGGTGCCGAACCGACGGGCTGTCACTTAAGTGCTCATAGCATCGGAACTAATGGGAATTTTGCATTGAAATTTTGGCATCATATTCTTGCATATTCTTACTACCAATTTATGAAATAAAGATGAAGTCGATTTTTTTGCCCGTCTAAAATGGTTTCAGAAAAATGCCTGGTTTGATTCTGCTTCGTTTGAGATGTGGTTGATTAAGTTTAGAAGGAGAATGGCTTCAGAGAATAGACGAGTGCTCTTAATATTAGATAAGTGCAGCGTCCACAATATCACCGAGCTTGAGTTGCCGAATATAAGCATAGTATTCTTTCTTGCCAGCTGAACACACCGACTGCGACCTTGGGACCAAGGAATCATAGACGTATTAAACGATGTTACAAAATACGACTTCTTTTCTACGCTCTTCTTTCCATCGAAGCGGAGTAAAATCCAATTTAAAGCTAAATGTATTGTTGTTGTACTGTTTTGGAAAAACCTGGGAAAATGAAGATTCTAAAAATTCACCACTTCGAGATCCCGACGATTGGATAGTTTATTTCGGCGCTGTTACTTATACTGCGATGAATATCTTTAAGCCGTTGAGTTCGTGTTAACGAGGGATTACTATAGTAAGGAAACGCTGAGAGCAGTTATAACGGAAAATTGTAACACAACTGCGGAGGAGACAGCAAAGTTCGTCAATTCGATGCCAAAAATATTGCGATATGTTATAAAAAATCAATGATGCCTGGGAGCTTAAAATTTATTTTTACCTGCGTTGTATTTAAATTTAAATTTCACCTCTTAAAAAGTGAACCCAAACTTTTCCTACCTTGTTTTTTTGTGCCTTGTTTTCTGGCATAAGTGCCATAATTTCAAAAACTATAAAGGCAAAATAAATAAATTGTACGTCGAATAGTCAATAGAAAAAAGAAAATTAGGAAAAAACCTATTTGTTTTTCTTTCTTTCAGCACACAAACTGATTGACTTTTTCTATCAAGTGTGTGTAGTAATTGCATTTTTGATTTGTGCCCCGAATGCAAAACACATTTCTTTCAAGTGTTTTATGATTCATTGCGGTCTTCGTTTTTTAGATGGTTAAATTAACAGAATAGGAATGAAAAATAATTATGAATGAGTTGCGGCTTTAAAATTCGCATTGATTTACTAATTTCAATAATGTGATGCATCGAATATTTTAGGTAAGAGGAAATTTTTTTCTGACTTACCAAAAGCGCATTTGAATATTCGAACACATTAATCGAGAATGTCAACGGACTAATTATATTGACGAAACAATTTCAATCGTTTCCAGCTCAAAACAGGTGGCAGCCAACGATACAAGCAGCAAACCATCGTATATATTTATATCTCTTACTAACTGAAGAAACAAATTTTGAAACAATGCTCCCTCGAGCATATCGGCCGATATTTCGGCAATAACGCGTGTTATTTTCGCTTCCAATATATCAATCGAATGTAGCTTATCAACAAAAACCAGTTATGTCACATCCCATCACAAAAAGTAATCCAACGGTGTCAAACCACATGATCTTGATTGCCAAGTTACGAGTCCATTTCTTTAGAGTAATGCCGTCACCAAATTTTTCTTTCAATCAATCGATGCTTTCCTTTGCTTTATTACACGCTACCATACCATAAGTCAGCTGTACGAATATCATGAATTTCTGGCAACTAAAATTCATTGACCATTGCTGCAAGCACTCCTTCTGTATTTTACGGCCCGATGATGCAGCCTGCCCATAGACCACACCAAACAGTTCATTTTCCCGGATGTATTGGTAACGCTTGGATTGCACCTGGCTGCACCGTTCAGCCGAAAATGAGCTTCGTCGCTAAACACAATTTTCCGATAAATTTTTTTACCATTTTGGAGCTGTTCCAATGCCCATAAACCAAACTCACGTTGCAAACAATGCTCAGCTGGCGTCAATCCTTGAAAGAATTGTATTTGTATGCCTTGAAATCAAGATCTTTTTTCAAACCACTCTAAAATGTACCCTATGAGAGACACAAAGCTTGAGAACGGCGACGAATTGATTGATTACGGTCTTCACGCAAACTTTCTCCTACAGCAGCAATATTGTCATTAGAGTGGCTTCTACGCGCTCTAGTCGGTGGGCAAATGTCCAATCATGTAAAACTACATCCAAGTTTAGGCATTGTTTCGCGAATAGTACGTTCAGTTGGCGGCCGTTTATAAGCACCACCATATTGTCGAAAGAAAGTTTTTTTTGTTAATATCATGTTAGTAGGATTTCAATAAAGTAGAAATATATCGACTGTTCATATTAGTTTTTCGAAATTCAACACACGATTTCTATGAAAATTATCTTCTCCTGGCTAGAGAATACTGCATACCGAAAATGAGCCAAAATTGTGTTTTGTGGTCTCTTGACTCGGTTATTTTTGCCCCCCTTTGTGTGTATATATGTAGGTCCAATAAAAATCATAAATCGCTGTCATTGAGAAGATTTGATGGGAAATACATTATGGTATTCCTTCGATGCTCCCTAAATTACATTCACGCAGAGAAGGCAATCATCAACGAATTTTTAATTTAAAGCGAATTTTGAAACATTTCAGTTAAAATATTTAACTCTTGCTCTGATGGAATTTCGCTGATCCAAGATGCAAACGCAATTGCAATGACTTTCACGTTTATTTTAAGAGGCATTCTAATTAACATTTTTAAGGTCAACATCAAAAACTAAAGTGCTGTTTGGTGGAATAACAGGAGGAGAGCCCTTTGCGCCGTATGCCACATTAGCTGGACAGATGATTCGCCTTTTACCGCCTACTTTCATTCCAACTATTCCTATATCCCAGCCTTTAATAACCTCTCCGCGGCCGAGAGTGAATTTGAATCCTGATCCTTGTTTGCTACTATCGAAGATTTTATTATTTGATTTTAGACGACCTTCGTAGTAGACTTGAATTTTCTTCCCAGGTCGTGCTTCGTTGCCAGTTCCTACGCTCAGTTCTTCAATTTTAACGCCACTTGACAGCTTAATTTCACGGTTTTTGGGCACGTCATTGGACTGTGATTTTTCTTTTTGCTGTTGTTTCCCATTTTCCATTGGTTTCTTCGATTTTTCTACTTTAGTTTTTTTCGCTTCCGGTTCATCATCATCATCATCATCACTATCACTTTCGCCATCTTCTTCTTCTGCATCCGAATCACTGGATTTATCTTTAGGAATTTTTTTTTTGGTTCCTTTGTTAGGCGTTCTGCCTTCAACTAGATTTAAAATTTCGTTTGCCTCCTCGTCCTCTTCTTCCTCTGATTCATCGATATCAGAATCATCACTGGACTCTGACATGAAATATCCAACCAGATGAACGGTGCCATTCCCTAGAAAGATGAAATAATTATTAAACCAATATAACTGAAATTAAAAGAAGTAAAAAACACTAAAAATATAAATTATCAGTGAAAAATCATCGAGACAAATGTTGTTTTATTGAATTTTCAGTTGGAAATGAGCTATCAATGTTTTGCAGTGCTGTTAGGCCAAATCAGCTGCTCAATATTTCATTTGAAACAGTGAAAATGTAAAAGATGTGTATTTTCTTTATAATTAATTTTAATAAATGTAGCTCGCGTGTCTTAAGAGCCACAGTCAGACTTAGAAATGCAGAGTATCCAGATTCGTTGTAAATATCAAATTTGAATAAAAAATATTTTTAAGAAATATGAACTTAATTAATGCTCTCAGCCATATTTATAATAATACAGAAGCAAAAATATTCTTTGATCATTGTACATTGTCTCCATTGCACAATGATACCTATGTAGTCTAGTTCGAGTGTCCAAATGCGTTCAATTCTGCGCTAGTGACTAAATTGAGTAGTTTGCCTTTAAATTAGGTAACTTGAAAGGTGGCGATAATGTAATTTTGATAGGGGGATTGTTAGCTAGAATTGTTGTCCTAATTTTTTTGCTGAAAATCTTGAAGAAGAAATAAAAATAAGAGAAGTCAATAGCCAACTATTTCAGAAAAGCTATGAAATTTACTCATATCATCGATTCGGTGAAAATTATTTTAGGGTACTGATTTGTCTCTTTTGTCTTGGTTTTCATCCTACGTTTCTGGTCGTTCTTGTGTTGTATCCGGTGTTCCTCAGGGCTCCATTCTCGGTCCATTATTATTCCTAGTATTTATAAATTATCTCCCTTCCTTTATCCGTTCTCCCTGCCTATTGTTTGCTGCTGACTTCAAGATTTTAAAAGTAATTGAATCTACCAACGACTGCCTCCAACTCCAAAACGATCTCTGTACTCTGTGCGACTGGTGCTCGAATAATTCACTTACTTTGAACATATCCAAATGTCATCAGATGTCCTCTACGTATAAAATGTCACCCTTAATTTATTCCTATACTCTTTACGGCTCTTCCATTACGGCTGTGAACAATTTTAAGGATCTTGGTGTGCACTTTGATCCAAAGCTCAAATTTGACCTGCACATTGCCTATATAACCGCCAAGGCCTCTCGTCTGTCCGGTCTCATTCTTAGATGCTCTTCTTCGTTTACTAGCATCGCTACCTCTTTCCATTTGTTTTTTTCACTTGTTCGTAGCATCCTAGAGTATTGTTGTGAAGTGTGGTCTCCCCGTCATAAATATCTCAGTTATGCAGTGGAACACGTTCAGCGTAGATTTACTCGCTCACTGTTATTTAAATTCAACATCCCTTACTGTGGTTATAGTGATCGTCTTTCCTTATTCCAAATTCCTTCATTAGAGTCCCGACGAGTGTTTCTTGACGAGTGCTTACTTTTCAAGCTACTTCATTGCCCTATGTTCTCCGATCTTGTTTATATGCTGTGTCTACGTATCGTCAATCGATCGGATAGATCCCAATTAATGTTCTCTCTTCCCTTCGCGCGTTCTGAAGTTTATTTCAACTCACCGCTAGTGCGTATGCCCAGGAAGCATAATGATTTTCAGCTTGGTCCTTTTCCGCTAACGTTCTGTCAATTTAAGTCCCAAATTAAAGACATAATTCTTAATGCTTCTTATAATGATTGATTTTCTTTTTAATTTTAGTACTATCTTTGCACTTTCTTCGATGTTTAATTTGTTGAAGTTCTAATATGTATATTTCTAATATTTTAATTTATTTGTTAATTTTTGCTATTTTCTTCTTTTGGGTTTATTTAATTTTTCTATTTTTGTAATTGGGCAGAAGCCTGTTCAAATGGATTCAAATAAATAAATAAATAAATAAAATAAATAAACCCGACAGAGTAGTAAATGAAAATGCATGTTGGTAAATAGTACGGTACATGCATGCGATAAGCAGCGGTGCCAAATCTACCGATCAGAATGAATCTGATGAGTGAGAGAAAGAAGAAGATGCTAATTCTTTAAAAAAAATATACTTGGGATCTTGTGCAACCACTATCTGGGCGAAAAGCAAAAAAGATTTGCCTCAAAACGGCTTGTGTGTATCTGAGAAAGAAAAATTAAATTCCTTGTCTCATTGTTGCCATATATGTGGAAGATATTCTATTTATTTGGCAAAACGAAAATGATGAAGCAACTGCTTGGATCAGAGAAGCTACATCAAAGAAATATTGGAAAGTTTCAACATGACTGATTGCCACCCCGTCGCTACTCCTTCAGATATGCAAGGAATTGTCTCCAAAGGGCACGGACTGTGAAGAAAAATTAGTTAGCGTCCCTTATGAGGTTACTGTAGGTGCTCTGTGGAATTTAGTGCAAGCGACCAGGTCAGACATTGCTTTCTCTGTTGGTGGTGTTAGTTGTTTCAATATGTATTTTGGGACCACTTACTGGAAGGTAGGTCAATGAATAATATGACGAGGAGACTAGGGGCTATGAGCTATAAAGTGAAATATTCTCCTCGTGGTCAATTTGTGCGACGCAGAATGTGCTTCCGACAGCGACACTTGAAAGTTATGTGCTGGGTATGTATTTGATTCTAATCAAGGTATTATTTATTAGACTAGTTTGGACAAGATATTGGAATCGAATCAACTGCTCAATCATGATAAAATCTGTCAAACAAGTCAGCCATTTGATTTACAAAATCAGACGGCTGCTCTCCAAGAACAAAGCATAGTGGCATACACTTTTATTTTGTTCGACACCTTGTGAAGCAGAATCAAATTAAGGTCGATTCTTTACCAACAAATGAAATGGTAACATATACCTTAACAAAGGCGAATCCTGGACCTAAGCTTAAATTTTGTACTAATCCTATACCTTTAAGTGATTTATTTCAATTTATTCCAATATTTGATTGATTTCTTTGTAAATTAACATTTTAAAATATTAATTAAATTTAACGTAAAACTTAGATTGAATTAAGTGAGGGTGTTCTAAAAGTTGCATATTTAAATCTCGTATTCATTTCACTCACACATACATACGCATTAGATGAATTTTTATACTCAGAAATGTTCTTGAATAAACTCCCCTAAAGAAGATATACGTATTTTAAAATACATGTTAGACAATAAGGAATACTATAAATAAAAAGTTTTGGGCTATTTTCAGGATGACGCTAATCATGATATAATAGTGCTATTTTTTGGCCCAAGAAAAATCGACTTTTTTAGGCATATTCGACTACATTTTTTTGCAAATCTTTTGCGATTTCTACATAAAATAAAAAACTTATCTAATTTTTCACTTCTTTTCTAATTTCAACAACCGTTTGTTTCATTATGAAACCTGTTTAAAGAGTTAAAATGCCTCTGGTGCTATTTTTTACTGCAACTGTATGTAAATATAGATTCATAGATATGAGTGGTATACCTTGAGATGTGAATGAAATATTATCTCCTTCGGCAAAATTTAAGTCCATCGGAACCTGTTCTGTTTTCCCTTTTCGTAAGGTGCACAGTATGTAATTGATTTCATCCCACGTGAGAATTACTTGAACTGGTTCATCAGTGCTACTGTTTATATCCAATGCTGCTTGAGACACATGGAATGCTTTCGACACTGTTTGCGTGTACTTTTTATTCGCTTTCAACGATAGCCCTGGAAATATGTTAAGCAAATGAGATATTTTTATTCAGTTTGATCTTAGGGTTTCTGAAAAATCTTATACTAAGTTGTTTAGCCTATTAAATTGGTCAATGTAATCAAATAAAATCATTACTGCTATTTATATTTTTGATTGTGATTGAATTTCAAATTTCTTCTTTAAACATTTTAATTGTACCTGCAGGAGAGATATAACGAGTTAATTTTTTTATAGATTTGTCCGTGGAAAATGGGAATGATCAAAAAATCGATCATACAAATTCACCTAGAGAGAAAAATGCTGTTTGAAAGATAAAAGAGAAAGATAGGATTTTTTGGAACTGCCTCTGTCTCTGAAAATGTATTTATGATGGCAGCCCATATAGGAAAAATAATGTATGATACCTGGTGAACCAAGTCCATCGAGTGAGGAACAGAATCTCCATAGGTTATGTTAAGCATCTGGTGGCAGCAGCATGGAATAATTTATTGAGCTTTGCCACTACTGTATCACACTGTGAACCTTTCTTTTTAAGGCCAGAATAGAATAACAGTCAAAACAAACTTATTTTGCAACACGACAATGCTAGACTTCATCTTGAGATGCTTCCAAAAATACTTAGGATTGAATAAGTAAAACTTACTCTATCTACCGTATTCACTCAATTTTCACTAATTTCAACGTATGTAGTCGGTCCTTTCTGGAAAAAGGTTCACTTCTTATGACATTATCGACGAATAGATTGAGAAAAAGTTCGACTCAAAAATAAATTCACAAAACACAAATGACGTAGCCACAAGATGGATTTCGATGCCATATATGTTGGAAAGATTTTGCGAGGTGATGGAACTAATAAAACCTTCTTTTAGTGTCATATATCCTTTGAAACATTAGCTTCGGAGGACAAAAATATAATCTAAGCGAATGAAATGTCAATAAAATTTATAACGATTGTAGTTTCCCTTATATCAATGTTCAATCATTTGGGTATTACTAGGAGGATGTGTATGAGAAAGTGATGGTACACACGGACCTTGCATACGCAATGAGAGATGGAAAGTAGAAGGAGGTAAAAATATGCTTTAGTATCGTAATTATATTTCTCAAGTAAATGATAATGGGAATGTGATATGAATTCTTACATATGAAGATTCAAATAACAGTAAGGATTGCTCTTTTAAACAATTCAAACCATAATTTCTAGTAAACATAAAGTACTATAATTGTAGTATTTTGTTATAATGAGTAATAATAGATATGCAACTAGAATGTAAGAAGAAAAACCAAGTAAGTACTCAAAACTTGGAGAAACAGCTTTCGCTAGTATCGATACTTCTACAGGCTGATACCTAACGTTATAAGCCAACCTCATCCTTGCAAGGATGATTTCAATTATCTTCCAACAGTAAACACAAGAGAGCTACCAAATAATCAGAAGGTTGATCAGAACCAGGAGAATAAGGGGATAAAATCAAGTTTAAATCTAGTATTCTGATACAGCCACTGAAAATTACGTCCTCGTAAGGATGAGGATGGCCTATAACGTTAACTATCAGCCTTCGCGAACAAGGTTTGATTATGTGTCTCTCTCATGATGATTTCCGTTAACTGCACGGCCCATATTTTTAGTTAGGACTTCAAAAATGGCCTTTCTATCACGCTAGTTAACCTAGCGCTGCGCACGCTTCCGCCATCCAACCACAAACGCTATGCGCCAAGCTCGGATAGCCCAGAGAGTGTAAAGTGTAATACGAACATTACGAGCAGAGGCGCTTCTTAATTCTATTAGACCGACACAGAGTAAATTGAAGAGCATATATATTGCAAGTCTAGGTTATGGTATAATTTACATGAACTTGAAAACATTTCCGGCGCAAAGTTAAACATAGCAGCACTTCTACGACAGGCATTACAAATTATTCATAGCAAATGAAAGCGAAATCGTATTGAGCTTCTACTCACCCCAAAACATTTTATTTTTCTATTCCCGCTCTATCAACAATTCTGTAAGGTTAGTGTTATCCCGCACGCACGCTAACTTTTGTCACAGTGTAATGGATTAGATCGTTGCCGGCGTGTCAACTGCGTGTACATATACCGTTCAAAGTTTCCAACGAAACATCTTGAGTTAGTATGGGTAAGTTTCCCATATCCCGCCATATGATTACCATTGCTGTCACATGAATACATTGCCAAGCTAGTTTGTACGGCTCTCACGTACGACCTTGAAGAACTTATATCTCTATGGGTAGGATAGGTTGCACCTCTGAGATTTCTACTATCAAGGTTAGCCATTACTTGTCCAGTCCAACTACATTTTAATCGTTGCCTTAAACGTTTGACGTTTATATTGGTGTTATTATTTTAAATAAAAAAATAAAAGCCGTGATTCTCAATTCCGGCTGTTTTACTAAAGAAACTTGTGTTGCACGTAAATGGCGATGAAGTTTTTGACAATTCCTGACATTGAAAACCTTGAAGAATGTTGGGGTCCGACCTTTTGTTCCATTTTGGAGAGTAAGTCCAGGCATTATGTGTATTAACTGAAAAGCGAGTAGAGGTTTGATTAGATATTGCAAATAATCAGTAATGGTCTATAAATCATTACTTCCAACTAGCTGTACTTCTCCTTACGCGGCGTGGCATAATATACGAAACGTAAGCTGTAGCTTGGCAGTTACCGAAATCATTTGAAATGGGAAACTCCTCGGTCATGTACTACTTTCAAATCCAAGAACAATGTTATTTTAGCTCTTTCATTCCACTTTCTCCCTTTCATTCAGTGTGCACGGTCCGTGTGCACTATATCTTCCTCGAACGTCATAGTACCTCCCAAGCAATTAAGCATAGCCATAAGGGAAAATACAACCTTAATTATGTTTCATAGAATCAATTATATTTTTTTCCTCATTGCGATGTTTCTAAAGAAGTCTTCAAAAACTCAGGTATCTACTTCAAAAAAGATTGCTGATGTTTTTGATGCATGAGATCAAATTCGGCATTGTATTTTAAAATGCTATCCCCTGTTGTATTGGGTCCATATTGAAACGATCAGGTTTTGGGGTCGTAGCAGATGGGATATATAGTTCGAGGCGTGCTTGGCAATTTTGAAATTTTTGGTTACTCTTATGTACAGTGGCTCACAGCTTAAATGATGTGAGTATTTGATACGAGGAAAGGTTTAAAAAACTCCCAAAATATGAAAAGTCCATCCAACAAAATTGGACTTGTGGCCTTATTTTTTATTTCCAATGAAAAAAGCAACACAAAATTACTTCATTGAACGAAAAAAAATCGAACTCATGTTAAATTCACAGCTTAAATGATGTGCCTCTAGGAAAGCATGATAATAACGGTATGTGTTATTGCATTTTCTGTGTTTTGTTGTTTTTGGGCCTGTAGAATATTGAATGCGCTTCTCGTAAAGGTTTGTTTAATCATTATGGTTAGGCAGATGGGGAAAAAAATTATTTTAGATCAAAATGGATCGACAATTGAAGAGGGTGAAATAATAATTTATAATTTTAAAATAGAAAAATCGCAGAAACAAATAGTGGGAATAGTGTGCAAACTATCTTCCACTGTTCAGCAATAATTGAAAAAATTGTTTGTGAAAATCGTGTGGCAAATAAGAGTAGAGCGGCACCAAACCAAATATTTTCCGATTCCGAATGTCGCTGGATCGTAGGACAGGTGAAGAAAATGCTGAGACTCAGTGCACCAAAATTAGCGCAGGAAACTGAAAAATATCTGGATAAGAAGTGTAATCCTAAACTATAAGGAGAATTTAAAAAAATGAAAATGACAACGTACGATTATCCCGAGAGCAATTGGTGACGGATTCAACGTTCCAGAATACTGTTATTTTCTCGGGATGAGAGTAAATTTAGCATTTTCGGATCCGATAGAAGGAGTTAACACAGAACTTCAGCCACAAAATTTAAGCAGCACTGTTAAAAACAGCGGTGGCCATGTGATGGCATGGAGATGCATGTCGTCTTCTGGAGCAGGAACTTTGGTGTTCATCGATGGCAACCTGGATAAATTTCAGTATTTGAACATATTGAAGGTAAATCTAATATAGACAGCTGAAAAATTCAAGCTAAAAGGCACTTTTCGGTTTTTTGAGGTCAACAGTCGAAACACACCTCTGAGTTAGTGTGGACGAGGTTGATTTGGAACTGCCTGCATTAAAAATAAATTAAACCGCCTACTCAGTTCCTGGATTTAAGTGTCATTGATCATTTATGGTTCAAATTAGAGGAAGGAATCAGAAAACATCGGATAAGTAACAAGGACGACTTTGAAAGAGCACTACAACATAAATGGCACGCAATTTCTCCCGAGTACGCCAAAAAGTTGATATATTCAATGCCTGTTCGTCTCTAGATGGCTTTAAATCAAAAGGGTTTTCCTAAGAAGTATTAGAAATAAGTTATATAAAAAATAAATATCGTTATGTCTAGATTTAAAGACTTGTTTGAGCTGTGGGGTGATTAAACTTAAAAGATATATTTATTTTTCAACATAGTCCCCTAACAAGTTAATACATTTAGTCCATTTTTTTTTCCAAACCAGGATACCCTTGGAAAAAAATTCTTTATCTTGAGCCCCCCGAAATGTCTCAACAGCGGCCATCACTTCGCTTTCATCTTCAAATTTCTCACCACGAAGGTGTTGTTTGAGCCGTGGAAACAGGTAGAAGTCACTGGGAGCTAGATCTGACGAATAGGGCGGATATTCAAGCAGTTCGAATCCTTTTTCTTTAATTGCATCCATCGCAACTGCAGCCTTGTGAGCCGGTGCGTTATCTTGATTAAACAGAACTCCGGTTCGCAATTTGCCGTATCTTTTTTCCCCAATACCCTCCCGCTATCTTCTCATTTGGTCTGCGTAGTAAGAGCCTGATATAGTAGCTCCCTTTTCCAAATATTCCATCATAATAATTCCTTCAGCGTCCCAAAAAGCTGATGCCATATACTGTGCTGCCGAATTCGACACTTTGAATTTCTTCGGCGTCGGTGAAGAGGGTCGCTTCCAGGTCATCAATTGCATTTTGGTTTCTGGATCAAAATGGAAGATCTAGGTCTCGTCTATGGTTACGAAACGTGAAAAAAAATTCTCCTGATCTGCCTGAAACTTGTCGAGATTCATCCTTGAAATGTCGACTCGTTTTTTCTTATGCCAGTCCGTTAAAATTCTCGGCACCCAACGCGCAGAGTCTTTCATATGTAATATGTTGGCAAAGATTTTTCGAAGACTACCATATGAGATTCCTATGACCTCAGCTACATGCCTGATGGTCACTCTTCGATCTGCCAACATGATATCTTCGACTTTTTTTACATTGTTTTCAGAACGTCCTTCGCGGTGGTCATCTTCAGTGAATGTTTTTCCCAGATTAAACTCCTTGGCCCAGCGACAAACGGTGGAATATGGAGGAGCAGAGTCGCCTAATTTGTCCACCATGTCGCCGTGTATGTGTCTGGTAGACAATTTTTTCAAACAGAGGTGCTTAGTGACAGCTCTAATTTCGTTTTTCTCCATTTTGATGTTCTCTTTTGATGAATGTACTTCCCTGGAATCGTGGCCTATTTATGTTTTTTTTATATGCTGATTTAGTGAGTATATGTGCAATTTTATGCGAACTGGAAATAACCGATTATCATTACTTATTGATCAGCCTTCGTATAACTATTCTAATTTAAGATTGAATAGACTGCAAGAAATGAAAACCATGTTAATAAACTAAAATCCGATTAAGAATGCAGCTTAATAAATATTGTGCGCGAAAACTACATTTCACTATAACATTTGTTCAAATGTTTATGTACATTATTTATTATTACAGGTAATTCATGTGATGTGCTCTCTGAACAATTGGAATCACGGATTCGAAACTTCGATAAAGATATTGAGAAAATTTGCAATTTTTTCTATCAAGGATTCATAGGATCTATTCGAGAACTTCTTCACGTACGTTCACAGATACAAAATCTAAACCAAGAAATATCCTCGCTAAATGGCGCTTTGAAAAATATTTCAAGTGAAATAGTCACAAAAGGAGAAAAGTTATTGAAGGGAAGACAAATGGAGATTAATATAGTTCTAGCAATTAGTGGCTTGGTGAATTGTTTGCCAGTACTCGAAAGCTACTCGAAACTGCTGGTTCAAATCAAAGAGAAGAATTATTATTTTGCATTGAAAACCCTTGAACAGTTAGAAAATGATCACTTGTGCAAAGTTTTGAATTATCGCTTTCTCATTCAGATTAAAGCCGAAATACCCAAAATGAAGTCTCTCATAAAAAAATCGTCAGAAGAAGATTTCCGAGAATTTTTGGAGAATATTCGAAAATTCTCACCGAAAATAGGGGAGATTGCAATGCATCATACGCGAATATTGCGTAAAAGACATTTGAAAAATTTGATAAATGAAAGTAAAGCTGAGGAACGTAACGCGCTTGAAAAGGAAGAGGAACTGATCAATGTGCATGAATTGATTGATTTTTCGCCAATTTATCGTTCTTTGCACATATATACCGTTTTAAATGATAGAGAATATTTTGAAAGAGATTATCGAAAACAGAGACGCGATCAAGCTAAGCTTGTACTTCTAGCTCCAGTTGCAATGCATGACAATCTTGAGTCGTACAAACAATACATATGTGCGATCGTAGGTTTTTTCGTTGTTGAGAATCACATAATGAATACAACAAAATGTGTTGTGACGAAATCCTACTTAGATCATTTGTGGTCAACATCGCTATCGAGAGCGGTTAATGTTATAAGCATGAATTCATCGTCTTGTACCGACCCAAACATTCTCTTGAGAATCAAAAACACAATAGTCTTGTCAGTCTTCACGCTTAAATCGTATGGATATAGTACAAATCAACTCACAGAGGTTTTAGTCGAAATGAAGGATCATTACAATGAAGTACTTTTGCAACGATGGGTCTACGTGTTTCGTGAAATTTTAGATAAAAGTGAGTTTGTGCCTTTGGAAGCGAAAACTCCAGAGGAATATGAAGCGATCATCGGAAAATTTCCTTTTCATCCAGAATCAGCAGGGTCGCAGTATCCTAAGATATTTCCGTTTTCGTCAATTGTTCCGAATGTTTATCATGAAGTGAAAGAATTTATGTACGCTTGTAAAAAGTTCTCAGATGACTTGTCAGAGTCAGCTAGCGAGGTCGCAGCCATGGTAAAAAGGGCAGCCAATATGCTTCTGACCAGGAGTTTTAGCGGATGCCTTTCATCGGTATTTCAAAATCCAAATTTGGCACTAATGCAGGTAAAAAATTATTTAAATTTATTTTTAAACACACGTTATACACCTATCATTTACGTACATGCATGTATATACAATTGAGCAATAGACCACCGCACAAGTAAATATATTTAGTAGTTAAAAACGTTTTCCATTGTTCTTTTATAAGTTTTAGCCCACTCCAGTCTATTTATCTTGTGACTAATCGCTAATTTTGATGTTGGCAGCTAAGCATCTTCTTAGGTCAGCAGAAAGTAAGCGTCTTTCTACAGCTATAGTTGAAACACTTTAGTCGTGTTTCCTTTGGGGAGCAGTCAAGTGTCGATTCGGTTTCGATAACTCTACAACGAAATTATCTAACTGCTTTGCTGTAGATTTAGAAGGTTCAGATGTCTTTCAGGCTTGGTTTCTTTCAGTTCGTTTTTGAGGCAGAGTGTATTGTATAACATTACTTGAAACGCCGATCTTTTCTGTTGTTTCTCGTACAGAATATCCTTCCCTGCTCAACGTACAGATAGCACTTCGCCATTCTAAAGAAATCTGATTGAGAACTTTGTTGTACTGGAGCTGATGTCGAGCACCTTTGCTCCGTAACTCGGTGATTTTTTACCCGGCTAGCATGTAAACTAATTCTGGAGGTTAAGCGTTAACATAATGTGTACTTATATTTCATTTCTTTGTTTTACTCCTTCCAAATGAGCTTCGCTTGTAGTAAGTATTTGTGCTAAACGGGAAGTATGAGAAATACACGTATCAATTGTTGCCACTTTGCCGGCTACAGTAATATAATTTTAAATATATTTTTTTTTTAAATTATTTTAATATCATGTAGGTGTTTTAGGCATTAATTATTGATTTCGTATAAGCCTGGAGTTTTGCTGCGATTGAGCTCATTTATTGTGTTTTTGAACTCCTGGGTGTTGGTTTCAGGGATAATGCACTTAGAGGAGCCTGTAGCATTAAGTAGATTATTATTGACTGTACATAGTCTTCTCTCGAATGAAAACCTATTCCGCTTCTTAGTCTGACATTTTTTAAAGGAACTTCCGCTTGCAGTATTGGAGCCCATGGCTACCGTGCATATGCATCTTGGCTACTTTAGTTTTTGCGGAAGCATTTCATTAACTTCCAGAAATTTCCGTCTTTCGGTTCAAGGCTTTCAAAAAAAGCTGCCTCATTTTGAAAACCGTATATTTTTCCCGGATTAAATTCGTGAGCCGATTAGCACCTCTTTTGAGAATTGGATATCTCCTCCGAATTTTATTTCATTTCCGAATCAGGCTTATTATATACCCTAGAAGCTCATAGGGGCTGTTTCCTGTAACATTTGCGGTTGTGGTATTTATTTCAAATACCTGGTGTATTTCCTCTGCTAATCCGCTATTGATGCCATTTCTGTTGGTATTTTCAGCACCTAGAAGACAGTCTATGTTGGCAAGTGTATTATAAAAAGTTTTCCAGTTATTTTCTCAGTCTAAGTGAGTTATTAATGTAAATCTCTTGAATAGTGAAGTGATCTGGCTTATGCTCTGCAGGTAGCTCATCGAGCACTTTGATGCATGTATCCATAACATTTTGTGATATTGCCAAATTGAGTGTGCGTGTGTGTCGGTTGGGAGAGAGGTGCATTGGCACCTCTAAGCACTCAGGCCGAAGGACCCATTGTATTCATTTCCCCTGCCTACCATAGTTTCCCAGACTTCTTGATAAAGTCTAGGATCACTGATAGGGGAAAAGAGGCTATCCTCTGCATGCGTGCAACATCCCAGCCAAAGCATTGATATCTGAGACGCGCAAACGCTGGGAGCAAATGCTCCGCACAGAGGAAATGCTCCGCAGAGTCAGCCTCTTCTAGGCAGGATGAACAGAGGTCATCCTGTATAACACCTATGCGGTACATATGTCCTCCCAGGCAGTTGTGTCCAGTCAGAATGCCTATCATGGCTCTGCAAACTTTCCTGCTCTTATTGAGCAAGAATCCTGCAGTCAAATGGTTGGGTTTTGAAAGGCAGAACTTAGACCAGCAGTCGTCCATCTATCTTTGTGAGCATCATCTACCCACTTTCGAAGAATGACACGTGCAGATGCAGTCGGCACACCCAAGGCGGGTTCAGGGCCCCGTAGTGGAAGTCCCGAACCGTGCTTCGCAATGGCGTCAGCAATTTCATTTCCCTCAACACCACAGTGCCCCGGTACCCAGAGCAGATGCACCCTATTGAAATTGAGTATGGTACCTCTTGAATGTGGCCCATAGTGTATTGTCTCGCTGGTGGGATGCATACGTGATTTCGTAGTTTATACGCAGTTTTTTTTAATGGTTTTAGTGATTAAACCATCAAATTTCACGAATCATGGATGTGCGTAGCAATTATTTGACGAATGACCAAACTGCTGGTAATTATGGCATTGTGCCTGACCTTTTCTTGGTGTTTGAATCTCGACCTGGACCAGTAGTTGGCAAATGCTACGAATGCTGTACACGCCTGTTTCATTCCTGGGCAATAGATTTTAATAATTTTGACGTTCTTGTCCGTTTTTCAAGTCCCAGATAGTGCGTTTTTTTCAGTAAGGAGATAAGTATGAAGCTGAATTGTTCTTTCAGCTAAGAATTTCGTCATATTTCGATTATACTTGATAGACTTACCTGAACTCCAAGATAAGTCCTTTTTGAATACGTGAATTCAAAATTCAGTATGCTGAATTCTTTTTCTACCTATAGTAAATCCTCGGGCTGCCAGAAAATAATTGCTACCTTCTTTTCACCAAGTAGAGGACTTTGTGGCTAAAATGCTGTACTCTTTAGGGCGATAGGCCTTTTTCCACCGGAATAGGTAAGAGACGGATTGTTAACTTTTTGCATCGATAGAAACTCCTGTTGAGGAATCACTAGTGTTCTCCATTATGTTTATATTTCCAGTTAACTTTTTCATTTCCTTTCGAACGAGGTAGTTTTGAAGGAATATACGCAGTTACTGCAAGTCCTCCAAAAAGGCAAAAAGGCATAAGGAATTGGCATAACTATGAAATAATAAAGAAAATGAAATGAAACCATTTTATTTTTCAATATCATTTTTTTGTAAGTTTTGTATTCTGCATTATAGTAATAAATTCCCGTCACCGACTGCGTTTTACGACATACACTTGATAAGTAATCATTTTTAGATGAGTAGATTAACATTTGTACTCTTAAAAGTAAAACGCATCTTACAAAGTCCGACATGATTTAGTGTTAAATATCTTTTTATTTTGTCGAAAATGTTTTTTTAGGCTTACCCATTTTTCTGGGTCTTTTGCTACTGGATAAATTCTGAACTCCTTTTAGATACCTCATAACAATGTATTGCACCGGTGGCTTGCACGTAATATTTCAATTATTTGGCCTAAAGATCTTCCTTATCCTGGAAAATTACAAAGGACCTCACGGTTCTTTTTCATCATCACAACAGCGCAACAATCGGCAGTCCAGTCTAGGCTTGCCGCAGAAAAGAATTCCAGACGTCAGATATTGCGCCACCGGCGTCCAGTTCGATGTATTTAGATTTGATGTCCTGGCCTACGCCATCGCTCCACCGAACACAGAGCCTGCCTTGGCATCTGTTTCCAAAAATCTTGCCGCATACATTTTTCGATGGGGATATTCTTCCCTAACGTTCACGCCCAGTCTACCGCAGCTTATTAAGGCTGCTCTTATCAGTGACCTCACGATCACGATATCGCTCATATATTTCGTTGTTGTGTAGGGTGCGGAATCTGGGTCAACATATTCATCGGAAAATCCTTCTCTCGAATGCGGATAATGTCCTGCAATTTTTCTTTTTAAGAACCCATTTTTAAGATGAAGAGGTGATGACCTGTTCAAACATGGTGTTGTACAGCAGGAGCTTAGACTTCTTGGGGAAAATTGAGCGGAATAGCTTTGATAGAGGACTTTGTAGGCTGTTAACAACAATGCGCGGATTTCTTCGGCGTAGTTGTTATCGGCTGTGAGTTGTAACTCTAGATAGATGAATGTTTTAACTTCTTCGAAGCTGTATTCGCTTATCTATTACGGTCGTGTGCTTTTAATATTAATTCCTTGCTGCCGACGTGATATTAGCCGATTTGATAGGTTTGGGTGGCGGCGTTGCCACCATATATTTTGTTTTACCTCCATTTATGTGCAAGCCCATATTCTTTGCCACCTACTCGACTTTAATGAAAGATTTTTCGGCAGCTCATTCGTTCCGCCATACGATCTCAACGTCGTCAGCGTAAGCCAGCAATTGGCTGGACTTCCTGAGGATGATATCCCTCGTGCTCGCCTCGGCATACCGCGTCACATTTTCAAGCGCAAGGTTGAAGAGGACGCAGGAGGGGGTTTTTCTTGTCGTAGACCGTTGTTGATTTTAGATGGCCGTGATGAGGATCCAGCTTCTTTAATCTGGGTTTGTACTATCATCATGATCAGTCTTATTAGTGCTATCGCTTTGGTTGGATATCGACAGAGAAAATAAAATTTTCGAATTTGCATACTTGGTTTGAACTTAATTTATTAATTTAAAAATAAACCCTTGATTATTTTCTTGAATGCAATATGTCCTATGACATCCAGAAATTGCAGCAAACATTTTGTTTAGCTAATTTAAATAAGATATTAGTTATATAAATAAATAAAATAAAATTTACACATAAAATATATATTCTCATAAATATATTTACAAATTATAAAACACAAAAAAATTATAATTAGTTATGCCTACTATTCCAGGTGATACAAATCATTATTGATACTCAGTACTTAGAGAAAGCTGGACCTTTTCTCGATGACTTCGTATGCAAGTTGACATCAACTGAGGCAACTATTCGACAGGTTCCGTCTATGATGTTTCAAATTGCGCGTGCTGAAGCAGAAATGCAAGTGTCTACAAAATTGTGCTTGAAGCTTGATGATTTCTTTGAAGAA
Source organism: Nemotelus pantherinus (assembly GCA_963978885.1). Lineage (NCBI taxonomy): Eukaryota > Metazoa > Arthropoda > Insecta > Diptera > Stratiomyidae > Nemotelus > Nemotelus pantherinus. Next base: position 24,002,787 of record OZ022265.1, read on the forward strand.
CTAGAAGGCTATAACTGGTTACTACCGGAACCTATTGGTCATGCCTCAACTTTTATTAGTGACATGATCACCTTCCTCAAAAGCACGTTCCAAAGCTTTTCTTATCTATTGCCAAATGTAGCACAAAGTGCATTCAGAAAAGCATGCGAACACATTGCTAGTCATATTTATAAGTTATTATTGAGCGATGAAATAAAGCAAATTTCGACTGGAGCTCTGCAGCAAATAAGTTTGGATTTAATGCAATGTGAGCTTTTTGCATCATCCGAAGCGGTACCTGGCATTAATGAAGCAGATATATCCAAATATTTTGCCGAAGTCCGCCAATTGCTAGATCTTCTAATATTGGAAGAATGGAGTACATATTTACATGACTATGGAAAGTCTGAAAATCGATATTATCTTGTTAAACCGTCGGCGATAATTATTGTTTTGGAGAAAGTTCGTGAAGCAGATAGAAAAAATATGTTTGCCGTGTTAAAGAAAAATGAGCGAGACAAAAAGAAATTATGGGATACAGTGATAAAACAACTCAAACAGCTTGCTGAGCGTCAAACGTGAAGGTAAAGGTGAGTGCTTCCTTACTTTAGTAAAATATATTAGTACACTCATAGAGAGAAATTCTAAACAATATGACAAGTGTAGGAATTATATATGTAGATTAAGAAAACGTAGACGTTGTATATTAAAGTATGTCAATAAATGAATCCAAAAAGTTGTTTCTAACATTCGGCTCATAAAACTATTATTGAAATATGGAAATAAGAAGTGTGTTAACTCCTAGATGCCCATAAAAAGCACTTAGATATTGCATAAAAGATCCACTTTTGTTAAAACCTGGATTTCTGTGCCCCAGTGGGTATCAGAAGTCAAAAATTGGAGAAAAACACAAAAAGAACACGAGAAGAAAACAATCTAATTCTACTTTCCAGTCAGACTTCTATCGAGCAAATTACGTAACAACTGGGGGGACATCAATCCAAGGTCACCCAAAGTTAGGTTGTGTTTTTATCGTTTGTGTTTGGAGGGGTGTTGTTTTATTTATGTATGTGTTTTCGTGTGTTTGTTTTCTGGCACATGGAATCAATTGATCTGGTTTATAAAATCATAAAGAAAAATGTATCTGCCTCATCATTTCCACGTACAACTAAATGGTGGATTCGATATTTTTTATTTTTAATAATTACTTTATTAACTGTTTCCTTCGTACAGGAAGTTTAAGTTAGTTTTAAAATCTTACATACTAGGACAAATGATGTGCACCCCTCACAGTTGAGGGCATGTACATGTTGAACGCAAGCTACGTTAAAACAGAGAGCAAAGTGAAGATTAGTTTTCTAGAGTTACAATATACATTAGTTTTCTAGAGTAACGAGAAATTTTTAACCAAAGAAAGTGACTAAACAAAGTTTTTCTACGTTGGAGATGGAAGATCTAACGGGTCGATTCTTTTTAATCGCTGGAATTTACGATGGACTAATATTCTTTTGGCTAACTTGTTGGGATGATGAGCAAGAGCTGCAATATATTTTCCACTGTGGTTTTTAATTTCCTCTGCAACCGTCTCGGTACGCAAGGCCTTGTGGGAATTAGCGTTACGGAAGTACCACGGGGCTCCGGTGATAGATCGAAGTATTTTTGATTGGGTCCTCTGAATGATATTAATGTTTGATGGGCGGACTGCTTCCCGAAGCTGTAAGCCATAGGTCCAGATTGGCTTCAGAACAGACTTGTAGAAGAGTAATTTAGAGTCGAGAGAAAGTTTTGACATACTATTGAGCATCCATTTGAAATTGTTGAATCTGAGCTTCAATTGCTGATTTTTCGCTTCAATATGCCGTTTCCAGGCGAGCCTCCTGTCAAGGTGCATTCCGAGATACTTCACATCGTTGCTTTGAGGTATTGGTATATTGTTTGTATATACTTGAAGACAGGTTAGTTTTAGCAATGTGAACGTAACGTAGACTCATTTGGTTTCGTTCATTTTGATTGTTGATTTCGCTTGTCATTCTTCTAGAAGTTAGATGTGGGCTTGGAGGATTCGGGATGCCATAACTGGATTTGAATCAGTGCATAGAATGGCGACGTCGACCGCAAAGATAGCTGTCGTTGTTTTCTGGCATATTGGGAGATCAGATGTGAAAATTGTGTAGAGTACAGGTCCCAAGACACTTCCTTGAGGTACACCAGCATCGCTCGATATTTTGTGATAGTATAGCTTTTGTATCTAACCTCGAATGTTCGATCGGTTAGGTAGAAGGAAAGTATTCCATGAAACCTTTTCGGAAGTATTGATTTGATTTTAAAGATCTAACCTTCAAGCTAGACTTCAGCAGAACTTTTTCGAAAACTTTGGGAACGCAGAACAAAACACTAATAGGTCTGTATGACTTCACTTGGGAAGAGCCTTTACCAGGCTTGGGAATCATTATGATCTCGCCAGTTTTCCAAGCTTCAGGGAAATATTCGATTCGAAAAATAGCGCTGAAGAGACTAGACGCCAAGAGAATACGATTGCTGGCAACTGTTTGAGCATAACATTAGTGATAAGATCAATACCCGAAGATTTTTTTGAAGAGATGTCATGGATAATAATATTATCTACTTCCTTAGCCAAGGTTCTGATTGGCTGTGAGTCCCGAACGCTGGTAATAGGTGGCAAGTCGCTTATTGTCGTTGTGAAAGGTGTGAAAACCTATTCTAGGTGAACTTCGAAGGCGGTGGCCTTCTCTGCGTCACTTCTGGCCCATTGCACGTTGCCAGTTCTTAGAAGGACTTCCCTAATGGTAGGTTTATTAATTTTCTTCTTTCACAGCCAATAGTCGGCATTTTTAGTGGGAACGAGGTTCTCCAAGAACGAATAAAAACTTTAGCTCGCTGTCCTTGCCAGTGCCAGCCTGAGCTCCCTAGAAGCTTTGTTGAGCCGTGCTTTAGTTTGGGAGGATCTGCGCAGCTTCCAATTTCTTCGTGCTTGTCTTTTTTCCTGTACTAAAATTCTGATTGATGAAGAGTAAGTGTTTCGAGCTGAGGAATGCAAATTAATTTCAGGTGTTGCCCTGTCGAATGCCTCCAATTATTCGACATAATTTAAAAATTAATTATATTTTTTTATTAATCCATTCGACATGATTTAAAAATTTCAAACATTCTACTGATAACAAGACAATGAATGCTTTATATCGCCTAATTCACTTTAGATGCGTGGTGTGAAAGACCGTAAAAATGAAATAAGAAGCTTTAAACCTTCGAATACTGCCAGCCAACTTTTTTTTTTAACTAAATCAGTCCGCTTTGTCTTTTTCTGTAGTTGGTAGATCAATATTAATAGTTGATGTAGCCCTAAATGTTTGATTTGTAGTTTTTCTTCAAGAGAGCGCAATTAGAAATTAAACTTCGAACACTAATCACTTTTTTTTTAGAAAAAAATTAAAATCGATTCGAAAATTACATACTTGCCTCATTTCCTTAAAGCACAGGTTTTGTACGTTCAAATGCACTTGCACTTCTTACACTAACAACAGATAATTGAAAGAAAACTGTGACAATGAATTTCTGTGGCCAAAACTAAGTTCGAAGTATAAGCTTCCGAATAACAGAATTCCCACTTTGACTCAATAAAACGTTTTTAAACTATTTTTATAGCGATTTTTATTGAAAAATCCTGTATATAATATTTTCCCATAAAATATATACAAAACGCAGAAAAATTATCTATTATAATTAATGATGTGCCGTTCCCGGGAATATTCCCGAAATGGAAATATTCCTGTTACATTCCCCGGAAACATTCCCACTTGGGGAATTTAACGGGAATTTAAAACTGAGTTTAAAGAACAGTGCCAAGATAACGTCTGATTATTAGTTTTTATTATCTTTAAGTATATTGTTACGTAATACCCGAAATAAGCTCAAAATCTAATAAATTCCCGGTAAGTTCCCCTGACTGGGAATATTCCCGGGAATTTAAGGAACATTTCCGGGAATTTAAGGAACATTTCCGGAAATTCAAAATCAAAACGGTTAGTTTTTATGTGGTCTGGGGTTAACATGAAGCTACAGAAGTCATAATCAATAACTTATTTTTCATGTTTATTCATTATAATGGAAAAAAATATCGTTTCACACAAGAAAAAAACTTTAATCTCAACATAAAATATTTCGATCATAAAATTAATAATAAAATTAATAAATAAGTAAAGTATACAAAAATTCACTCTACTTTTCAAGTCGTTGACTGAAAGGTAACTGGAGTGGTAACAAAATAAGCGGGCGAGAGGAGGTGATGAAGTGGCACGCGTCCGAAAAGCTCTGTGTTTGCTGAAATGCCCAATGCACCGCGCACCGATCGCGTCCTCGGTAAATTTGAAAAACATAGGAAAAATTGGTATTGCGAAAAAAGTATTTTCAAATACATATCAATGAAGCAAAAGTAATCGACTTGAATTGTAAAGTAAAAATATTTTTCTTTATCTGCATGTTTTTGTAGAAATGAGGATTTCAATATAAATTGCAATAACATAAAACACAACAACCTAAAACTTACAAAGCTGAAAAAATTATAGCTTGCTCAATCTAATTTTTAGTGAACGTCACAAAAAGCTTTAAAAGCAAAAAGTGAATGAAACAAACATTTATGTAATTTTTTTAAGTTCCCAATGTTTCGGGAATATTCCCGGTACATTAGAAAATTTCGGGAATATTCCCCGAACGGGAAGTTTCCGATTCGGGAATGTTCCCGCGGCACATCATTAATTATAATTGATATCTGAACGGAAATATCGACATTCACTGTGAAAGCAAAGCCGTCGTTTACTCTTGCTACATAAAAAAAGATAGTATGAAATAGTCTTGACCCCTAATTCTAACTAAAAACCTGTTTGTTCTCTCTAATGTTCATCTGGAAAGTATTTCCAATACTTTAGCCTGTCATATTTAAAAATAAACTACGAAACGGGAGCTTTTCTTAAATACTTCAATATTTTTATTAATCATGTACTACAATCTTTATCATAAAACTCATAGATTCTTAATATATGATCAGCTCCGCAACTAGCCAATTGAATGGCATTCTCAATTGGACGAAATTCCAAGCATTCCACAGATAAGTGATGAGAAACCTGCCTCTTGAGAACTATCAACTCGCTCAGCTTGTCATCAACGCCGTATAATTTTATCATTCCACTTTCAAACCCGCATGCTAACAAATACATATCACTTCGATAATGTTGGAAGGCGAACGCACATGCAGTGACAGCCTCGCCTGCTATTTCCTTCACACAAAACAGACTTGGATTAATATGATTATCATTTAGCTGTAAGCCTGTACGCCAGACGGCTAGTTTTCCATCACGTGAGCCAGTGGCAAAGAAGTTCGAATCGTGTGACCAACTGCAACACCAAATTATACGTTTATGCACCTTATTATCAACCTTGGCAGATGTGGATTGAAGTTGAAATTCGATGGAACCATTATTGCCGCAGTTTTTGAACAATGCCCACGTTCTATCCTTAGACACCGACAGCAGGAGTAACCCATCTCTCGAAAACTTCATCTGAGTTATTGTTGATTGGCTAGTAGATATTCTCTGGATTATTTTCCACTCCTTCGTTTCCCATATTAATATTGGAGCACATTCACCGGGCATCAGTTTGCTTGAAGCAGCTAGCAATTCTCCATTTGAAGAGGAACACAAAGTAAATACTTCATGACCATGCCCATACAGCTTTCGTACTTCAGACCACAGGGGTTTTGCCAGCAACGCTTCCTCGGTTGCAAAACTATTTGAAAGTACCAGCGGACTGCTAGCGTTGTTTGACAAATTCAGAGGTTTTGTTGCTGAACATCTAAATTGAAGTCTTTCATTTTCGGATAGATTTTTAAACTTGTCACATACCAATTCATGAAAATCTGCTGTCGCTCCGAATACGCGAACAACTTTCTCCTCTCCAGCGCTGGCGAAAGCATTTTGGCCTACTGCAGTAACGCATCTAATCTCATAACCGTGTTCTTGAGGACGTGCAACAATTATCCACCTATCGCCTCCTCCTTGCGAGTCGGGGATTGGTGCATGTAACAATGTTGTCTGATCCGCTGACGCTGACAATACGTATTGCCCACCCGGCTCCCAAGAAACACTTCTAACAGGTCCAAAGTGGCCTCCGAGAGAAAAGCTTAGTTTCCACGTAGCACCGTCCTCTGCCTTAGTCCACTTTTGAAGCTTTCCACAAAAGTCATATGCTACAATAGACTTTCCGTCGGGACTGAATTTACCACCGTAATATCCAGGAATGTTACCACCTACATCACCCAATCGAGCTTCTTCAGCCCATATGCCATCTTCTCCCATAGCCCACACGATCATTGTTTTGTCGGCTGAGCAAGAGAGTAATTTAAGATTTCCATCGCTTTGATTCCAATTAACACTATACACCCAGTTGTCGTGTCCTTGCATGATCGATTCCAGATTTACATGGACCTTAGTCGAATACGAAGTGGATTCAAATTCACTGCGAGCGTTGTTTAGGCTATGGTCGCATGCTTCGGGGTTGACTGTTATTCGCCACAACCTTAGAGTCGCGTCCAAAGAAGCAGATGCTAACAGTAGCTCACATCGATCAATTGTGAAATCAAGACCTTGAACCCAATTTTCATGCCCATGCAGCTCAAGTGTAGGCTCAAAAGCCAGTTCTTGGGCACTACTCTCAAATAGCAAGTGTATCTTTGAGTCATTCGAAGAGTAAGCCAGGCAAATTTTATTAAGAATGGGCAAAACACCTAAGCACATAGTCAGACAGACCTTATCCTTTAGGTCGATTATTTGAAAACATTTAACTCCAGAGATGTTATTTTCCCAACATCTAACAGTAGAATCTGAAGCCGATGTTACGATAATTGTCCTATCGGCTTTATTAATTGTGTCGACTGCGGTTATCCCACCATTATGTCCTTCCAATAATCTAGTGTTTTCTTCCTCTTCCATTGACCACATAATTGCGACATTGTCATCTCCACCCGATATTAATTCATATTTTCCCGGAATGTTGTGCTGTATCCACTTCACAACATTAACTCTTTTCTTGTGTTGGATTAAAGTTCTGACTATCTTGGCTTCCGCACTTTTGGTATCCAAAATTGATATGCTATTACACGCACCAAACGCAACTAATCCAGACGAGTTGATATCAGCGCAGCCACAACTTCGGTTGCAGGCGACAGAAGTGTATAAATTAGAGAATTCCATTTCGGAGCGTTTTCTGGCGCCCTGGCCAATTTGGAAACTCGGAGTATGCCACTTTGCTTGTCAAAAATGACGAGATTCTCCACGTGCACGTCACTGGCCGCAGATAAAAAGCTGTGTTTATAATGCCGGATTTGAATCGGTCATGAATCAAATGTGAATAGGCAAATTCAATTTGTTGTTCCTCCCCAGCGGGAAGTTTTTATCAGTTGTGACCGAATAGGCAATAGAAGGGAAGGAAAATTGATGAAAAACACTTGAAAAGAGACCACACTGAGGAAACGGTAAAAAGTGCAAACCAACTTCATTCACTAGTCAGACCTTAGAGTATAAAGATATTAAGAGTAGCAGAAACACTGTAAACGCCTGTAGGTGTGTGTCGCGAGTTTTTGCCTTCCCCCTTGCCTTTCACTCTATCACTACATGGGAGCGAAAAATCCGGTTGCTGTCAAATTTTGCTAGCCACGTAAAGTAAACGTAAACAAACTACCGACACGCAATAGAAATCGATAAGAAACCACTATTAAAAAGAGGCCTTTTACAAAACGAACTATTATACGTGACTAAGAAAAGTATGCAAAAGCATCAGAGTATTAGAAATAGACGCGACATTGATTAAAGCTATTAAAAAAAGGCGAAGATAACTGAGCAGCAGGACATCGCTCAAAAAACTAGCATTTTCCCGCTTTTGAAATGTTAATTCACAAAAAACTTTCCACCATAGCACTTGCTGTAAGGTTCTTATCGAAATCCAAAAAGTTTCAAGCATAACTAACACGCTTAGTTAAGAATTATTGCCGATTTACCGATTGAGTCCGCGATTTGGCGTCTTTGAACGCGACACTTTGACAGCTACCGGATTTTACTTTTTCAAGATGGCGCGAGGACTGTCGGAGGTCAATGGCGTAAGTAAGAAGATGATGCATAGGGGCATATAATTTGTACATTAAATTTGTTAGAAAATTTCGGGAGGCAATTTAGATATGGGCAGAACACAAGTTAATAATATGATGAATTATAATAATATAAACAATTATTTGGTGTGTAGATATTATTTGGACATGTTTTAACTGCACAAAAAATATTGCACAAATATTGAAATATGCGATTCGAAAGCAATGCATAACGAGCAGCCTCATAAAAAAAAATCGGACTACTGTCAAATTCATACTATATACATAAATATATATACATATATTTTTTTATATATATATATTTTTATATATATATATTTTTATGTATATATATATTTTTATATATATATATATATATATATATATATATATATATATATATACATATATATTTATATATATATACATATATATATATATATACATATATATTTATATATATATATATATATATATATATATATATATATATATATATATATATATATATATATATATATATATATATATATATATATATATATATAAATATATATATATATATAAGTTAATTATTTAGTTCACGTTTCACTTCGTATATCAACTATTTAGTTTCGGCAATAGAATATTAAAGCTTGAATATTCATATCAGATTTACGCACAACATTTATATATATTCAAATTTCCGCGCCAAGCCCCTTCATCCAAAACGAGCCATTCATCTACGCCCCGAACAATTTGTCCAAATGTTCGTAAATTTTCATAGTATGGGTAAAATCTTGGGAAAATGAAGACAGTCTGCTGGCTTTATTGCGACTCTTAATATCTTTATACTCAAAGAGTCAGACATCTAAAGGCTGGTACTGAGTTCGAGTTCACGTGAAATTTTGACATTTCCCCATTAAGCATAGTACTGAGTTCGATTTCACGTGAAATTTTCATACAAAATTTCACGTGAAATCTGTTTCGGCGAAAATTTCGCTTGAAAATAAGCAAGTTTGGTACTGTGTTCTTAGCATGAAAAGTTGCTTTGAAGTTGCTTTCGCTTTGAAAACATAGATGGCACTGAAACATGTTGTCAATCATTTCACGCCAATTTAGTTTGTGCAGTTCATTCTTTCGAGCGAAAAAGTGACATTTGGTGTTTCAATTTGAAAATTGAGCAGTGCAAATGACTTTCCAATAAGAAAATCGATCGAAAAGTGAAATTCTTGACATTTTATCCGTCAAGAATGAGCAGTGTCTCTGCTTTTCTCCGTTGTCAAAATTTTCGCTCGAAAGAATGACCAGATAATGGAAACATGTCAAAATTTCACGTGAACTCGAACTCAGTACCAGCCTTTATCTGGCCATTCTTTCGAGCGAAAATTTTGACAACAGAGAAAAGCAGAGACACTGCTCATTCTTGACGGATAAAATGTCAAGAATTTCAATTTTCGATCGATTTTCTTATTGGAAAGTCATTTGCACTGCTCAATTTTCAAATTGAAACACTAAATGTCACTTTTTCGCTCGAAAGAATAAACTGCACAAACTAAATTGGCGTGAAATGATTGACAACATGTTCAGTGCCATCTATGTTTTCGAAGCGAAAGCAACTTCAAAGCAACTTTTCATGCTAAGAACACAGTACCAAACTTGCTTATTTTCAAGCTAAATTTTAGCCGAAACAGATTTCACGTGAAATTTTGTATGAACATTTCACGTGAAATCGAACTCAGTACTATGCTTAACGCTAAAATCGTTTAACGGAACAGGCAGTCGAGTTTATGCAAAATTTTCCGTCTTTTTCAAGCTTTCAAACCAACATCGACATTAATTATCAGGGTAAACTGGACTTGATGCCCCACACCCGGGAAATCCCACCACCAGAGGGCGAAAAGGTGGTAGAAGGGCTGAAAAAATGAAGAAAAACAGACAAAATTATACAAAAAAATAAAAAAGAAGATAAAACAATTAAGAAAAAGAAAAAGAAGAAAGAAAAGAAGCCCCAAAAGCAAACGCACAACCACAAAAACACAAACATATTAGCCCGACATCTATCGGCGAAATTCATGTAACAGCTGTGTGGGGCATCAAGTCCAGTTTTACCAATTATCATTTGAAAAACTCACAATCTGGATTCTATGTCAAAATTCGTCGTATTTCAATTCAATCCGTAGGTTCTGTCACATTGACACCGTCTCTGACTTTTCTAAGATTTCGATCGAATACAAATCGACCGCTCAATTTTGTATTGTATACACAGCTAATGGTTTCAATGGCTATTCAACAAGCTGTGCCTTATCCTGCAGACTTTTCATTCGAAGTTTGTTGATTGATAAGTGTTCCGGTGCTTAGTAGTTGCGGGCGTAGGGTTAACTATTGCTAAAATGGAAGGTGATGAATTGGGGCGCCTCGAAGCTGAGTGCAGAAATAGAAGAAAACGAATCCTGGGTTTGAAAAATGAATTCAATGCAAACGGAGAAAGTCGTAATGAAGAAAATGCCGTTGATGAAAGGTGAGGAAATTGAGGCTTTGCTGCTATATATTGAAGGTTATATAGTGATGGTGGTGAATGCGAAAATTGCCTATTTTTGGTTATTCCGCTTTATATCATCTACTAAGGTTAGTTGGAACCTTGAATTTGTGGCCGTGGGTCCGAAAGCATCTTTATCAACAAGCCGACGTATAGATATGACATTTATTAAACATCCTGACTCATTACTGGTACCTTAGCTGTAGGCGAATAGCTTCATTAGAAGTCTATGCAGCTTGAACGCTGAGTCCTGGAATATATAATTTGTTTCCATGTAATTCTTCAGTGGTGAATTTTTGAATATAGTTGAATCATTGCTTATTTGTTTTATATATACAGTGCCGTGCAAAACATTAGCAACGCATGGTGTGAGATAATATAAAATGCAAAGAAAAACTATTTTCAGATTTTATTCTCCTTATTTTTGTCAAGTACAGTGAGGTTAAACTCGAACCATTCTTTTACCACCTTTGAAGTGTGTTTCGGATCATTATCCTGTTGAAACACCCATCGAAGTTGCATTTCTTCCTCAGCGTATGGTAACATAATCGTCTCTAGAATATTTTTATGTTTGAAACAATCCATTATACCGTTGATTTAATAAAGAGGACCAACTCCATTAGCCGAAAGGCAACCCCACACCATAACGCTGCCCCCTCCGTGTTTGACTGTACGTATGCAATGTCGTCGTTCAAGTCGTTTTTCCTTTTGGTCTTCGAACAAAACGAATTCCATCGCAATTGAACAGGTTAAATTTGCTCTCATCACTAAACAGAACAGTTCTCCACTTCGCAATCGGCCAACTAATGTGATCCAAAGCAAATTTTAATCCAAAAAATCGGTGTCTCATAAAAGCATAGGCCATGAAATAAGCTGGTACATTTACCTGTTTTCTCTTATCTCTTTGTCAATAAAGGCTTTTTTGCAGGACGACAACCACGTAAAGTACTCTGTATAGCTCGCCTTCGTACAGTGCTGGGATCAACTGTTAGATTCAAGGTCCTGATAATTTCCGGTGCGGGTGTGAATGGGTCATTCCTGATTGTGGAGAGTCTTTTCCGATCTTCCCTTTCTGTTGTTATTCCCCTTAATAGTCTATTATTTAAGTGATTTTTTTAAATTTCATTCAGAAAACTCATCTTCCTTTGTTTTTTCATACAATCATTCAATAAACGAGCATACTGTTTTCTTTTGCTAACATTGTACTTATGTCTATGTGGTCATCTGGACTATCCATAATTTTTGCCCACTTTCCTAGTATTGTTATACACTGACTGAGCGGCAAAAGAAACAAAGTATTTGTTTGTGCGTTCATTTGTTAATTTTTGGATTTTTATCTAGCTTCCTAACCCTAATCCTTGCTAAACAATATCGATTTGATTAGACAGACTTTAAATTTTTTGTTGGTTATTTCAATTTATATTACATCACACTTCTATTTAAATTTCAGGCTTGTATTTCGGAGCTATGAGCCACTCAATGTAAACAATACAGATGATAGTCATTTAGAAACAACAGACAAACCACGTCAAAATAGTACATCCGCCATTGACTCTACAACAGGAGCTTATATGATCAACCTGGCACCTCGGAAAGTTGACTGGGATCTAAAACGAGACACAGATGCTAAAATGCAAATATTAGAACGTATGACACAAAAAACAGTAGTGAAATTCATTCGTGAACGAATGAAAATTAATGTAGATACTAAATGAATATTCATCATAACTATCTTAAGAATTGATGATTAAATAGATTTAATAAATTATACTCTGTTTCCGTAAGACACAATAAAGGAGCTACTTGTCTCAGACCTGTTGCTTAATCGAATGAGTTTTGTCTTGAAATCATTTTGCCTATTCGAGTGAGCTAATAACAGTAGTTTTGTTCTAACTAAATTTTACGATAAGATAGACTGAAAGTAAAGAAATTAGAACAGAATAAAATGCATGATAAATATTAGACGGTTTACTCAAATACTTTAAAAAAAATAGTAGTACAACGAAAATATTTTTTCGAAATGCTTTGCATTAAGCGTAGTAATTGAGATTAGCTTTCTTTTTGGCTTGCACTTCTAAAATGGCATCCATAAAATCTTCGTGGGTTACATTCGATGCCGATCTCCGTAATGCAATCATTCCAGCTTCAACGCAAACTGCTTTACACTGCGCACCATTAAAGTCATCTGTTGAGCGAGCGAGTTCCTCGAAATTCACATCAGGACAAACATTCATTTTCCTCGAATGTATCTGCATGATTCTCGCTCGGGCCTCTTCACTTGGATGAGGGAATTCAATCTTTCGATCCAACCTTCCCGATCGGAGCAATGCTGGATCCAGAATATCAACACGATTAGTCGCTGCGATTACTTTTATGTCAGCTGTAGAGCTGAATCCGTCCAGTTGATTAAGTAATTCTAACATTGTTCTTTGAACTTCCCGATCGCCCGCTTTTTCCGAGTCGAAACGTTTCGTTCCTATTGCATCGAGCTCATCAATAAATATTATAGCTGGAGACTTTTCCTTGGCCAAGGCGAAAGCATCACGAACTAGTTTAGCGCCATCGCCAATGAACATTTGCACTAATTGTGGTCCAGCTAACTTCAAAAATGTAGATTTCGTTTGAGCAGCACATGCCCGGGCGAGAAGAGTTTTTCCAGTTCCAGGTGGTCCGTATAGTAAAACTCCTGGAAATAAAGTTAAATAAGAAATAAGCAAATTTTCGCAAATTTGACTCATGGATTGGCTCAAACTGTTTTGTAATTTTTATCCTAGCACATATCTCCATGGAGTTTTTACAGAAATATTTTAATTAGCGCAAAAAATCTTAGGTTTTTCAAATATTTGATACGATGTATTATAATTATTACGAGAGGTGCCAACGAAAATTTAACTGAAGATATAAATAATTTTTGGTTGGGATGCGGGTAGCCTTTCTTTCTGCCACATACACTTGTTTTATCTTTATGTTCAAGAAAAACAAGTGCATTCATTGTAATTTATAATAGTTGTAATTTTAAATATTTGTCTTCATACTGTCAATGACTTGTGTAATTTATGCAGTAAAATATTTTTTATTGGATAACTGAAATTTTTCCACTCTATGTGATTCAAATATTATTTTTAATTACAAAGCAGTTTATAGCCTACTTATTGTTATAGTTTTGAAATGCACCCAACACATAATTTAGTCTGTTTACCAAAAACTCGCCTTATTATGTTCTTTTTTTGTATCTCAAATCCCGGGATCGCCGGACTTTCAATTTATGATCCCGTAATCCCGGATTGAAAAACTGTACGAAGATTGCGATCCCTAATGCTGACACATTAATATCATCGTTATCATACGGATACATACACTTCTAACTATTAGGTGCGCAACTAAGTTCTGGCTGTTTTTTTTTATGAAAAGGCAACTTTATTGTGAAAAAAATGGTTATAAATTAATCACTCAAAGTATTGCCCATCACTAGCTACAACTTTTACCTTCTTTCTGGCAGAGCTCGAATATCGTGATGATAAAATTGTTCATTTTTCGAGGCTATCCACGAATCAAGACATTTTGTGACGTCTTCATATGAGCGAAACTGCCAGAATATGTGACAACGAACGGAATAAGTAATAATCGGACAGTGCAATATCTGGAGAATATGGCGGGTGCGGTAGGACTTCCCTGAGCGTTTCCAAGTAGGTTTTAACAGGACTGGCAACGTGAGGCCGAGCGTTTCACTTAGAGAAGCAACTCCGTAAACTTGTTGGAGCTTTCGATGTGCTTCAGCCGCTGTTTTCTTCGAATGAAAGCAAATGATGCAAAAGCAAAAACACTAATGAATCAAAACGGTATCTTTATCATATGTACCTTCATTCATGACGTTTTGGATTGACAAACAGCGGGAACTTAGTTGCGCACCTAATAGTAGGGGAGCCCAAGCGGGGATTTTGCGCGTTACTCGAGCGCGTCAGAAAATCATATGGGGAGAAGCCTTGCATCCTGTAATGTATTGAGGGCAGCCCGTCAGATAAGTAAAAAAAAATTGATCCTCAGAAAAACTCGAGCGCGTCAGATTAAGATAAGGTAAGTTAAGTACATCCAGAAAAGAGTATATTTCAATAATCTGACAATTTGAGCGTGACATAAGGAAATGGGCAAGTCACAAAGTTGTAAAAAAAAACCTCACCTCGAAAAACTCGAGCGCGATTGAATTTTTTTTGTATTTTGAAGAAAATCCTATCAGGATTACGAAAAACATATAATCTGACGGTTTTCATGGGGCGATGTAGCTAAAACCATCAATAAATGATGAAGCGTATAGATGCTGAGAACTGTGTATTCCCCACTCCGTGCCTCTCTTCCTTCTCACTCTTTCTCTATCATGATGATATCGCAGCTGATCACAATGACTTGTTCGTTTTTGTAGATGTACGACGCTTTGGTTTGTTTGTTGTGTTTTCAAAACGAGATGTGATTACAACCCAGCTTTTTACAGGCGAGGCAAAAAATGTCTACAGATTTTAATGGAATCTGAAACTTTCCAAAAAGCATTTGCAAACTTCGGGTCTGAAGCTTTTGATATTGAAGAATTATCTCTCATCATGGAATCTTTCATCTGCCATTTGTCCGAATTAAAAAATTGCTAATGCCAACAGTGCTAGGATGAAAATATTTAATAAAACATACAAAGTATTTGATACATCTCAGCCCTTCTCATTAAATACGCTTGAAATTTGCCACCTTGCCGATCAGAGCTACAGCAACATTTATAGCGAACAAAATACATCGCATGCTTGTGGAGAAATGTGCACAAGCGTATTGTTATACATATATACCAGTAATAAAAAGAAACGAATTTTTTTTTTTGAAATTTTCAGATTAACAATATCCCTCCATATAATTGTCAGATTATCATTAAGGACAACCAAGACATCAAGTTGAACCCTCTGTATAAAAATCTGACGCGCTCGAGTATTTCAAGATAACATGTTTTTTTTTTACATTTTCAAAAATCAGTCATGACTTTGGGTCACGTCCAAATCGTCAGTCATTTAAATAAGACACTTTTTTGAGTTCACTTAACATTCCCTCTGAATATCTGACGCGCTCGAATAACTTTTTTTGTTTTTGTTTTTTTTACCCCTTTTTACGGCCATCTCCCACTAGCTAATCGTCAGATTAATATCTATCGGTTATCAGAAAGACAAAGCGCGTATACACTATGAATGTCTGACGCGCTCGAGTATTTCCATGTGACTGTTTTTTTTTACGTTTTTGAAAATTTTTACACGCTTTCCCCCTCACTAAAATGGAAAACTTGACATAAGCTTTTTTTCATTTTAGAACCTAATCTTCACAATCCAATAGGTCCCCATGACGCTTTAGTAACTGCAAATTTAGCATCCCGGGCTCCCCTACTATAATAAATGAGCTGAGAAAATTTCAATAGCGCGTTTATCATATGCTGATACAGTGCCGATGTATCAGTCACACTCAATTTCACTGAGCGGATGCATAAAAATCGCAGCTTCTTGAGCATCAAATCAGCCACAATGACAGATTAATGTATATCAAACACCTACCTCCTCTGCAACAAGGACAACAACAGCTGCTTCAGCAAGTCATTTCACCGCAGCTGTAATGCCATTGTCCAATGACGTCTCGTGGACTCGTACAGCAACTTGCTAGTGCTAATAATGATATGAAGGTAATGGTTTTATTGGCCAGATCGACGCTTATCTTCTTGAAATTTCCGAAGACCCGAAGGAAACTTGAAGATGTATGAATCCTGTCATCGTGGAAATTTTAGCTAAACTTCGGCCCGGGACCAATAAAATTAAACAGTTCCTGTCAGCCTAAGTAGCATCGTTTTAACCTCTATTATCAAAAGATTGGTGGACGGAGAGTCAAACTGGTGCAACTCAGACTATCTTCTTTAATTGCGTCCGATGTTTTTTGCTGTGAATCATTCGATGATTTGATATGAATTTTGACACTAGTTTATTGAAACTTAATTTTTTTTTAACTTTCCTTCTTTTAATCTAACTCTTTCCTCATCATATTTTCCTTATGTTGGTCCTGATCTTCATCATCCCCCTATCCCTATCGATTTTTCTTTGTTGGCGAACCTTCTTACAAAAAAGCAGAGCTGTCCCGACTTATAAAGCTTTAAAGCTGATTATCAACAAATTACTGCTGAACTGCTCGCTATCAACTGATTTTCTTTTTTTTTTTCGAGGGCCTGAAGTTATATTATGTTTATTCTCTTGTTTGTAGGTTTATTCCTGTGTCACGTCCTCGTCGTAGGACTTGGTCCCCCTGATTTTCTGTAGCAGTCTCTAAAGCTCTGCGCGGGAAGTATAAGGCCCGAAATGAATTTCTTCATAGTTCTTCTGTTGAAGCTTTTCAGCGTGACCCGTCTTTGCGAGCAGAGGCAAAAAGGATACTTGAAGAAGTGAATCGTAATTCGCTTTCATTGAATCGTATCTTTTTTCAAATAACTCGGTGCCTTTTTGGTCGTGTATCCATCTTTCACCAACGCAATTGCATCTGCTTCGGATCAACATTAGCAGGTACAGATTTTGTTAAAGCTTTTGACTCTGTGCACCATGATTAACTTATTCTAAAACTTGAAAATCATAATATTTCTGATCCTCTACTCTGCTCATTCACTTTTTATATTGCTGAACGTGCTTGTGCTGTAATTGCATTCCTGTATCTCTGTTCCAGTTTATCTTACTTAAAGAGTTCCGCAAGATTCAAGTTATGGCCCCCTGTTGTTCATTTTTTTTATCAACGATCTATCATGCTTTATACTTTTGTATGCTGATGACTTCGAGATGTTCAGAACAATGGAAACATTGAAAGATTTTATCAGCTGCAAACTAATATTTCTCCGTTGAATAACTGGTGCATTGCAAACGCACTTATTCTGATTGTTGTGAAGTGTTATGAAATATGTTATTCGCCTAAGAATGTATCTATTATATTCTTTACTCTGTTTTGTATTCCCCTTTGAATTTTGCTGTCAATTTTAAAAACTTGCGGTTGATATTTAATTCGAAACTCAAATTCGATCAACATATATTGCACATCACCGCCACGGTCTCTTAATTGTTCGGCGTTATTCTGAGATTTTCCAGACCATTTGTTAGCATCTAGCTATTTGCAACTTTTCCTTCTATTTGTTCGTAGCGTCTGGGAATACTGTTGTCAAGTGTAGTTTCGTATTACCAATGACTTGTGCATACCTTAGAATCCACCCAAGGTAGGTTTACTTGCTCATTGTTTTACAAATCAATATCCCTTATTGTGACTATAATCATTGACTTTCTCTACAATAGACCCCTCTTGTTGAATCACGCGCAGTTTTTCTAGACGAGTGTCTTCTTTTTAAACTGCATTACCAATTTTTTTTCTCTGATCCAAGCAACCGGGTTTCTGTTTCAATCGATTCTCATATAGCCTCCTTTCGGGCGAACTGAAATCTGAAATCAAATCAGGGAGATTTTGCCGTTCGTAGTGGCCGAAGTGATTTACGAGTTTGAGCTGGAGATGTTATTCAAATTTATATGGTCGATTATTTTAGCATGAACATTTTTGAAAAGGTCAAACGAAACTGGATGAATATTTTTTTGTTTTCTTGTCCACTCTACATTCTCCTTTTGCGAAAATTTCCACTATTTTCGAAAAACTTTCGACTGACAAACGAACTTCCCTTCTCATGGTTAGAATCCAGCACGTGCTGAAATAAATTCACCCGGGAGAGAATTCGCAATAGCACCAGATTTCCACTAGATTTATCCGAAATCAGATTGATTCGTAATGTCAAAAGGCCAGAAAGATGTACGGTAAGTCAGTTAGATTTGTGGTTGATTTGGTCTCAAATCGATCAGCTGATCGCAATTTGGCTTCAGTGCGAAGGTAATTTCACTTATATTTCCTGTTTTTGAATGTAGTTAGATAACACAACGTTCTGAAACTCGATCCCCTTCAGTTGACGTTCTTTGCACACAAAAACCTTTTGAAAGATAACGTCAATTTTTAGTTCTGGCCTCTGAACATCTTAAATTTTTAACTTTAAAATTTTTGAAGTCTAATAATTTTTCTAATACTTTACTTCAAATTCATATTTTTTAATTTTTAAAATTATTAACCTCAATCTAAGCGTCAATCTAGGCTTTTGTCCGCCACAGTAGACAATGAATTTAGTTAACCAAATCGTATACTCAACGTTCATAATTTTTAACTAACTTATATTTAAGAACATAAACGTACTAAAACATTAAGTATTAGCCGTAGTTACGATCAAAAGAAGGAACTTATACTACTGATAGCCAGCTAGTATTTATACCATTGCAGAAAAAATGCAGCCATTAACAAAAAAGGCTTTCTTGTTTTTGTTCACAAAAGGAATTGAATATATACTAAGCATAAACATGTACTTATAAACATCACACATACCTTTTGGAGGATGAATTCCCAAGTTTTTAAACTTCTCTTTGTGGGTCATTGGCAAGACAACAGCTTCTATTAATTCCTGTATCTGTTTATCCAATCCACCAATATCTGAATATTGTTCTGTTGGGCGTTCGTCCACTTCCATAGCTTTTACGCGGGCATCATATTCAGCAGGAAGTGTCTCGAGAATCAAATATGAATCCTTATTGACTCCTACCAAATCACCCGGTTTCAGTTTTTCAGCATCGACTAATCCGATTACTGGTAAAAAATAAGCTTGTCTTGTCGAGGTTTTAATTACAGCACACTTTCCCTTTCGTTGATTATCCAATACTAGAACTGCTCCGTCATCTTCATCTTCTTGAGGATCAACATCAAGTAATTCAATGACATTGGACACCAAGTACGGTAATGTTTTGTTAACCTTGAAATTAAGAAGAAAAAGAATAAAATAATTATGGTTTGACGGACAATAGCCGAATCATAAAAATAAGGCATTTAGAATGCAATTTGAAAAATATACAGCCATTCGAAAATTAATTGTTTATTTAGCAATCATCCCATTTTCTTTATGCGCACCTGTTAGTAAAAATTAAAAACTGATTTTCTTAAATAATACAGTTCTAATAGAAAAATTCATACTAAATAAGATTTAGTAGGAACAATGGAAAAACGATACATTTATTCCGGTTTTAATTAGTAGGTAGATCAAATATTGAATTATGAACATTAAGGAAGTAGAATACCAAGAAGTTATAAGCTCGTATAGTGAAGTGGGTAATGCACTGGCTTCTTATTGTATGGTGTCCCTAGTTAGAATTCAAATTCTTACAGGATATCCCGCACCGAGCTTTGAGTTAACCTAGCTATCAGATAGCAGAGTTAAATCAGTGGTATTGTGAGTCGTGGAACTATTCACTCCAAACTCTTATACATTTCTTATAAACGTATGAATGAAGAACTCTACCACGGGCTGTCTTGGGATTACTTTACTTCATAAATATTAGGTATTCGCTAAATATTACCTTTATTTTTTCGGTGTTATCTTTTATCTTGTCCGTTTGCGTCTGTATTTCATGAGTGATTCTCATGACCTCACTCTTCATTATTTTAATTTCGTTTTCCATTAGACGAGTCCGACTCACTAGCTCATCTAATGACATTCTCATAACTTCCGATCCTAAGGTTTCACCATCGTCCCAGATTGATTTATCTTCCAAAGTTGCTGCCATATTTTCGCCGACAAAAGTACTCCTATCGAACAGATGACAGAATCCTACTAAAACACAACTAATGCAATAGAGAGACCATATGTAGGATAAGGCAAATTAATTCATCGCAGTGCCAACGAACAAACATAATTTGGATAGACGATCAGCGTCTCTATGCAAATAGAGATCTTTTAGACGGCTCAACTTATTACGAGATTTTTTCTTGATTATCTCTTAATACTGAAGCACATTGCAAAAGCGTCCAAAAGCTGTCAAAAAGTTCGGACTATGACTTTTCCATTGCAACGCACAGTTGACGTCCACACAACGCTGTGCAAGTTAAGCTGGTTTTAACTTTGACGCCACCAAGCACTTGACATTTCCGACGATGGAAAATTGAATTACGATTTGTATTTAAACTGAAATTTCTATTACGTCTGTTACATAAAAATTAATTTAAGGAGTGAAATCCTATAGATTTCAATTTCAACGATCAAATTGAATTACAATCTGAATATTGTCGTCTGGCATTTAACATTTCGGTGCGTGCAGTGGACTTATTTGGTGTAACTCAACCATTAAAGTTGACTTAAGTGTTGAAATGAATCAACCTAATACCTGAATTTGTGCGTTCTGTCAATTGTATTCATCTTCAGTTTTGTGAGCACTTTGGTAATTGTATGACATTTCTTAACGTTGGTAGGACAAATAAACAAAATGATTACAAGGCTGTCGAAAAATATTGATTTTGTATGTTTTTATAAGGTGGAGGCAATCCTATCAGCTTTTTGACGATTTATTTACATTCAATCTGCGTTATGTCAAATTGCTAGTTGAGTGAAATTTTCGGAATATTTATCGACGATTTTGTTATAGTATTACTTATTTAGGCTGCTGGATGCTGTTTAAATTCAGAAATTTCGTACAATTTCTAAGTTGCCCAAAAAAATTGGAACAAATACAAATGACATATTCCACAATACAAAATGGCCAATTGACTTTATTGATGTGCCACTCCTTAATAGTTTCTACTCTCATGTTGGTAGTATGCCGGTGTATGGATAAGTGATTGATCGAAATGAAAAGCAGAGAATAAGTTGGATTATGCTTGAGACGTAAAGACGAGACTTTAGGATGAGTAAGTCTGCGCGAAACATAAACTGAAAATTATTCACTGTTAAATTGTCAATCTGCTGCTGAAATAAATTGAGCTTAGTCGACTTAGTAGTGGATGCAAGTAATTCTAGTTTAAGGACATAACCTACATCGTCTAACCTGGTGTTGCACTATACAAAATGGACGAATTGTCAGTGGAAGTACGCGGTGACAATGGTGCTTACTATAAGGTATGAAGTCTTACAAACAATTTGCTGTGAAGTTGGATTTATTATTTTGATACGGCTTTTTCAATACTACTCGAATGTGTCTTACAGGGGAACGTGTCTGATGTGTTCGAAGATTCTGTTTCTGTAGCATTTGAAAATGAGTAAGTATCCTCTACAATTTTCCGGGATTTATTTTTCGTTATTCATTCAACTCGAATAGTTGTGTGCCTATTAAACGCGTTAAATGACAGTCATACGAAGAAGGTCAACGAAAACTGCTCACCTGTTTTCATATTATTGATAATTCGAGAGTAGATGGATTACTCACTAGAATGGGCGCTACCATCAAATTATGCTAATAACAAGTATGTCGCTTTTTTCATTTGCAAACATTTGCATTTGGATGCTAACACCGATTAATCAAGTGCACAAAAATCCATTACTGACCTGTCTTACGTTCTGATATTTTTATTGATCTGACGCCACATTATATATAGGAAGAATCGAATAAATCCATAATTGATTTTGTAAAATTGAGATTTGTTAAATTATACTTTATGTTCATACAGTACATAGTTCCGAGAGCGGACACTTGTACTTGGCACACCTTGAAAAATTTGTTATACATATTACTGGTGCCACATAGGCCCTGGTTATGCCGTAGCTAAAATAGCGCTGCCAAACTGGCGCTGCTATAGTAGTAGCGTTTACACCGTACAGCTTATTAACCAAAGCAAAAATGGCGTAATATCTGAAAGGAGCTCAATATAAGAGCAAAAACACCCTTGCACCAATGCTTCCAGATTGCGAATGTCACTCGAAACTAGAAATCCTATTTATGACTGTTCTAGTGTTTATACCACTGCTACCTTCACACTTATAACCGCGCTAAACTTTAGCAGCGCTAAAGTAGCGTAGCCAAAATAGCAAGCTCTGCTAATTTAAAAGTGGTTTACACCGCTGCTAAATAAGCAGAGCTCACTAATTTAGCTACGGCATAAACGCACTCATATACTGCTGCTGTATTAGGCTACATTTCGCCGCAATTTATAAGTGATACGAGATTACAGGTTTCGTCTAAATTACAGGTTACTAAAAAAGGATTCTTGAATTACTCTTCATTACGTCTTATTTCAGTACTCTTCATTACTTCCAAAGTGCTGATATAATTAATACAAGAAGAGCAATTTTTAAACGATGACCAAATGGTAGCTAAAATATATATTATTATTCAATCACAAATAGAAGCTCCATTAGATGGCCACATGGTAGCGATGATATAGCGGACAAAGAAACGTGCCTTGAGTATGTATATGAAGTTATACAAATTATTGTTAGGTAGACAAATTAATCTAAATCTAATACTCAAGGAAGTGTCGCCAATAAGATTATTCGAAGTATCGCCAATAAGATAAGTGAATATTAGGAGTGTACGTAAATAGTTTCTCAGAACTAGAAGTTACAGCCAAGGATTTTCGGTACAAATACATTTTTATAAAGCCATCATCGGACAATATCAATGAGGCTTCATGCCAAGCAAATCAACATTTTTTTTACTCTTAGGTAGGCGATGGAAAAATGTCGGTTTGAAAATTCCATTGTAACCATCTATTTATAAACTTTAAAGCCGCCTATGATATCATAGCAAAAGCTGAACTGTACATATCCACGAGAGAGTTTGGAACAAATAGACATGATTATTTAGGTTGACTGTGACCAATGTAACAAGCCAAGTAAAAATAGCCGGATTGCTTTCCAGGCCGTTCAACATCTTCAAAGTAGTTCAATCCTTCAGTTACCCTGGATCAATAGTGGCAACCGATAGCAACATGGAAGAAGAAATACGCGGATGGCTGCTCAAATCCAACAGTCTGCCGAGGCTCTTCAAATTCTATAATCTGATCTGAGCGTCAATGCGTCTACTGTACAGAGCCACATGGTCTTGCTAGTGCTTTTGTATGGAACCGAGACTTTGTTGCTCAGCAAAATTTTGTGGAAATGTGTTGGCCCCATATGAGAAGGCGATCGTTTTCGAAGACTACAATCATAATTTGTACGCCATCTACCGAGAAGCAGATATATTACAAAGATAAAACTCGGTGGACTCCAGCGGGCAAGGCACCTAGCTCGTATGAACGAAAAGACATGCTCCGAAAGCACTTTGCGCCATATATTACGCCAGACGACAGCAGGAGAGAGTTCGTTTGCGCTTCAAGGATGGGGTTGACCAGGAGGCTCGGAGCTTAGGGGTGCCTAACTGGATGGCATCAACTTGTGATCGGGACTGGTAGAAAAATTTGTTGAAGGAGTCCTGACCAGATGCGGATTATAGCGCCGATGATGCCAACGCGAAAAACATGCAGCCGCTGCCGGAAAAGGAAATAATGACGCCGCACCAGTTCTGGGAGCTTAAAGAAATTAGAAAGCCACTAGGAGAAGAAATTTTGGTAAATGTTTAGATGATGGGATCGTCGGTCATAGGGGGGCAAAAGAGGACGGAGGTGATTGGGCTGACCTTGCCCAACACTATAAATGTGTTTAGATGCAGGCGGGGATGTGTCGGTGTAGAGGGTAAGGGTAAACAATCTATTTTTGAATTTTTCAACTATTAACCATCCGAATTTAATTTCAATTTATTTCATTAAGCTCGTCTTTTAAAATAAACCTCAGAGGTTTTAAACTCGTAAAGGCTTATAAATGTATCTTACATATAACTGACAATCTAAATCTACATAAATATACACTTATAAAAAAATCAATCTATAGCCAAGCTTATTCATGCAAATCAATAATGATAATATTGATAATGAAATGTGGTAAAACAAAAACAGAAATTGATTCACTTTTACGTAGCCAAGTAATTAAATAGATTCGGCAAAAAAAAAAATTGTTATGTTGTCGCCTTATGAGGAGGCTGGATCATAAATCTTGATTGATTTAAATATGAAGGCGGGGAGATAGGGGCAAAGTGGGCTGATGAAGTGTTACAATTATATCAAATTTATTGCCAAGCATAATAACTCACCCCACACACAATCAGTTGGCCTGCAGGTATTGGTCTGTCCTGTTAGAGTGGTCGGCCACACACTTATCAGTTGGCCTGAAGATCGTGGACTGCAGTTTTTGTTGGACGGTGTGTGGCCGGCAAAGATGAGGATCGGATGTGGCAACAGACCACAGGCACAGACTTGTAAGATCTGGGTCTGACGAATACATTCGCCAGTCACTAACAGTTTGCCTGCAGGTGTATGATCGTCGTGTGGAAATTTCTCTGGTTCTGTGAGGCCGCCGTCAGGTCGTTTGAAAGTTATTTAGAAAGACAGTTTTTGGGCTGAAGTGTAAAGCTTCCCACACTGTAAGGTTAACTGCAGCTATTGGTCTATCACGCCATCGAAACTGCCCACACACACATCAGTTCACCTGATGATCGCGGACTGCAGTTGAAGTGGACTGTAGGTGTGTGCAAGACAAAAGTTAAAGATCTAACGACAGTTCAATCAACAGGCATAAACCTGTTCAATATATGCCTCAAGCTCATTCCACCACTCACTTTCAGTCGGCCTGCAGGCGTGTGTACTGACTAGTGATGGGCATTTCTGTTGTTTTCAGAAAACGAAAACGAACTGTTTTTTTCCAAAAATAACTGTTTTTTAAAACTTTTTGAAAACTTTTTTCACTCGACCAGCAGCAGATTGATACTGGGTGTTACAATTAGTGATTGGCATTTCTGTTGTTTTCAGAAAACGGAAGCTATTTGAAAAAAAGCAGTTTGAAAAAAACAGTTGGAAAAAAACAGTTTTTTTCAAACTGCTTTTTTTCAAATAGCTTCCGTTTTCTGAAAACAACAGAAATGCCAATCACTAATTGTAACACCCAGTATCAATTTGCTGCTGGTCGAGTGAAAAAAGTTTTCAAAAAGTTTTAAAAAACAGTTATTTTTGGAAAAAAACAGTTCGTTTTCGTTTTCTGAAAACAACAGAAACGCCCATCACTAGTACTGACACGTTCAAATTCATTTGTACCTAGCAGTCGGACGGCAGGTCATTTTTTTAATTGTTTTCATCAACTATTTTTGGACTGAACGAAGCCATGGACAACAAACCCGCTTTTACTACCGCGTTTATTGAGTTGTATCATCATGTATGTGGAAAGTTATAGATGATACGTATTCGAACAAAAGACTGAAGGATGAAGCGTACGGTGTTTTGTTGAACTTTTAAGAGCCATTCTTCAGAACTTATTGACTGGCGCAAATATGTATTGCTCTTACTAAAGAACGGTGCAATCATACCCAAAACTATATTAAAGTTGTATTCACTCATTCTCAAATAATTTAACAAATCTTCTTGATGAGATTGTCTTAATTCACGAATTAAACACATGTGTGGACTTGTGTTTCTTTTCTGGAGCCACTTTTTCATCCAAAATTTTTTTTTTGCTGGTTTGTCTTCTCAATGCACCGGCAACAAGTGCAAAGCGCAACGTTTAAAAACTGAAGTGTATGGGGCCCTCAGCTCGAGCAGTTTTGTGTCAGTACACGGCCTGCAAGCTTAAATCGACGGCATTGGCCTGCAGGCATGAGCTACTCAGTGTGTAGCGTCTTCAGGCACACCACTGCGGTTTCTACATCGGCCTGCAGGCAGTCGTTGGGTTGGGTTTAAGACAACGGCCTCAAGGATAACTAACAGTGTGTGTATTTCGACCACCATGTATATTTAGGCCACCATTTATTTCGACTTTCATAGAACCTTATCGCTCGTATCCTTGCTTATGGAAGCTCAAGGATTATCGAAATAGCAACAGAAAATTAAAAGACGAGCCCTATAAAGAGCGCTTTTTTTGTTGAAGGAATTGGTTATGTCATTTTTGACATTGGTTTTGATCACTCTTCTACGAATGTCCGTGAAAGGCAATGTCGCTGCATTGAAAGTTTTTTCCCCGCCATACCTCGGCCAATTCTGCAAATTTCGAAATTCGGTTTTCGGTGGGTGATTAATCATTAGAATGCGCATCATTTGGCGGGACAACTAATTTTAGGGGAGTTGGTCAGTAATCGACTGACTTATGGCCTTCTAATGATTAGTCACCCATCAAAATTCTAAATCTACAGAATTGGCCGATGTATGGCCATTTGTAGAAGGGCGAATCAAACCAATGTCAAAAACGCCATCATAAAAAAGAAAAATACGAAAGTTTACCATAGTATCACTAGTTCGATTTTCAATAATGTTTTATTCAAACCAAACTTGAATTAGCAACAGTTGTTCATGGCAGTTTCAAACGACTTAAGTAATTACTTCATTTAAATGGGTCACGGGTATTGGTTGGGACTTGAATTTTGGAATTTGGGCAGCTTAATGTGTTGAAAACTTCGACTTTCTCCTCGATACATTTCACTTAATTCTACATGACTACGAGTTTTTAAAGTTAGATAATATCAATCCGCTGGCTAGCGACAACGTACAGTTAAAAGATCAACAAAATCATTTCATTCAATGTTTATTAACAAAATTATCTTGGCAGGAAACACCATCATTGCAAACAAAATATAATTTGTAGCTGCGATGAGACTACAATTGCTCTAATCTTTATGAACTGCAGGCATGAATCACCCAGTATGTGGCGCGTTCCGGCAAACATCTGCAATCCTTATGACAGCCTGCAGGTCGTTGACGGGTAATGTTTGGTCGTCTGAGATCATATGAGGCAAAGGCCTGCAAGCCGACGGATCGTTTGTGGGGCGCTTTATGGTTCATCCGTCATAAAAGAATCAAATTTTAGCCGCAATATAGTGAACAAGGCAAGAACCAGAAGTAGCTTTTGTCCGTTAAGGACCAGTAGAAAAAAAAACCTGAAAATCCTACAGGGGGAAAGCATGCCTCCATCCATGAGGCGGAACAAGGCGAGGCTGGCAACCTCTGACCCCTGATGGTGTTGGGACCACTCTGACTGGATTCACTCTTTACTTGTTGAACAGGTCAGCCAGGCAAAAGGCGACGTTGAAAGAGAAAGTCTCGTTGTAAAAGAACTCCTAGTTTCATAGCAAGTATTGGATTCTGCGTAGCCAAGCTTCAGATTACAGAAAAAAGAGAAAAATTTTGGATTCAGTTTAGGCAACTAATACGCAGTAAAATGAAATCACGGATCCAAGACTGGCAGTTTCTTGGCTACATGAAGCATGATTGACAGATACTCGTTTATGGTTTTATATGTTCGTTTTTCAAAGATCAGGACAGTAACAATTTTTTTATTATTCCTGCAGCTTTATAATCATAAAAATACAATTACTTAAACTACCTAAAGATACAATTTGCCGAGCTTATACTCGTCGATCTCAACATGAGTTCGAGGACCGTCGGGATGAGGGAGGTAGAATTTTTTTTTTTTATTTTCCACCCTCAGCTTCTGCAACAAATAGACTGGCTTCATGGAAGTCAGCGAGATACAATGCCTATCTACGTTGTTCTTCAAACTGCTTAAAGCGCAAACAATGTCGGTCTGAAGAGATAATTGATTAAGGTGTTTGAAACCGCGCCGCAAAAAAGGAAATGCACCGACAAGTACAATTTACCTGTAGACAAGCCACTTTGCCTCTAGAATTGAATGTGAACTAATAAATAAATTTCCAAAGGTCTTTGCAGTGGTTTTTCACGGGGCGAGACATTTATTTTTCGCGGGGCATGACATTTATTTTGCGTGGGGCAAGGCATTAATTTCGTTTTTCGCGGATTTTAGAATCCAGGAACCAGTTTGATTAGTTTCTACCAATATTTAAATATTTTATAGTTTTGTTTTAAATAAATTATTTTTCTAAAATATATATTTTTGCTTTCTCTAGGTACCAAGAAGAAGCAAAATTTACATTTGCACACGTACGCTTTCCCCCAGATGAGAATATAAGCCCTCCCATTTACGAAGAGGGAATGGAAGTGGAAGTATTTACTAGATCTAATGAACGTGAAGCATGTGGATGGTGGACAGCAATAATTAAAATGATGAAATCTGATATTTGTGCTGTTGGATATCTTGGATTTGATCATCCCTACACAGAAATAGTTGAATTGAAAAGATTGAGGCCGAAAAATTTGAACCCGCCAATAACTGCGAAAAGTTTTTTCAAATTTGAAATTCCCGTCCCCGAAGAGCTGCGAGATGAGTAAGTTTTCGTATGAAAAATTGAATATCTACTTTGATCTTTAAAATTTTTAAATAAAAAAATGTTATAATTTTTAGTACATTAAGGAAAATCATTCTTAGTTCGTGTGATTTAAAATT
Source organism: Nemotelus pantherinus (assembly GCA_963978885.1). Taxonomy (NCBI): domain Eukaryota; kingdom Metazoa; phylum Arthropoda; class Insecta; order Diptera; family Stratiomyidae; genus Nemotelus; species Nemotelus pantherinus. The sequence goes on from OZ022265.1 coordinate 24,031,698, forward strand.
AGTTTTCATAGAGTTTAGGTTAACTAATATGTAATTCTGTTAATATGTAATTCTGCTAATATAATATTGATTTCGAGTTAACATTTTTTTGGTAAACATGTCTAGTTTCAAACTTGATTTTCTCGCTCAGTAGACAAAAAAAATGCACTTTAAGGGCGTCATATCCTCTTGCAAATGCAAGGCGTTGCGTACGTTGTTTTGGACAACTCAAAAGTGGCGATATCGTATTGAAAAATTCCAAGATGGCAAATCGCAAGTACTGTTAGACCAAACAAGTCAAAACTCAACAATGAATGATAGATAAATTATATGTTATCCGCCAAGATATTTTTGATGTTTACATGCTATGCGAAAGGGAGTTGATGGTAAATCCAATCGCTACCAGCAATAAATGGTCAATTTAAACCACGCATTGATCAAAAAGTGCTTAGATGGGGCTTCAAAAGAGGAAGAGAAAATTGATTTCGCACCACGACAACACCCCATCAAAGGCAGCGAAAAGTCAGAGACACGATTTTTTTGACAATTACGAATTTGTCGAATAATTGCTTAATGACTGGATCGCCTTAAAATTTCAACGATTATTCTATGAGTGCATCCACAATTTAAAAATGAGCAGCTAGCGATAGCGCATACTTTGAATAAAACATTTTTCACATATCTTCCAAACCACCTTCGCACACTGATAAAAAAATTGAAAAACATCAATTGGCGTGTTTTTTTGCTCCTCCTATCCATAATAGAACAGAACATTGAAAACAACAACAACTCATGTTAGGCTTGTTTCACACGTACGAGGTTCCATTCGGTTCGGTTCGTTTTCGGTTTTAACCGAAAACAAACCGAACCGAACGAAACCCTATCACACATATACGATTCTCACACGGTTCATATTAGGTTTTGTGTTTTCTTCCCCAACTTTGCGTAAAATTTCCACACAATATTTTTTTCATGCCTCTAGCGTCTTAAATTTATCTTCATATTTTGTACAAGTCTTGTCCCACAGTGCTACTTTAGATTGCACAGCAAAAATCAGCCGATCCACTTCAACATCTTATAAATCGCTCATTTTATCAGAAAAACTCCGACTGATAATTTCAAAAAAATTGGAGGTAATTATAAAACTAACTAAAACTGACTAAACTAACTAGGTAAAGCGTCTAAATATTTCAAATTAAGAGATCCAAACTGAATATTTATAAATTTAAAAACAAATTCAAATGATCCAATCAGTTAAAACCGAAACCAAACCTTGCATGTGTGAACGCCTTGATTGCTTTCTGTTCCCTAGACACGAATTCACACCTAATAGAAACCTGATGAAACCTATTCGTGCCCAGGGAGTATTCGGTTCTATACGGTTTCTATTAGGTACCGAATAGAAACCGAATTATCGTTTCACACTTGTCGGCAGCAACCAAAAACGAACCGAAAACGAACCGAACCGAATGGAACCTCATATCTGTGAAACGAGCCTTATGGATAAGGGGAGCAAAAAAAACACGCTTAATGTTTTCAAAATATCGATAAAATCATCGATTTGCCATAAGCAGGTAACTCATGTGAAGCAGCAGAGCCAACGTGCTGATAGTATTTTAAGCACCCTGTTATGCTTTTTTGGCGGCTCTTTTTAGCTGCTTTTTTATGGAAATAGTTTGGCCCATCACTAGAACCCATACTCAACTTTTGTGAACTTACCGATTTCAAAAATCAATTGGAAAACGATTGAAACTAGAACTAATCACCAAATTAATTTCTGCTTAAAAACTATTAAAATAATAAGTTTTGTATTTGTATTATACTTATTTCTAAGGCATCATACAAAATAATTTCGGAGAAAAATCATTTACGTACGTTAAATAATTTTTCATCGGTATATATGATATTTACAATGTTATATGATATATGTGATGCATGATGAAGTCCATCGACGATCTCATTCTTAGGGGTGTTCTCAATTTACCGTATTTCAAGTGGTGATTCTGTGACAAGAACGAACATCAACAACCTATGTGGAAGTTACTTCGTTGATGACATACTTTTAATCAGATTAAAGTAAATTGGCTCTGTTTAAAAATGAAATGGACGATTTGTGGGTCTAATGTTGTCTACAATTTCTTCTGGTGTACCAAGTATGCATACAACGATTCTCATCTCTTCAAATAGCAACTGTCCATAAACATCAGAATCGATGGCTCTATCAGGTTGCTGGAGCTTATAGTATACAATGCTTTTCCAGTCCCTCCAGATTATCAGCAAAATATTTCTAAGTATTAGTGTCGGCTTTGGAATGGCTTGAGAAGTTTGCTTCTCTGCTGCTATGAATTGTTTGAGAAAAGGGCTGATTTCATTTCGATTTTTATTCCACTCGTTCTTAAATGCAAATAACAAAATGTCGCGAAAGTAACTGTTCTGGTTTTTTCTTTATCCTGTTAACTGTAGCACAATATAGAGCGTTACCTTATATAGACGGGGCTACCACTGGTGCAACGACGTCTGTTAGAAAAATGCACAATTGCTTTTTCTTTGCGTGCAAGATTTTACGTGTCAAGCCTGAATTGCCAGCCAAGAAAGCATTCATCGTTCTCGGGTTACTCTGAAAAATAGCCGTGAAGGCACTCTCATCAGCGTTAGCGAAACATAATTTAGTTTAGGTTCTTTAAAACATGCGACGGACTTGCTCCAAGACGACAATACGCTACTTATTACGCCCTTCATTGACACATGAGGTAGCCATAATATTCAAATGAAAGAAAAGCTCAATAATGAGCTGGTCGAGCCAGACTTAGCTGGGAAGCGACGAGGCGCGATACTGTAAAGGGAACAGAGGAAACCAAACAAAAAGATAAAATAACCTCCATCAAAGATGCGGATGCTAAATGCAAACAAAAGGCATCGACACAAATGTTTACTCTTTTATACTCTTTCTTTTATTATGTCTATTCAACTTTTTTGGTTATATCAAGGACACATAAAACAAAGTTTGATATGTAATAAGTTTTACCACTCATCATATTCTATAATTCTTTATTTCACATTTTCTAGAGCAAAAGAAGATGGAGTGCATAAGGAATTTCAAAAATCTATTTCTGCTGGTGTTTTTCGATTTGTTGCCGACCGAGGTGTTATTTTGGTTATCTCAAAACATGAATTTACGCAAAAACGTGCAAGCATGTTACAAGACATGCATTTTCGAAATTTAGCACAAAAAGTATAAAATTTGCATTCGCTTAAACGATTTTACTGATTGTTTTGAATTTTAGGTTATTTTGCTTAAAAAGACTGAAGAAGCAGCTCGGCAGTTGGAATCAACCAAGCTTCATAACCAAGGGTAAGTAGCCTTTTGGTTAACTTTTTTTTTTTAAAGAATACTCAATTGTAACTTACTCTATTAAGAAATATTTCAAACTATTCATCCTACGCAAACTTCATCTTTACTTGATATCTGTGTCCATGGTGTAATGTTATTAATTTGAAGAAAATTTACACTTGTCCAATCAGCTTCACTCTGGCAAAGATCGTAATTATTAGCTACCTTTTCCAATAGGTGACAATCTATTGAGCCTAATTTGATCAGTGACCTCACAGACAAGATCTCGTTCACATATTTTGGTAATTGCCCATTTTTATGTCGAGCACAAAACATCCTTCAGATGATCATCTTCTCAATCCCGGATAAGAGCTTTATTTTGTTTCGCCAAGCAATTTTTTATGAAGTCGCCAGAATTTCAATGATTTTATGAATCGTTAGTGTCCGCATATGTATTTTTTCTGTGATCAGCAAAGATCAAACAAAAAAAAATGAAAATGTAAATAAAATTATTTAAAATTAGACTCAGCGTTTGATGACACCGCTTAACAGAGGAGTGTTTCATCGTCGTTGACTGCAGAGATTTGTGTTTTTTGGGTGCTTGGGAGGGATGAGCACAAATGTGTCGACAACGTTGATTCAAACAAATAAAAAAACCGATACCCAACGGCTAATTTTCTCTTATTGTCTCACTCAAACTAAGTTTATTGGAAAAACAATGCATTAAAAGAAAGTCGAAAATGACAAAATAATTAGAAATAGAAAGAGAAAAAAAAAATAAATTTAGAGAAGAAAAAACGAAACAAAACTTATAATCGAAAAAAATGACATCCAATTACAAATGTGACGCCACATACGGATTAAGCTTTTCTTCAAAATATCATAGGAATGAAATATCAAGAAACAAACCAGCATGATCTTTGATCGATTTCCACTGCGACAGCCATGTTATCCTTGTCATTAAAATTGTGTAGTACGAGGACGTTTATGGTTTTCTTGACAAGAATACAGATGCGTGGCTTATGTAAGCTGTCGAGTACCATCAGTCTGTATCCATTGGTGTGTAACCCGCAAACCCATGGTCTTTGGATTAGGATGAGCTCCTCCTCTGTCCTAGACAGTCGGAGTAGCAGGGCAGCTGGTACTGCTTTGGAATGGCGAAGGCTAATCTGCAGTACCTTCATCATCATTTACTGTCAACAAGGGTTCGATCAAGGTCCTCCCTCTCGGACATAGATGCCACCCTAGCTCCTTCCTTTGCTTCCAGAGTCATGAGGTCGCTAACCCCAGCTGCATAGAAGGATTCCACATCCGATTCCTCCTCAGATGTCGCCCTCAAACAGGTGTCAAACCCCTTTTCAACTGCCTCTCCTGTCGTTTGAATCACCTGTTTTGGGTGAGGTTTTCCAGTTGTTGGATCTCCCGAAGCAGAGCTCTTTGGCCTGTCGCTTCGGTAGATCCGTAGAGTCAATTTCTCGACCCCATACCTGATAATGCCCTTTCAGACATCCAACATCGGCAGCGCCTCTTCATTTATGATGAAGAGGGCCTCCCGCCGATTGTCTACCGGCTCGCCAATCTTCGCAATCCTCCGTAGGAAGATCCGGGTTGAAAAGCCGAACTATATTCAGGACTTCCACTAGATCCGAGTGGAAACAATGAATCCATGTCCTGCATCTTGGTCGGCTGGGAATCTCATCGTTCAGCACCACCTTAATCTTGGCACCTGGCCAGAGTTCCCCCAGCTCGGAGATTGCTCGCTTATAGAAATCGGCCGATCGTTGGTTTCCGCACGTAACCAGCCTGATTCCTTTGTACCAGCCCGCGTCGTTCACCGTAGGTGGTGGAATCGAGCTGGCCGTCTGCAGCTTGCAGCAGACTCCAAATAAAGCCTGCCTTATCTTTAGCCAGTTTTCGGAGGAGGATCACGGCCCAAACAAGGCACTCTTTGGCCATTTCACTAAATGGTCGAGTTATCGTTGAAGGAGTCGTTACAATTTTCTGCCTGTCTGATCTGATTCTTCTGCTCTGCTCAGCCGTCCTTTGTCGTTTCTGAGCTGGGTTTGGAGGGAGCGGGTGCTTGTGATTTTGCCCATTGAAGGGACCTTTTGTCCTTATCGGGCATTGTGCCAGGGGTTACATTCTCTAACTTCCTCAGAACTTTGAGGGCTGCCCTTCTAGTTCCATAATCCCGAGATGAGGTCGCGGAGAAGCGTTGCGTGCCTGAAGATGAAGCGGCACCGGAGGTAGCGCTTCCCATCGCACTGGCCACGAACGGGCTTCTTGGCTAACCAAAGCCCTGGAACCGCCTGAAACAGGGGTTGAGGAAGAGTTTAAAGGCAGTGGAGCTGACTCATTTGTCATGTCTCCACAACCTTCCGCTAGCTTAGTCGCTGTGCCCGTAGCCAGTGAAGCTGACTCATTCGCCATGTCTCCACGAACTCCAGCAGCCTTAACCTCAGTCCGTGGAGCTGGCTCATCCGCCATATCATTACTTCCTGGGACTTTAGCTACAACCAACGGCACAGCTATCTTCTATTTCTGATACGAAATTTCAAAATTTAGCAGATTCTCTTTTTAAAGCGCTATATCAATTAGTTCTTCCAATTCAATTTTATGATTAATGCTAAGAAGTTTGCTTGAAACCAAATATTTCAAGCGCTCTTTGCTAAACACTGTCATTTCGAACAATTGAAAGCGAGATTACCATTAATACTGATGAATTGTGGCTTATGATCGAATTCAGGTAGATAATCTATAATAATTTGATTGAACAGGCTTTTATTGTCATAAATTCTCAACAATTCCAACTTCCATAGTTAGATGTAATTATTTCATTGAAAAAAATATAAGTTTTATATAAACGGTTCTCTAGCTTTACAGATGAATTCAAAGTACGGGAGGATCTCATGGGTTTAGCCATTGGAGCTCATGGCTCAAATATTCAAGCTGCCAGAAATTTAGAAGGTGTTATTAATATCGAGCTAGAAGAAAGAACCTGCACATTCAAAATAACGGGCGAATCAAATGAAGCTGTACATAAAGCTCGCGTAATGTTAGAGTATGCCGAAGAATTCTTTCAAGTACCACGTGACTTGGTCGGAAAAGTGATTGGCCGAAATGGACGAATCATCCAGGAAATTGTGGATAAAAGTGGTGTATTTAGGATCAAGGTAACTACTTGTGTGCTTTAATTCAAATTATAGTAACAAATAACTGAAAATAATTCACAAACAATGTCAATTGATTAATAGATCGCTGGCGATGACGAACCCGATCAAAATATTCCACGTGAACCAGGACACGTACCGTTCGTTTTCATAGGCACTGTTGAAAGTATTTCCAATGCAAAAGTTCTTCTAGAATATCATTTGGCACACTTGAAGGTAACTTATATTTGCTGTATTGTTTTCGCTTTGTTGTTTTCTGGACATTTGTTCTTTTACAAATCATTTTGATTATATAAAGTAGAATTTGAAGAAGGAAGCAATTATTGTAAAAGTGAAGACAATCTTAGTTAAATCATATTTATATTGACCTTTCTAAAACAACTAACCGTACAAGGCTACGAAAATATTATATAGGCTGCTGATTTAGATGAGCAGATCATTGAATGAATTTGAATTTGCTAAGATTACACTCAACTAATCATTTATTATTATTTTGTACATTATTGTCTTCTATAAATAACAAATAATAACAAAAGAAAGTATTAGTTAGAAATGTAAATCAGTTTAACACTAGCATGTTTTCATGATATTAAGATAATAGAAGAATTTGTAGCGATTTGAGAGTTGCGGGAATGTAGCAGGGCATCTCAACCAGATCGAAGTCCAGAAAAAAGGCTGTCGAACGAAAGTATGATAGACAATCATCAACGAAGGCAAAAACAATTACTATCCCTCGAGTACCGCGAAAGCTCTAAAACAAAAGAGTCCTTTAACTAGCAGATAATCGGATTTGGTTTGTTGCTTCTACAAGTCGAAGCTGGTGTAGTTTATTGGGTAGAGCATTGTCTAATAATACGTAGGGTTGTTGGTTTGAATTCAGGTTCGGATAAGGGACCACGCACCGGAATGAATTCATCTAGCTCTAAGTAGGTATCTGAGTTGAATCAAGGGTAAAGTGAGTCGTCGAACTAATCATTCCACACTCGTCTGTAATGATTGTAAATTTTTGAATAAAGCTCTTTACCAGCTTCATCCCCTTGACCCAATAAGGGTTATGGGGTTGCTTTACTTGTTGATTTTTGAAAATTCCTATGATCTCCTATAATTTCACATCACCCTTGTTGACTATAAGCATATTTTTATTTCTTATCGATTAAAGTGTTTGAGTTTTAGGTTTTCAAATTTCCCTAATTGCTCTGAACATCGATCCCGATATGTCAGTCTTCAATGTACTCAAATTTTAAATTATATGAATTCTATCGTTTACAACCTTGCTTTTGAATGAAAGTGCTTTTAAAGCACACTATACTGATAATATTTCTTATTTTTGACAATTCAAATAACATAAAGTTTCATATAAAAGTTTAATGTTTTTTTGTTATTAAAATAACTTATCATCATCCTTTAGGAAGTAGAGCAACTTCGGCAGGAAAAACAGGAAATCGATTTGCAACTGAAGGCAATTCAAGAGTCTTCAATAGGGTCTACACAAAGTTTCGCAGCCGGCAAGCGTTCAGAGCGAGGATATAGCAGTGATTTGGATTCAGTACGTTCAGGACGCGGAACTTCTCGTGGCCGTGGTCGTGGTAGAGGACCTAATAATAGCAACCCTCGTTATCAACAAGGTAAAAGTATTGCATTGTATGACGTAGACATAATTTGTATTTAATTGTTGACAAGAAAAGAAAATCCATGATGTTTTCTGTCTTCGGGATTTTCTTTCCAATCACACGGAACAACAACCAGTCAATTTTAACAAAATTGTCACGTATTTTTGTGACCATATACAAAACTTTAGTTTGCTTACGAAGCAACCGAACCATGAGCTCGATCTTTAAATATGTATATTTCACGACAAAATAAAATCCCAGCTGTTCTCGTGCCACATTAGCATAATGTTGACAAAGCACGTTTGCGCTGGCTACATTTGCTTTTAATTCAAGTTTTTAGGGAAAACACAACATTTTGTGCATTACACCTTCTGTTAACAATTATTACTCAGTTGATAGTTGAAGAAATGCATTACAATTTAAACTGCATCGCAAGCAATTTTTTTCTGGTTTGTGCATTCTCGAGCAACTCAAATTTCCATGCAGGATAACTATCACTAATGCAATACTCACATCATTAGAGATTCATTTTTTACAACTTACTCTCTATGGAATAAAAAAATATTTAAAATTTGTCAATTCATTTCAAAATTAATAATTTTCATACTGTATATATTTCAGCTAATCGTCGAGATATAACAGACAATGATTTTTATTCTCGCGGTGACCATTCTAGAGGCTATTCTGATCGAAACCAAAGAGGGTTTAGAGGCAATGATCGTCGAGGCGTTCGGCGCATGGGAAAAGGCTTAATGAATGGCAGAGATAACTCGAATCAAAGCGAAGTCGAAACTCGTGAAATAAGTAGTGCAGAAAGAGGTGCATTAGAAGTTTAAAATATATATTATTTCCATATAAGTTTGTCTATTGTAGCGGAAAGCTCATCTACGGAAGATGGCGGTAGCTCTCGAAGACGCAGAAGACAGAAAAGTGAGCATAGTGGTACATAAGATAAATTTATCAAGTATATGCTTATATATTTTTTTTATAGCCAATGGAACTGCATCCGCTAATAAGCTGAAAACTCCGGATACAAAAGCTTCAACTGAAAGTTCCCAAATATTTGGTCAAGGCGAAAGAGAGTTGATATTAAGTAAGTCGGCGACACTGAAAGTTGATAAGCTCCAATCGAAATCTCGTCGCCCAAAAAAAAGTCAGGATGTGGTGAATGACGATACTAAGAAAGAACCTATTGTAAACGGAAGTTCAACAATTCTAATATAAATAACTTTGTTGGGTTGTGTTTAACTGCATGTACTCAACTGTAAGGAATTAACAGCCATGGCTCATTTATTTTATGGTTTTAACTTTCTTTTGAATCATAAAGAGAAGTTGAGGGCTGTTTCCTTAGTAATATTAATTTATTAATAGATTTTCATTGATCTGATTTTCAATTGCATCATTTATTTAAATTGTCTTTAAATATTATGGCATCGGAAAAATCTTACGTGTATTTTACATTTTTTGAAATAAAATGGAAAATGTTGTAAATAAATTTATTTGCATTTTCTATTACCCATTCCAAACTTCAGAGTACGAATGCACGCATTGTTAGCTTTGTGATAAATTAGCTGTTAGCTTTGTGATAAAATTTGGCTTCTAAGTTGGCTATGATGTTTTGCTTCCGGAGACACCACAACTATCAGTTGTGCGCTATCTACCTAGAGGTAGATGTAGTCACTAATATGAAGCTGGGTAGACTCTGGTAGCCTGGGCACTTAGTTCATATGAGTGAAGAGGAACCTGCTCGAAAGACATTTTGCAGCAGATTTTGTGGAAGCAGTGAAGACCAGGACGCTCGGAGTTTGGGGTTGCCTAATTGGATGATACCAATGGGATGACATCGGCTCGTGATCGGGACCAGTGCAAAAACTTGCTGAAGGAGGCCAGGGCCGATGAGGATGTTGACGATGCGGATGATGACGATTTTTTGCAAATTTTTTACTAAAACTCCGTGTTAATACCTTTCCACAAAGCCATCATTACATTATGAAAATTTCAGGATGCTTTGATGGGCAAAAGAAATATGCTTGCATGGTTTTTGGTGAATATACGAGCAACCCTGTACGTAAGGTGCGTAATTAGAAATCCTTTAAATCATCGAGCTTCCTGAACATTTTTTTTCTTTTTAGGCAAAAATGCAAACGATTGATACATTTTATTGTTTTTTTTTTGTGAAAATCAACAGTGAAATCAACACTTTCGAAATTGCTCATCGCACAAGAACGGTAATCCATCACCAAATTATCTTTTTAGCACTCGAAATTACGATTCGATGATCTGATCCAATCGAAATTCACAAAATGTATTGTTTTTCAGTAGGACCGGATATATGATGAAAATCCTGTGGCAGTGGAGCCATCTTGAAGAATTTCTCAATAAAACAAAAGCTTATTCACAACTTCTGATGCATTCATCACATTAAAGCAAAATTGACACAGTAGATGGACTTTATGGCCAAGCTTTATACAATTTCAGATGAACAAATAAGATAGGGCTGGATGTGGTAAGTTTTGTTATTTTTCATCCCGAGATGCTGATATTAAATTTGCGAATCGTAATGATTTTTTAATGAACGTAAACAATAAATCCTTCCATTTCGAAAATTTTGACTTTTTTGCGGGTGATAACTCTTCAAATTGTTCTGCTTGTTACGCACTCATCGAATGCAAATGAAATATACAGGGTGGATGAAATTTAACGTGAAGCAGATTTATTTATTTATTTTCCAAACAAAGGAAATAAATAAATGTGCTTCACGTTAAATTTCACCCAATTCAAAGTGTAAGTCAATTTTCAGTATACTTTTGGCTGTGGTGCTAGCAAAGGGTTGCCGGTACCAGGTATTTTGGTCATTTTCTTTCTAACAAATACTATCCATAGATGTTCATATGTATGAACATGAATACATATGAACCTGTATGGATAGTATTTGTATCATTAAATACTGAATTGTATAGAAGATATAAACTATTAATTTTTTATAATACATATATGGGATGGGATATAAACTATTAATTTTTGAAAAAATTTTGTTATTTTTTCTAATTATGCTACTATAGAGGCCATAATGTTACTTGTTAAGTAACAAATGTTTAATAGTGCGTGAATGGCAATCTTTCTATGTACAGAGTGATTCAGCAGAAGGTGCCTTGAGGTGCACAACGTGATTCTTTGAGGTGAGCTGATGAAACAAATTTCCCTCATACCCCTCAACATTCAGAGCCACTAGGCTACTCGAGCTTTATGTGTTTTCAAGGAGACTTGAACTTTCATCATCTGAGTCACCGTATAGAGGAAGACTGCTCGAACCTCACCTTAAAAAAAGTGATTAAGGCGATGAGCTGTGAAACCATATACCATAAATAAGAGGTTCAGGCTACGTTACGATTAGACTGATAGACACATTTGGAATTTTTACGAAAATCTTGAAAGTTCAACTTTTCGTTGCATTATAATAATAAAAAATTAGAATGTAAATTAATTTAAGTATAATTTTTTCTGGACAAGATTGTGTTTTCTACACTGTCTTCTGAATTTTAATAATTTCATATTTCATGATTCATAACGTGCAGCTGCGCTAGCCAAAAACAGTAACATTCGAGATAATTTGATTAAATGCTTGGAGAAGATGTGATAATTTGGTCTCAAAGTCTCAATTTCTGTGCTTATCGATATTATTTTATCTATTGATGATTAAACGTGTGATTAGAAGATTGTATCCTTCATTTCTGCGTTAGTTTGATTCCGATCGCAGTTCAACCAACAACGATGAACTTATTGTACATTGTATTATGCCTCATAGCAACGGCGATTAATGGTACGTATAATGTGTGCTTTTAATTAAACATAGTGTATTTTTTTTAAGAACTTCATTAATTCAATAAATTAGTTTGATTGAGCGGAAATGAAAATGTTAAAGATAAAATCATAATTAGAAAATTCAATATATTTGTTTTGAGCTGCATGTCCTGATGCCAACAGTGAATTTAATGTGTAACTAAATTTAAAATTTAAAAAAGAGATATTTTGATGCATACGATTTTAGTGTTACAAGTTACTTAAAGTAAAAGAAAATAATAAATATTTGGTATTGAATTAGGACGAGTGAACAATCCATAATTCACAATTGAAAGAAAAGAAAAATTTACTTGACCAATACCTAAAGAAAATAAACATTTCTTAATCCTTCCTCTAGCTTTACTGTTTAATGTTAAGTTCTAAAATTAATTTGTTTAGTGGTGATCGATCGAATTATGGTTGTAATTGAAATATTTTTACACATATTCATTTCATTCAGCGAAATTCGATTTTTTATGAAAAACAACCCAGAGTTTGCGGTAATTTGTTATCGTTCACAGAAAAGAAAATTGTTCTTTTATTATAGTTCATTTGCAAAACAAATATATCGACTACACCAGCCGAGCACCTGATGAGAACTGAACAATAGTATGAATATGAAAGTGGATCGTAGTAATACTTTTGATGTGAAGTTTTTGTTAAAATTTAAATACTGATGCCTAGGCAAAAAAACTATTTCAACCTTCAATACCGTGCGGTGAACTATCGGTTAGTTGAGTAAAATCAGTGGCTTTCAAAATATTGTTAATTATATGTCTATGGTTATCTCCAATGCAATGGTTTGCAGCTACAATCGTTCTTCTTACTACATCAAGAGCAAATAGATCTTGTCGGTTTGGTAGTCAAAGCCAAAGGAAACTGTTTTTCTTTACATCGAGATCAATGCGATACGATAGGTTGCCCTGTAATTGATTTTTTCTTCGGGTCGCATGGTCACGTTTTTTAGTCGGAGAAAGTCGTTCTTTCTCTGCGATGGTTGATAGGAACGGATCGCTAATCCGTATCCTTGTTTTTGAGTGCTGTCCCATATGAATGCGAACCAAAAAGATTGTTGGTATCGTTTACAACTGATTCTCCGGGAATCATAAGAATTATTCGCTATATAATTTCTGCACAACTTGCGTGTAAATCTTTCTTACAGTAATTGCGGTGTCCTAGAAATAGTGTTAGCAGCATGGCTAATTAGAATTTGGCTCATAGCAAATTATTTCGACTTTTAATATGTGGTACCATAACATCTTTTAATTAATCCATTTAGAGTTACGGAATAAGGTAATATTCGGGAACGTTGGCATCCTAATAGCCTAGCAAGTGAGAAAAGAATGGGGATTCCTTAATCAGTGATAATAATTTAAGGTACTGCAAATTTGGATACCCAATTCGAGCAGAATGTTAAGGCAACTGTTTCGATGAAATCGATGAAAACGAATCAATCATTGTCAGACAGTAGCAAAACCCATTTGACCGTGTTAAATATTCAATGAGGTCCAGATGAACTTGTTGGAAGAGTTTGTCATGATTTATCCTCACTATAACTACATTTTTATTAGTTAATTTTTACATTTCTTATACAAAACGATCTCATTGCTTTAGCGGCATAATCTAATGGCTAGTGAATTTTATTTTGTATGGCAATATCGCTACGTCATTATATCCCTTCTCGTCTCAGCTTTGACGTTTCACTTTATGCGTCACCTACTTATGCAGACAGTTTCACAACTATTTGTACAAAGGCTTTTGCATACGTAAAGCTAAAATGATATCACCGTAACTTCTAGGAGTAAGCATAATAGTATATATTCCTTTTTTTTTATAGTAACATAAAACAAAAAGAAAAAAAAATAGAGCAGTGAAAAAACCAATGCTTCACACTTTAATGTTTATTTGAATTCATTCGTGGGTGGTATTTATTTAAAATCCATAATTTTTCGAATAATCTGGCTCAGGGACTCCGTTTTTTACTCAACTAGAATAGCTAACCTTCGCTCAGTGTTAACTTTGTATTCTAGGGGTATTATCAAATGATTTAAAAGCAACCTAATAATACGAAAACGAAACTAAAGTAAGTAAACCCATGATTTTGCTAGATCGATATTTCGCACGTGCCAGCATTTGGTTGAGAAATGACAGAGGCGAAACCTATACTGATTAAGTAATAGATTATTCTATAATATGCTCTGAACTGATTTTTCCCAAAAGACCACAATATGGCAATATGCACGTAAGATAAGCGTTTCGGATGATATTAAATTATTTTTATTAATCATTAGGGAGATAAATGATATTCGATTAATTTCTAATCCTATTCATGCTCTAAATCAAGAGGTAGAAGAAACGGTAATTGAAGTGCCTCTTACTTAAGTTATTAATTAAAATATTATTTTTGAAATATTGTTGAAAACAGAGAAATGGTGATGCACTTTGCTGAATGAAAATGGATGACTGGCTAACGGCTATTCACTATGTGGTATTTTCACTGCAACTGGCAGTATTAGATCTTGATTAGCATGAGTTCAAAATGCTTTTGTATCGCAATATATTTTGGAGTATAAGCCACCTGCACAGATAAAAAAGTGATTATACAGTTCTCAGTGTGAATCAAACCGTTCGAAATTTTGATTAAAGTTAAAAAGAAATAAACAGATAAGATGTAAAGCCAATCAAAATTTTTTCTAAGTTTGATAATTCTAAGTTTTGTGTACTATCAATCAGATAGATCAAACATTTCGAGATGAAATATTCTCTAAGATAATAATAACTGTTGTTATAAAGATGTATAATCTATAAAAAAAAGACTTTGAATAAACTACTCTTTTAAAGAAATTATTTTTATTTTGGCAGAAAATCAAGCCCGAAATTGGCCATGCATTTCCACAGAAGATTGCTCCCTAATTACCGGATCATCATGCACGGACTCAGGCCTATGTGAATGCTTACCCGGTTTCATCTTTTCGGGTGATTTTAGTAATTGTATACCGGAGGCATATTATGGAGAGGATTGTGCAGAGAATCTTCAGTGTAGTTTTCCCGGCGCTAGATGTGAAAAGAATCTTTGCACATGTGAGGAGGGCTACCAATATATTCGTGGGAGATGTAGAAAATTTAATCTACTAAATGATCCATGCACAGAAGTTCGTATTGAAAAAGTACTTTAAATGCTATACATCTATGTTTTCGCTTATTCCAGGATGTTGATTGCTATTTTGGATACGACAGACAATCCGTTTCATGTGTGAATAGAGTATGCTCTTGCTCAGAAGGATATTATGAACGATACAATAACATTTGCCGCAGAAAATCAGAAAGTAGTTTGTTTTTTGGTATTCAATTCAACAACTTGAAATTATTTTATTATTCTTAGTTAATGGACCCTGTGTTGTGAATGGCGATTGTGAAAATTCTGGATCTATTTGCCACGATTTTATTTGCGTAGCAGATCATGCCACTATATCGGTACAATCACGTAATGTAAAAAAAATTCAGATAGAGGAAAAAAGAGCTAAAACAAAATCTACTGGATACAATACATATGGCGCCAATAACAAAGGTAAGATAAAGAAAGCGTTTTTTCTACTGAGTAAGCATAAAGTTGCAAACTGAATCAATCGATATAGGATAAATTTTAATACTTAAAATATTAAATAATTAAAATATTTGTAACAATAACACAAATTTAATATATTTTTAATAATCTTGTTCAAGATTCTGCCTGGCTCGCTTGACCGGTCTTTCTAAGACAAGCTTTCAATCATGTCTTTTACGGGTGGTATCGCTTGTCAGCTTCCACTAGCTTTGGTACCTTTGCCGGCTGGCAACCATGGAGATCTGAACAAATCCTTAATGTGTTTAATATTTAGCTAATGGCGTTTATTAACATGTCTGAAACCAACATTTAAGCTAGCTATACTTCAAATATAGGAATCTTTTTTCTAGCGTTTCTAAGATTTTGACTTGCTAGCTTTTATCACTCTATTTCATTTTTTTTTCTTAGTCAATAATGTAATTTTCGTGATCGTATCAGCCTTCACGAAGCCTTGGCACGGTGTGAGACCAATATAGGATAATTTAGGTCCTTCTCTGACCTTAGTTTCCTCGTTTCATGGCGTCCTTCATGGCCAGGAACCTGTATCAACTTAAAGCAGTTCTGTGCTCCTATTTTATTTAGGGCCTCTCTCGCATCTAAGAGTATAGCTGCGTTTATTTGGTCACGATTATAAACACTAAAAGGTCAGCAACAAGACTCTGGCTATCCGACAGGATCTTGTTGCTGATCCTTTTAGTGTTCCTTATCTTCATTGTATGCGTGGCCTTTAGTACAGCATGTAATTCTGCTTGATAGATAGTGGCTTCCTTGGGCAGGGGTAATTTTGAACCTGGCTCTTATGATCCCTGCTCCCACTCCACAATCCATCTTCGTGCCGTGCGTATACCGCATTTGCGCGTTTCTGAGGGCGAGTGGACTATTCTCTCATTTTTTTCTTGATGGTATTATGACGTTGAACCTGTTCCCTAGTCTTTATTTGATTGCTGAATTTCAGCATTTCCACTATTGACCTGATGTCCTCCAGGATACTAAGATGATTCTCCTGATTTGTACCTACAGGTCTGTTGTGTGCTTCCTCTTGAATTTTTAGGTGTAGCGGTTCAAGGTTTAGAAAGGCATCCCATCCCTGCCGTTGGAATAGAGCTCATTGCTCCTGTAATCATCAGGCGGGCCATTTTATTATGTTTGTTGTTGCTATTGCTGCCACACCGCTGATATTTACTATAGGATGATTGGTCTCATCATTTATTTGTATGTCCTGAGTGTCTATCTATCTCCCTATATTGGAGATGCACCTTATTGTGCTCAAAGTGCCTTAGTGACCCTCAGTGCCGTATTGTTTAAATGACTGTCACAGATGAGGTTTTACTCTTTTTAGTGACATTTGAAGCACCCTTAGAATTTTTTCAACAACTGAGTTAAAAAAAAAAAAACCACGCATGCAAAAAGAATTTGATCGCGCATCAAACATAGATATGATAAGGTTTTTGAAAATTTTTAAACCTATTTTGGCATAAAAAGAAAATTTATAGATTTTCTAATTGCGAAAAAAAACTAACAGAGTTATCAGGATATATTGATGTTTATGGAGCTAAGTCTTTTATGAATTTTGGCAAACGTGTAGCTACCAGAAGTGTGTGGAAAGTCATTTATCAATCATCGACCCCCCGGAAATAATTGCGCATTTTTACGAAAAACCAACAATTGATATAAATTTTGTGCTTTGTCTGCACACTTAATTAGAGATTTTCGAAAAGTATGATCCGAAATGAACGGTAACCCTTCACCAAATTACCTATAAATTTTAGACCCCGAAATGTGTGTTCGCGGGATATCCCGACCCGATATTTAGATCAAATTGAAATTCACAGAATGAACTCGTCTTTAGTAGGAGCAGACTTACTTGAAGTTTAATGAATATGCTGGCAGCCCTAGTGGTTCTATATTGCCAGCACTGAACATTTTCTACATTTTTGTATGAGGAGATGCTGCCGTTAGACTTTCATAAGATAAGTGTCCTGTAATGGAAATAAGTAAAAAGTGTTTTAATTTCGTGTAAAAAGTGTTTGACTTTCTACTCTATTGCTTCCGATGCAGTCGTTGGAGGAAAATAGTATATGACCTTCGATACAGGCTGGTTGTAATAAAAAGCAAATTTGGCAGAACTTGCATTCAAAATCGAAACCATTCCTCTACTTTTCTTCGGAAGTTAGTTTTTCCAACGGTTTCTGTGTGCTAAAAAGTTTTTAAACATGTGTTTATCTGATCAAAAGCAACCCATGCTGAATATTTTAAATCTCCAGCCTTTCTTAATTGCTGTGGCATGAATGGGTTGTTGGCATTATTCTCTTCACTATTCAAGTATATTTGACCGCTGGATAGCAAAGGCGCTAATACCAAACATAAGCTTTCATATAAAATAATTAGTATATTAAATGTAGTAATCATTTAAATCATTTAAAATTTTAGTTTTTAACATAATTTGAAATTATTCGGAAGTAGCAAATACCTATAGCAGTTTTTCAATTTAAGGTCTTGGCGAAATCTGTTCAAATTTCCAAGAAAAATGCAATGATTTGGAACATTCAATCTGTGCTGGCGGCACATGCATGTGCCAGCCGGGATACTTTGAGCATGATGGATTATGCTTCGCAGGTAATTCCATTGCATGTTTATTTTTCTACTATTGTACATGAGTTTTTTTATGATTTCAGAGCTCGGTGAGATGGCAATGACCGAGGATTTGTGTGAACATTCTTTTAATGTAGAAGATGGCTTGTGCCTTTGTCCCGAGAACTTTTTCATTGAACCAGGTCTAAGAGATTGCAGAAAACGTAAGATTGACTAAATATTAATATTTTTGAAATGTTTTTATTATTGTAATTCAAATAGCAATTGTGGCAGAAGAAGGAAGGTGCACATCAAACAGCCAATGTAGCCCGTTTGGTGCATCTATTTGTGGTGAAGAGAGACCGAGAACTTGTATATGTGAGAAATTCGCAGAATATGATGAAACCTTGCAAATGTGTGTTCCAGCAAAAGGATTGGGCTCTTATTGCGAAAGCTCCGACGACTGTTATGTAACAAATTCAGTTTGTTCGGATGATAACGTTTGTGCTTGTAGTGAATTTTTTATTCCCTCAAATGAAATGTGTGTTCCAGGTATGTAAATATTTTTGTGTAAATAAGTAAATAAATAATAAATATTATTCGTATAAGAGGTGACGTCTGTCTGGCTTCATCTCTTGAGAGCAAAATTTTAATATATCAAAAATAATAAACATAAAATAATAATCCTCATAATATGAAAAGTACTAATAACTCTAACTTAATTGAGCTGTCATGCCTTTACTTTAACTACGATTCAATAGTAAATGAACTGAACGAGCGATAATGCATTTTTCCGTGTTGGGTGGTATAAAGGGTAAACAAATCTTATGAGTATGATGGACGTTTGATCTCACATCGCTGCAACAAATTGTTAAATTCGCTCTGTCTCATAGTTTGGTGAAATGTATGTTATAAAATATAATAGTAGAATGCTTCACAACTGACTGGTTATTTTCGGCAAGCTTGAAAAAGTAAAACGGATCATATTTCTGGCCAAACTTGCGGTTTTGGTGTTCGGTGAAGCTATTGAGGAGAAGTCAGGAAAGATGATTCTCATTTTAGTAAGACCCTTTAGAAAGACCCTAAATGGAATACCTATTTAGTACTGTGACGTAAAACATAAGCATGTGCACTTTTTACTTTGCCCTTGAGTAGTATTTAAACACAAGATACTGGCATTTCATTTGATTGAAAATAATCTAACGGTGGCTTGCACTTTGAATATGGAAAAGCCGTGCGATTATATTCGATTAACTAAGGTTCGGTCTCAGAAAAGAAGAAGGATGAACAGTTTTGAACAGATTTTGGAAGCAAAAATTCGCTTCTCTTATATGACTCTACTCTTCAGTCTGTTTAAACAAGCACTTTATCTGTTGCTATTTGTTTTGACGAACAAAAATGTTTTAGAAAGCATATCTATTTTGACGATCCAAAAATCTCCACAATAACTAGACTGCGAAGGATATAATGGGCTGGTCAATTGCTGAGAATGAACGAGCATTGAGTAGAGCAAGATGTTCCAAGGAAAAGGCGAGCGTCGAGGGCCAGTAGGGAAAAACAAGAAACGATGGTCTGTAACTGGAGGATATGGTTGTTGGACTGAGAAAATTGGGGGATCATCTGATCAAAGCCAAGGTCTGAGAGAGGTTTTGGTACTATGACGACGACGACGACGATAAATATTAATGAACAACATTTAATTCTCCTAACGTCTACACTAAATTCATTTGTCTTCGGAAATGTTATAACTCCCCTATTCACAATGCATACGGTAGAAAATAGTCGTCGAAAACCTTCAAAATGTTTCATGCGAACGATACATGATTATGTGACATTCTTACTCGCTAAAAAAACATCTTCCGCCGACCAGGAAAATTCGAGTCGGAACTGCTTTCGCATTACTTCAGATCGACCGTGCTAGTAGCACTTACTAGATGTCCTACCGGCTTACTTCCGTGCTGTCAGACTTTCAGAAGTCTATGAGGCAGCCTTCCTCTTTTTTCAAGTGCAATACCAGCTTCACATATGCTGACACAATTGACCGGGCGTCATCTGATCGTAGCATAATCTGCACGATTGTCTCTAGCGTCGCAGAGTCAGTTCCAAGTGTGTGTCGCTCTATTCTGAAGAGAGTGCAATCAAAACGTCTTAACACATTTCTTACGAAAATCACTGCTGACTTTCGCATTCTGTGAAGGTGTTTGCTAACCGTGGTCCGAAAGGAACTATCAGGTAGAAATTTATGTCATCATAAACACGAATAAGCCAAAGTTTTAAGGCGCGAATAAGCCTCAGCCACTAAGCCCTGAACCCGTCTCATTACTTGATTGAGTTCGAGTGGTGCGAAGTAAGGATTTCTAGATGCATGGACAGAGGCTACATCATCGGCATACCCCACCAAAGGAGTATCATCTAATAGGGCCCAAGAATATCTCCTTGTGCTGCTCCAGCTGTAATAGCTTTGCATATAGCTCCCTGATTCGTTTCATATATCAGATGGCGATCATTTAAGTAGTCTCGCATCAGGGCTAGGAACTAGTCCGCCACTTGAAAATGTCGCTGAAGAGAGTCCAATATATCTATCCGTCTCGCCGAGTTAAAAACGTTAAGGACCTTCAGCGATACCAAAAACACTATAGGTCATGCTGCCTTTGCCCGCTCTACTGCGGTAAAAAAAAAACTGCTGTCTGTTGCATCTAAAAAGTTGACTGCTACTAATAAACTGATGATAACAACTGCTGAGCCTTATTCAACTGATGTACTGATGTCTGTTCCTCCTGTCACTGCTGTACTGATGCTTTTACTGTTACTAAGAGAGAAACGAGGCCAATCGTCCCAGCTACTGTTATCAGTCTAACCGTGCCTTAATCATACCTTGGAGAAAGATAGACTTTTGAGGAGAATTTATACCAGTGAATGAACAGGACAGCTTAAAATTGGTGTACCTGTATTAAGCCTTAACGAACACGGCTAAAATATTACTTTAGATATTAAGACTAAGGTCATATGTCAATCTGTGGGAGTAATTAATTTACGAGTTCGATAGTTGTGAAACTCTTGGCGAGATGATTTGCCGATTGAAGGCCGTAATATAGAATGATGCTGAAACAGCTTCATCGATAACTTGTACTGAAACTGGAAACTGTTACTAAATTTGAAAATATTCGGAGAGCTCGAACTAGTTGATATTATCGTTGAAACATTTCGACTGGCTATAACTGGACGGTCCTGCTCGATGTTACATTATGAACGAGTTGAAAATGTGAATCCATTTGATCAAACAGATGAAGCTGGAACTCTTAAATAACGCCAATAGCCTCTTGACCGCTCAGTAAACTAATATTTGATAAAAGTATATATAACGCTAATCAAATAAATAAAATGTAAATCTTCGTGAATGATATTTGTTATTACAAGTAATTAAAAACAATTGATTTTTCTAGGATTGGGTGGAAGCTGTCGCTCTTCAGGAGAATGTTTCACTGAAAATTCTTTTTGTGATGAAATAAAGAGCGTTTGTACGTGCAAAGAAGAATATGTGGAATATCAAGATACCTGCTTAAAAAAAGGTAATTTGATTATGTTATACGACGCTTAACGTTAATATATTGTAATTTGTAATTTTTATGTTTCAAAGTATAATGATAAAGTATC
This sequence comes from Nemotelus pantherinus, assembly GCA_963978885.1. Taxonomy (NCBI): domain Eukaryota; kingdom Metazoa; phylum Arthropoda; class Insecta; order Diptera; family Stratiomyidae; genus Nemotelus; species Nemotelus pantherinus. The sequence continues at coordinate 24,053,457 of OZ022265.1, forward strand.
ACTATAAAGCTGAAAAATTTGAAACCAAATTTAATACATTTGGTGCGTTTTTTGCACTCTTGGTCAGGGTAAGCTAAGGTAAGTAGATTGAATACAACAATCATTCCAGTACATTGAATACAACAATCGCTGCGCGATTATTGTTGTATTGAATGTACTTAGCTAAACTTACCCTGCCCTACCCAAGAAAAAAACGCACCTATTATTTCCTCGATGATAGGAATACATCGATATTTTTAAAGCATCGATCTTTTCCATCAGGCATATAAATTTATTGACATCCATGTTTTCGAATAACTCTATCGAAATTTCCAATTAATCTTATCTTGCAACAAAGAAACAGCATAATTACGATTGCAGCAATTTTTTGTCACTTGGAGTATTCTGATTCCAACACAGCCGATTCAAATTTATTGTGCAGACCACTTAGAAATTAGTAAATTATTATTTCTCAAATCAATAAATTGTATGCATTAACACTTGGCAACAAAGAATAAATAGTTATGCTATCAACTTGTCTTCTAATAATTATTCAATCTAAATTTCTTTAGCTTTATCGGTTGGCGATCCTTGCACGGGCAATATACAGTGTCAACTAGCATTAGGTGAGCTTGCGGAATGCATGAATAATACCTGCAACTGTAATGACAATGCTCACATCATGGAAGGCGTGTGCTTCAGCAAGAGAAGTATGTATTTCAGTCGTTTGTTTTTAAAATTCAATTAATTACACCGTTTTATGTGCAGCAATTGGCGAGTCCTGTAAAAGCACACCCGAATGTTTTGCACCTAAAAATCAACTTTTACTTGAATGTCGAAATGCAATTTGCGAATGTTCGTACGGATATGAGCGCGATGAGTTGACAAACACATGTGAAAAGCATGGAAGAAGTAAGTACTTATCAAAATAATATACATTAGCATTTCATTTTACCCTCTCTTCATTAAAACATAACGAGACTTAGTAAAAGCATGTGCAGCTGACTAAACTTGCATTGAGAAAAATTACTTGAAAATTAATTAGTCGATCTCAATTTGAGGAGGTCAATAGGTTTGTACAGCGACGCCTTGCTCGCTAGTCTGATGCAAGACCTATGAGTTTGCCTCCGAATCTACGCTCATAGACGTATCTTTCCAAAACAAATAAAGACCAGGTGAATGGTGGTGAGAACAGGATCCCGTACAAATAGTTTTATATAATAGACTTGCGGGACAAATTTTTAACTTCTTCCCTATATCATTCCGCAATATATTATATGCAAGCTGTGTATTTTCCCATTCTTGGTTTTCTTATACGGTCATGTAGTAACAACCAACTCATGCCTCTCAACTCTTTTTCGTTCCATACCGAGAATTCCGCAAGAATATATTCTTCTCGTCGTCAAAAATCTTCAAAATGTTTAAAGTGATGAAGGTGAAGCTCGACTAGTCCACCCCATAGTCGTTAGACAATTTTACCGATTGTATTTTTGTTGTTGTGTGTTTGTTTTCGGGGCTGTTTTTTGTTTTTTGTCTGTTTATCTTCAGTGTATTATTTGTACGTTTTTGTTAGTTAGTCCATATCTCCGCGCCATACAGCAGCATTGAATAAGCAACCGTCATAATGAGCTTTTCGGATGTGCTCTTCATAAGCCAGCTTGGAGTCCCACATCACTCCAAGATACTTAGCCGATTTTCTGGTCTCATGTACTTCAGAGCCAACCGTCATGGTTATAATGGTTCGTCAGCATGACAATCTCAGTTTTATTGATCGCCAACTGGAGACCATGGCTTTCCATCCAGCCTTCAACCCTTCTCATTACTTGATTGAGTTTGAGTTGGGCGAGGTGAGGATTTCTAGATGTGATGACAGCGGCTACATCATCGGCATAATCCACCAAGAACACGTCTTCCGGCACTTCCAGGCGCAAGAGACCATCATAATCAATATTACATAGGTTCGGCGCAAGAATGGTTATCCAAATGCCTTTGTTATCTAATCAAATACATGAAAGACCTCTGCTTCATTCTGACTACTCAATGGCAAGCTCAGACGTGATTAAAGTAACATTAAGTCAATAAACCATTTTAGAGTTTCAGGCTTTATTTTTCTTTTTGGCGATCATATCCTTCATTCACCTCAATTTCGATTCATTGAGATACCTTAATTACGTTTGAGAGGGTGCCATTTAGGTTGTTTATATTATTGAAACGTTGCTTTGATTACACATTGTAACTGGAGCTCGAATCAAATAATACACGCGAGAAATTTCTTATCGGTCAGGCTACCATAAATGTTTGATACAACTTTACATTAAATGAACGGCTAACATTCCTATCGGTTCTAATGATTTTCAAATCTGGGGCTGGCTATCTATTTTCTTTAATTTTTATTCTTTTCTATTTTATTTATTTTTTAATATCGCGGATAAGTTTATTGATTGAATGGGCTAACTTGCAAGCCATCATAAAATTCGTTTTGAGTATTTATCAATCAATAATTAATCATAGCTATAATTGATTTAAATGAAAATAGTTGAAATCAACAATAACAAAATAGCTTTAGCTTTCAAGCAAACATTTTATTCAATGTCACTTAAACTGCACGATAAAACACTTTGGACACTTGTACATGTACTAGACTTAATTTCACAGATCAACAGTATTACCAATTTAAAAATCAGCGCATAATACAAAAAACAGTAATGTTTCCTTAAAACACAAATAAATATTTTTTTGGCTCTTTCGTAAATATCTCTGAAATACAATAAATAATAACATATTTCAATTATTTGCCCTTCTATTTGGTAGTTTGTAAATGTTTTATCAACCAAATATAAAGCCTTAACGAAATAAAAATAAAATAAAAAATTATTGATTTCGATAGTACTCAATTTGTCCATTACTTACCTTCTTTGCTCTAAAATAATTACCTCTACTAATGAGCAGCACTGGCTTGCCTCTTCTTATTCGCTATTAGGATATGGAAAACTCGGAAATTTTAGTATTTATGAATGACGGGAAAAAAGTACAAACTATAACGTGTTCATTGATCAAAATGCAATAGATGAGGCAGATTCATGTCTGCCTCATTTTTATTTCTCTTCCTTCATTTTCGTTGTGCTCGAAAGCGATGTGCTAATATGGTGGCTAGGATCGATGGATATTTATTTTATTTTTTACGTAGAGGCAGTGCTCTGGCCTGGGTATAGAATTGATTTCGCGCTGTTTTTTTCGGCAGCTTGCATTGTGGCACCGCTCTGTACAAAAATTCAATAGTGGAAACTTGGGAGAAAAATGCTAGTTTTGTTAGGAATGGAAATATTATTTAAATTTTATCAAGGAAGCACTGCTTTTCTTGCCTCCTCTGAGGATCCGCCACTGGCTGTCATCGGATTCAAAAAGTATTGACAGACTGGTGGTTGCCCTCATATCGAAACAGATTAGGCATACTTCTAGATGTGGTGCTAACAAAGGTTAGCAACCTCAATTACAAATGCTACCATTAAATATTCATATGGCAAACATCTACCATCATAATAAGTAACTAATGTTTAAATTTTTCAAGTTTTGGATATTTGACGGATGTCACCCACAAAAATTGGTTTATCCCTGTAACTTCCGTTGTAGTCTTCACATGAAAACGAGATCCAAACGGCAGGTTACTTAAACGTGAAGCAGTTGTTGTAGATTCTTGACTGCAGTGTGGGTAAAGCATTGCCAACACTAAACATTTTCATCATTTATGTTATAGGAGATGATACCGTCAAAGCTTTATATGATAACCATTCTATAATGAAAATAAATAACAAGCGTTATACTTTCCTAAATTTTGAAATTCACACGAGTCCTATCTCTGGAAACTTTTCTACCTAACCAAAGTCGTTCATACCCTTCAATACAAGTTGGTTGTAATAAAGAGCACGTGTGGTGGAACATACATTTAAAATTTAAACGATTCCTTTTCGTTTTTTAGAAAATCAGTATTTCTAGCGGTTTCTATGCGCTAGAGTTTCTTAGCTTGTTTCCTCAAAAAAGTATTACATATCATCAAAATTCATGCCAGTAACATATATGTATTTATTTTTTAATTATTTTTTAATATGCCAGCCATGTAAGAGAATAAAGATTTAATTTGCAACGATTCCATATCTATTTTATAAATATTCCTTTTGAATAGGAAATGTATGTATGTATATCACTAAATTTTTTGTTTTTCAGATTCTTCAGACCAAGCTAGAGGCACACACATCATTGCGTTAGTCATTTGTTTGATAACGTCATCACTTTTGTCTTCCTACGTTTTCCGGAAATAAACAACAAAGTCAAATACTTAATATACCAAAAATGTTGATTTTCATCGCCTAAGAAGTTTCTAATTATTCTAAGACTTTATATTTAAGATCAGACATGAATTTTTCAAATAAAGTTCGTTCACTCATGAAAGCAATAATCATAAGAACCGTAGCTGTTGCTCAAAAACTTGCTATTCACTTTGAAATCAAATTGAACTTATGAGTTGAAATCACGAAACTATCACTTCTAACATCGGGATAGAATGTAGTATCACCCTGGACACATACATTTTTGTTAAATTATCAATTATTTTGTAATTAAATAAATGACTGAAAAACATGAAGTGTCGAGTGATTTCCTTATAAAATTGTGTCAAGCTTAAGGGCCATTTCAGTATCTTACTTCTTAGCCACTGTGCCATGAATGTTTCACGAAACCATTGGCATTAATATTTCAAAAACATTCGCACGAAGTTTCAATTTGTCATGCTGCACTTCGTGCAAAGGTCATTCATCGTAAGCATGGGTCGCAATCACAAATTTAATTATCGCGGCCAGCGGCGAACATCTGTCCGTAACAATATATGCACAAGAAATGGATTACCTACATGGAATTAGGAAAAGGTGATTGAAATTCCGTAACATTTCTCGGAATACCAAATTTCTGAATTTGTCGCAAATTTTAAATGTCAGATACATGCCAACCGGATCCGATTTAATTCTATTGCTTTGCATAAAGACCCATCTCCTTGAAGTAAACTACACACTCATTCATACGCACAATTGTAACAATATTTAGGAACATTCTGCTATGCATAACGACTGTGATAAACGATCGCTCCATTTTCTTCAGTTTCACTTGTTTTCGCTCGAATACGGCCACGTTGGTGGCAAAGAACACCCTAAGGAAAATGTTTGATCGTCCTGAGAAAGTTTATATTACGACGATGGCAATTATAGAAACCTTAACAGACAAAGTGCACATCTATAGGTGGTACTTTGGAAATTGGGCCACATCCCATCGAAACGACTTGACTTTGCAGCGATAAAGCATACTGCTCCAAGAACCACACCTGTATGAAGAAGAACGTTCCAACAGCATGTAGGTGCAATGTACGAATGAGATGAGGCAGCAACGGGTACCGCAAAAGCGGTAGAGAGGTTCCAAGGCAAGTGCTAAGACAATTTCTGTTTTAGTCTTTGACGAACTGAGCTGAGGTATTGCCTTGGACATTGTGAACTGATCTCACCGTTGTAACGTTGGCTCTTTTAATGTGCCAGCTTCCGCGTCCGACAGTTGTTTTTTTCCAATACAACATTTCTCTTTTCTAAGGAACTGGGGTGGCTGTTCGCTCATATGCATCGAAAATCGTTTTATTTCATATAATTATATATTTTATTTTTTAAATGAAATAATTTGGTCTTAGCATTTCATGATAACACAGTCTCTATTTTTACCACAATTTCGGACATTCTACGACTTTCTGATTTTAATTTATTTTAATTTAAAATTCTCTAAATGATTTCTTATATTTATTTCTTGAGTTTTTGATTTCTTTCAGTATTTTTGAATTTGCTAAATTCTTATTTTCGGATTTCTTTTCTGCTCTTACTCATGTTTTGTACAAGCTCTCACGCATATTTTCAAATTTGATTGTTTCAAAATAAACTTCTGGTCTCAATTCACTGTTTTCCTAAACTATTATTTCTAATTCATGATTTTATGCATTATTAATATTGGTATTACGCGTCACTTATTTTTTTTTTTTGCACTAATTTAAGGAGTTTAACAATGTTCTTTAATAATCCATGTTTTATTCACAATATTAAAAAAAGTCTTTATTTAAATTATTCATTATATATATATACATATTTTTAAAAAAAATAGTTTAACGCATCTCAAGTGTTCTCAAATTTAGCACACGACCTTCGTAAAAAGTATTCGTAAGAACTATAACTTTATTTGAATATATTCCTGAAACTCCATTTGTTCCTTCGATGACATCTAATGCTTTTAAAATTAAAACATTCAATTCGTCTTCCTTGTTTGCTTTCTTAAATGTGTTGATCCTTGTGATCGAAGTATGCAGTGCATCCCTTAAAAACATATTATTAGTGCAATAGATAATTTCAATTTTGAAAATATTTACCTTTCACCCAAAAAATCGAAAATTATACATGCCAAACATTCGGAGAGCATTAGAAATCTAGTGTAAAATGTATCATTAAAAGATCACAAATTTGATAGTTTTATACTTTTTTGTGACATTTGTTTGTTTTAGTCCAACCAACACTAATATACCGTTTTTCCAGCTATTAAAATCCTTATTGTAAACCTGCAAATTTCTTGCAAATTCTAAGAGTTTTTTGTTAGTATTTTCTCCTTGAGCGGAAATTTGTAAACCCAGTAAAATAGTAGCGGCCCACACATTTGCAATTTTCATTTCTAAATTTTCACTAAAAATAATATTTTAATTTATGTATGTTTAATAATATTTTCATTTAATTTATGATAAATGTATGAAAATAACTGTGACAAAGAGATACAAAGTACATACCTTGGCTCTAAAGTTTTCAAAATATTTATTAAATCGTTGACAAGAATTTTTCTGCACTCCAGATCCGATGTTTGAACTTTATACATTATCAACAAGTGCAAGGTAAGCAGATGTTTTTCTCGTATTAATGTTATAAGACTTATACGTTCCAGAAGTTCTCCCATTTTTAAGGCGATTGTATTCCAATCCAGGACTAAGTTTTTTGTTCCGTTTTCTGAAAAAAAATTAATATCATAAATCAGTTTTATAAGATAATAATTTAGTTAATTTCAAATGAGCTAATAAGTTAAAAACTTTCTAATTGGCCTTATTGCTCCCAATGTCATATAGAAAAAAAAATTTGCAGACTTAATTTTTTTCCAATATAATGAATACTTTTTTATTAAAAATCAATACAAATAATTCAAAATTTTGTCCGTTATTTCAGATATTCTTCAGTCTAATCATTCTTCACAGCTTTCAATATTTGCGTGTCACGGCTTACTTGTAGTTTATTTGTTTGTTTTTTTTTGCGGGGAGAGGCGATAATCATCGTTTTTGGAGATTTAATAAGTCATTGGAATCTTTCCAATATTGAAGCCAGTCTTTTTTTATTTGCTATATTGATTATATGGAACCATTTCCAAAATCTGTTTTCCCAAAAAAATACAGTTTTAGTTAAGGCTTATAAGCAAGGACAGCTAGTCGTCGTACACTTCCCTTGCTGAAAACTCCTGAACAATAAGCAGTAAAAAAATAATTGATGTAATTCGATTTAATATTCAAAATCAATGCATTTTTTTTCTTACGAAACGCGAAATTATTTCTACTATACACGAAATCGCTGAAATCAATCAGCTGCTTTCAGCGTATTCAAATATGCTAAACGGATACTGAAGTGATTTTGTCTTGATGAATTCGTTTAAGTGATGCTGAAGACAAATGAAAATCAAACATACAGTAAGCTTCATGAAAGCATCTTCATGGTAACTATAATTGATCCGATGTGATCCGAACTTCACCCGCCTGACACGTTTGTCATTAGCGTTCAAATTAAGTTGGCTTAGTATGTAGTTTGCGTCAATGATGCCTGCTCAAATGTTCACAGCCAATCAGATTTCGGATTTTTGGCTTCGTGAATTTAAAGCATTCAAAAGATTTAAGCGGTCTGGAAAAAGATGTGGATGTAAAGGGTCATATCGCGGAAGACCGCGATGGCAGAAAAGTAAGGACTGAAAAAATGGCGACGTAAAAGAAATGTCACTAAGAAAAACAAGCACCCGTCTGATCGCTTTGAAGGTTTACATCAGAAGTAGCATTTATTCAAATATGAGTTTGTTCTATAAAAAGAATGTTGCCTGATGGCATTATTAAATGTGGTGCGTTTACATTTCAACAAGAACCTCTTTTGAATGGACTCAATTTGGTCCATGTAAAACTTTTTCATGCGGCTCCCATACAAAACTTGCGTATGAAGCAAAGCAGAGGATGGCTGCAGAATGGAACCGTCATCATTAATAAATAAAAGAAACAGTAAACTTCCCACACCTTGTGGACGTAGTTTTATTTTCAGATGACAAGGCACCGCGAAAGGATACATGTTGGGTTCGATTCGTCAAGTAAGAATCAGCCCAGTTCAAAAACAAGTTAAGGACTTGAAAGGAATGAGGCTTAGCTTAGCGTATAGAGTGATCAAGCTTATCAAAGGCTTTAGTCAAGTCTGGGTAGGCACAGTCAGTTTGGAGGCAAGCTTAGGCCAATGACACACACGGCGGTTCCACCGAAGCCTTTCCGGAGAGGAAAACCGACTCGGTTTAGCCGTGTATTACTTTAGCATTGTGATGACACACACCGCGGTGTGGACCGCCTCTCGGTTTCGGAACCGAGTCGATAGACGAGGGAAATGACCCACCGACTCATAGCTACGAAATCCGATCGAGCTGAAATTTTCAGGATGCATCGATGAATGCACGGGATATGGGAATGAAAATTGATTTGTGAATAATGGCTAAGATACAGTATTGGAAAAAGAAACATTTGTGGACACTTAGTTTCTAAAAGTAGGTAATTACACATTTTCAAAGAAAATTAGTATTAGAATCACTTTGCCCAAAATTCATATGCATATATATATATATATATATGTATATATATATATATATATATATATATATATATATATATATATATATATATATATATATATATATATATATATATATATATATATATATATATATATACGTATGTATACACGACTACTTTTTTCATATGATACTCCGACGTAATTTTTAACTGAACTGACTCGATAAACACTTCTGAAAACCGCTATGTGTGTGTCAACCGACGCATTAAACACTTCGGTGGAACTTCCGTTTGTCATTGGCCTTAGATTGAATCAGTTACTTAATGAGAAGCAGGTTGGTTGTGGTTGAACGACCTTTCATAAAATTGCAATGAAAGGCTACAATATCGACGATTATAGCTTCAAAAATGTTAGCGACACAGGAACATTTTGCAATATGTCGATAGTTGCATGCGTCATTACGACTTCCTTTCATGAATATAGGGGTGAAGGTGGAGTATTTCCACAAATGAGAAAAGATGCCTGCTTTTTAACCAAGAGACACAGTTGTTCATATTTAATGTGTATTTGATTCAAGCATGTTTTTTTACCCAAATGCTATCCCTATTAGAAACAGTTTAGTCATAAACATGATATTTACTGGGTCCATTGCACCCAGTAGCGAGTGTTTGTGCTTTGAATTAGGATGCAACTCCTTAAGTGTTAAGGATGTATTTAAAATACAAGGTAGCGCAGGTATTATTGATGACACACATTATTTTAAGATCCAATTAGATATGCCATCTGGGCTGTGTTAGATTATGGTCATGTTTATTAACAAATGCGATAATGGTGTCCTCGTCAATTTTTAAATCCTTCATCTCCAAAGAGGAGACTGCTGAGTTCATCAAGTAGGGCGAAAAGAGTCTGGAGTTAGGCAAGTCCGTACGGAAAACAGAAGCAAATAAATTACTAATATCAAAAAAATCATCAATATATGAGTCGTTAGATTTAAATGTGAGTGAATATTCACCGTTTTAAGTCCAAGCATTAACAAAATTCCAAAATATTTTAGGTTCCGCTTGAAAATTAAATTTTTGCTGTTGCGTATGTTTCTCATATGCTAATGAAACTTCTTTATGATACAGATCTCTCTCTCAATGTAGAAAAAAGTTGGTAGTTAGGCTCTGAGCGAGTCAAGCGAAACTGTTTCCAGGCTTTGGTTTTGGAATCTTTCAAATGACAGATGCAATTTCCTGAAGATGCAATTGGCTTGAAAAACCAAGTGATATTGAAACGTTTGCAAAGTAAATGGCGTGTTGCCTGTCAATAGAAGTGGAGCTCGGAACTTCGTAAGTACCGTCGGTTAGGGGGCACCGGTGAATTCTAGGTAGATTGAAATCAACATTCAAGATGATATCATTATTGTGAACAAGGTCGCATATGAGCTGTAAAATATTTATTACCGAAGTGTAAACGTCATGCGACGAGTTTGGTGGCGTGTAGTTCTTCATTGTGAGTTTGACTTGAGCACAGATAAATTCATTATCTGTATACGGTATCTCTATTAAAGAACACCACCTCCCACAGGAACGTCAGGAAGATCTCCATGTCTATCTCGGCGGAATATAGTATATCCCGAGTTACAAAATTTCGGCATTATAAATATTTGCACAAAGCCACGTTTCAAAAGAGTACAATAACATTTTGTTTTGAATAGTATAAGTAGTAAAAAATTGTTAAAAAATAAAATACTTTTGACACTGTATATTTTTCATACACTAATGTAAGTTTTAAGTATGATAGAGTTTCATTCTTATTGACTTCTTACCTTGCTACAAGAAATCATCTACAACATTGATCTTACCTGTTAATTTTAAATATGCTTCTAAAGTACACTCCAATGTAAAACACATACTCTCATCATAGCTTTTGGTTGAAGAAATCACATTTAAAATTTGGACTATGGAAGCACTCCTTGTTGCATAGTTTAACACCCATGACGATATCACATCAATACAAAACCTGAAAATAATTAAACATTTTATTGAAATGAAAGTTATAGTGAAAAATGCTTATACTTTGTCATGCTGCTGTTTTGAAAGCGATCAAAACTGAAAACTTCCTTGAACAATATGAAAATTTCATCGTTTTGTTTCTTTGCAAGTTCCTGAATTTCAATTTTGTTCATTTTATCAATATCCGTTAAGGTATTCATAAGAACGAATTGAAGTTTTTTCCTGGATTCTCTGTTTTCAATTATTGCATTATTTTTAGATATGCATACATGCAGCAAGTTCATTATATAATGGACATATGCACGCCTTCTGGTTCCTATCAATTGGTACCCGTTGACGGCAGCATCATCGTTCATTGCAGACGCACGTCTAAGTAAACTATTAAAGGCATTTTTTCATTAATTTCAAACAAAAATATTTCAAAAATATACCCCATGAAATTTATTCTAGAATCTTCTTCACTTGAACTAACTTCAAACAAAATTTCTGGATTGTGACACCTCAAAATCCAATCGTATACTTCTTCGACATATTCATAAGATACTTCTTCCCAAGGCAATGACAGTAAATCTTTAATAACTCTTTTAGTGTGTTCATTTGAGTAAAATTTGGGATCAAGTGAAGTTTTAGCAGCAATAAAAAGTAGAAACTTTAAAGATGTCACTTGTACAGCATATTTCCACCTGATGAAGTGATTGTTAAACCACTTAGACCACATCACGTTTATAAATATGCAGCCTATGATCCTTTCGGTATTATTGGTGGTCTACAAGAAACTTTTGCTGCTTTTGATTTGTATTTTGTCTATTTTATCTTACCTTGTTTATTGTTTTGTACATTTTTTCTAAACATACTGATTGAGGACAAAAATATTGCCAGTCTAAACGCATGAAAACAGCTTGTATTGGCTCTAGGATAAAACTTGGATTTTTTTCACTAGCGATATTATCACAATACCAGTCAAAAATGTGACTCATCGTTACCTCAGGACCTTATTTTCAAATTATTATCGAATTGATTAATGCAAAAAATTAACCTTACCAAACGGCAGTAAAAACTTTAATGTTTGCAGTAAAGAAAATAGTATCGTATCTGCTTTTTTCGCATAGAATTCACTCCACGGGAAAAAAAGCTTTCCGTCCTCTGCGAGTTGGCACGTCCAGCTTTCAGCATTATTTTGATAATGAGGTTTCATGTAAACCATAATCCATGGAGAATAAACTTCAAATACGGACTTGATGATTCTGTCAAATACTGAAGTCATACTAAATGTTAGCAAAATATTCAATAATAAAATTCTTTGGTCAACAACTCTAGGATATAAGTATAAAATAGGTATTTCATACTTTCGGTATCAAATTCACTATGGTTTTTCAGCGAAGCAGCGATTGCCGCCTGACTTAAACAAGCAAGCAGGATAGCGAGCTGTTCACAGTAGTTTTTATAAACTGGATATAAGCCATGAAGACCAGACTTCACTCTTTCACTTTGAAAGTGCGTTGCAATTATCGTAGTTAATTCCGTTGCCTAAAATAAATAATAAAGATAGTTTGCCATCCAGATCTATATATAAAATTCTATGAATAACTCACAGTTCTAATATCAAGATAAGTTTGAGTATTCGCGAATTGACTAATTTCGGTATAAATATCATCTCTATTCGACGTGAGAGCTTCCTCATTATTACGATTAACTAGTAAGCTAACAATGTCTTGTAAAATGCAGCGATCAATTTTTTTTTGTGAGCATGCAGCCAATGTAGCAAGTAAACCTTCTGACATATTTTCTGGAAACTGGTGCTTCAAAATATCGATAAGATTTTGTCGAAGTGTTTCGTGTAGGACGATTAAATGCTTATGATTTGTCAGTCCTTGAAAAGTTAACTTCAACAGAATACGAATATTAGTTGTATTTGGAGAAAACCTGACCATACAAGACGCCATATTGAACTGAAAAAATAGTATTATAATAACACAGCTGAAAGTATCTAAAACAAAACAATATTCCATTATATTATCGTTAATTTTTTTAAATTAAGCTATAATTCATTTCAAGAATTTGCACGTACCATACAAAATTTCCACACATATTAAAAAAATTAATTATATTTTCTACTTTTCATGGCGTTTGTGGTGTCCTTTGGCTGAAATTACATCCTATAAGCGATTGTTCATTGAATTCACTAGTTTTCTAGTAATTTCAGGTGCTATTTCCCCCACTCCTCTAAAATAACCTCATTCAGGTGAGTTCGGCTTGTGATATGATGTTCTTGCACTTTTTTTCCAAAAAAACATCCCAAAGATATTCGATCGGATTAAGGTCTGGAGATTGGGGTGGATGAGGAAGCACAGATTTCACGTTATACAGTAACCACTCTGTTACTAGATACGAGGAATTTGTTGTCATCTACAAGTGAAAATTCGTCGCTAAGTCCAATTTTTGAAGCACTGGCTTTTATTAAGCTTTAATATTTCCAAGAACTTATGCTTGTTCATAGTGGTTTCTACAAATACCAAATTTCCAGCGCTATTTGCTGCCATCGCTCCCCAAACCATAAAATTTCCACCTCCATGTTTCACAGTGGGTCGTAAATTTTTTGACTGCAACGCTGAACTGACTTTGCCAAACAAACCGCCGCCCATCAGAACCAAAAATATTATATTTACTTTCATCTACGAAAATAACATTTTCCCAAAATTGGTCTGACTTTGTTACATACTCTCTGGCATACTCCAAGCGTCGGGCAACATTTTTGCTCGAAATGAACGATTTTTTTCTTGCAATGCATCGGTTGGCCGCTTTGCTAGCCTTACGCGGCTGGGGTGGGTCACTAGAAGATGGGATGAACTTGCTCCCAGAAAAGAAAAGGGGAACGCTACGTATTATGCATCCGTCACATGAAATAATACTAGCCGCAAATAAAAAATGAATAGAGGCTTTTTGTCCGTAAAGGCCCAGATGCGGCTTTCAGGCATGGGCTGTAAACAAAACCCAACCGACGCGTGACGATCACGCTATCTATGATCAGCTACCTCAAAAAAAGGGAACGAGAAAAACGCGAGAATCTAAAATGTGGGGAAAACTGCCTCTTCTGATTCAGCTTTAACCGCTTTTGTCAGCCACATACAAATATCAAGTGAAGAAATACGTACATCCATCTTAGAATTCGGTTGTAACAAAGGACCTGGTCCTGATCTTCTTCCACCAGCCTTCCTGCGTAAGTGTGTAGAGCAGCTAATAACGCCTCTGCATACATTCTTCGACAGGTCATTTTCATCCGGTGTTTTCCCATCCATGTTGGAAACTTTCATATGTAACACCGATTTTCAAAAATAGCGATAGATGCTGCATCGAAAATTACAGGGACATTGCCATTTTATCTTCGATTCCAAAACTTTTTGAAAAAGTTTATGCAATAAACTTTCTCCACTAGTTGATTCCCGTCAAATGAGCAACAGCATAGCTTTAGAAAAGGTCGCTCAACTATCACAAATTTGACCATTCCAGTTTCGGACGTTCTGTGTAAAATGTAGAATCAAATTGACGCATTCTACACAAACTTTAGCAAAGCTTTTGACAGAGTTGGCCATTCTATATTGATCGCAAAGCTGCACAAATTCGGACTCACCGGATCTTTACTAACCTGGCTCAGATCCCAGTTCCACAATCCTACCTCTAACTCGTAAAATTTCAAGAAGTTTTATCAAAAAATATTTTTGCTACCTCTGGCGTACTACAAGGTAGACCCACTTCTCTTTAACATATTCATCTCCGATCTATCTGACGTCATGTCCAACATACCTCACCTACTTTATGCAGACGACCTCAAACTGTACCACACCATTGAATTTAAATCTATTGCACTTTTTCTTCAATCCAAGCTTGACTCTCTTGTTCAGTGGTTCAATGAACATATACATACATATTTTCCCTGTAGCTTTTTCTGTGGTGTTTAATAGGTGGACATTCTGGCTTTATGATCCAACAATAGTCAGCATTCATATGCACATCCCATCTACCTTGATTATCAATCATCGTACATCCATGACCTTCAAACCATGGTGACTTCATTGACTGCATCAAAATTTTCCGGGAAGTTAGTAGGACGGCATGTAAAAAATTGCAATTTTATGTTCATGTTGCAACCTAGCAGTTTGAAGCTCTCCAAGAGTTGCTAGACACTTTTGGCGTAATTCTGTTTTCGTTTATTACCAAGAATGGCTTCAACAATTATTTTTTTGAATGCCAATCATTCTCTTGAATTTCTGACAATGTTTCGATGAAATGTTCATCTTTAAAGTTGCCTCCACACACTGGGCTACTAGATGAGCCAGTTATGATTTTTCTGCTTCCTCCTCACTGTAGGCCATCAACGGCCACTGCAATGGTCGCAATGGTGGCCACCATCACAAAGTTGCCTCCACACGCTGGGCCACTACATAGATGGGCCAGTCATGATTTTCCGGTTGCGCATGATGATCCGCTTTGATTTGTGTGTGAAAAACCGCTTCGAAAGCCATCCTCGGCCATCGCCATTTCTATGCTTCGCCACTGTCGGCAACTACAAGCCATTGCCCGCCTACACAATGAACCACCTGATTACCCACAGTGTGCAAGCGACATAACAAGCTGCAGAATCTGTGGACCATCAAAAATTACGGTCTTTATCTTTTCAAATGACAGACTAGGAAATACTGAAACGAGATACTTGAAACAGTCTCTGTCAATTGGCAAGGCTTTAACTAATTGCTTCATGAGTCCCAATTTTATATGCAGTGATGGAAATATAATGTTCTTTCTGTCGACAAGTGGCTAATGTAGAATGTTTGGATCACCAGAATTCAGGTTACATCTTGGCGGGCAATTTGACTGCACTCATGAGCTCTGCTATCACACATATACAAAAAAAGAGGGATGTGTGATAAATCCGTGTTGCTGGCCAAGAAGGATGCATACTATTTTAAGGTCAACACAAATGATCCATTAGTGCATGTAATATTGTAACAAATCAATGACACTCTTTATGTTTTCATATTATTCATTCAAACGAGCTGAATGCTCAATCCGGACTCAACCAATAAATTTCCATTGTGGAGGAGAACACACTTCAAGCTCCGCCTTGGGCTATCGATAATCAGTGGCCATTTAGATGCATTATAGGCTGAAATTCACAGCTCACATTAAACCATGTATGTTTGTTATGGCAGTACACAAATCCATTATCATTTCGACACTTTCTCTTGATCGAAAATAGGATACCTTCGTGCAGTCTTGATGTTAAGAGCAATGAAGCTTTTTTGGGATTGTACCAAATCATCCAACTCTTGTTGCTCAAATCCTTTACGAACGGAATCATCGTTGATTTCAAAATCTTCATCGTTAGGGTCACTTTGCTTTTCACAAGACTTTTATTCCCGAATTTGCAAAGATGGTAATTCATTAAAAACTGGCACTGTGATTTCGCCTGAATGAGGCACTGGGCGTATAGCTGTTGGTAGACTGGGATACTATGCTTTACATTTGTTTTTGTTGTAATATCTTGAGGTTTTCACTATACAAAGAAAAGTATACAAAAGTAAAAATCACTTGAATGATCCTGGCTTTCGCCAAACCATAGGTATACCAAATGGAAGTTTATCATGGGTTCCTTTGGTCCCTTGGTCTTCAGTTAACTCTTAATACATTGCTTATAGATTTGGTAAGGGGCCCATGATTTAACTTGACCACCAATTTTCTCTTTAAAATAGACAAAATAGGCTTGCCTGACCAGTGTACAGATGTTTCTCCTTGGACTGGGAATGGTAAAGTTCCACATAAATAACAAAACGAATCAGGGCTGTTTAAGCACTTACAACGTGAACTAGCCGAGGTAGATATAAGGCAAAGATTCAGTTCAAACACTGCTAGCCTTGTATACAAACAAGAACTTAGATTCTAGTCGGAATACGCTGCACTATTCCAGAGCGACACACAACGTTTCATTACAGTACCTCAGGCTTAACTAAATAAATCCAGACAAGTATATATCTGTCATTCATCCGGCGCCCGTCGGAGAAGGTTTGTGTCAGGCAATAAGAGAGCAATGATCCATGCTCGATTCCGCGGAGAGTGGTCATATTCTCATAAGGTGTTCTCATTCTCATAAATATTGGCTATGTCAGTGATCTAATCGTTGGTAGTACAATTCAACTATAATTGTTTCCTCCAATTTGATCAATTCACAATGAATTATGCCACCGCGATCCCACCAAACGCACAATAACACCTTTAAACTGCGTGGTGATTTAGGGGTGGTTGCGGCCAGCTAAGTTGGAGAAAACCATTGACTAGTATGTTTATTGTTGTTGTAAAAACCCACTTCTCATAAACAGTAAAAATCCTTGTTAAAAACGGATCACTTTATTGTCCATACAATAGAAAAGTCCAAAATGTACGACGCTCTTCTTTATTTATCCTATTTATAAACCTTTCCGATTTCGTGAAGGCCTCTCTACATGGCTGACCAAGAATTATTTTAGTCATTTTAAAGCATCATTATCGAATTCTACGGGTCTTCCACTGCGATCACTATCTTGCAAGTCAAAAATCATAGGAAAATGTCCTAAGCCAACTCTGTCACTTATTCATTTGCCATTTAGCACCAGTGTAACAAAAACTTTTGCTTTTGTTATGACAAAAGACCACCCGTTGCAGTAAAGAGCAATCAAATACATTTTTACTTGTAATCACTACGAATTTGACTAAAATATATTTTCTTAAATAAAAATAATTGATCACTTATCACTTGCCGGGATACGGATCTACTCTTTCGAATGTACTCCTACTGTTGGACTAGGTGCACTTGCGTTGGGTACCATAGCGTGTGTGGGAAGCTGATATCTGATGAGAAACGGTACATACTTTCGAAATCACTTAGTTGAAATTCAATTTTTGATCGTCTCGCAATCAAAACAATTCTATCTGATAATGCTTTCGGAGGTTTTATCCACAAAATGATCCATATTCCCGCATCAAACATTCTCCGCTTAAAAAGCTTTGGAGCACGAATAGTATTTGATTTATGTACGCTAATCGACTGTGAAAAACGATCAACAGACATGAATTTTATTTTCTCCACTGAATCTAGAGCAGCCTGTTCTTACTTTATGGAACATTTCACTTAAGAACATCTTAATGGTTATCTTAATATTAAGTTACCAACAAAGTATTCCTATTCATTGTTTAATAACTTATAGCCATCTTTATATTATACGATGCAATAGAGAGATGTGATTTTTTAAACAATTGATGCAACTTACCTTTGGTGCTAATTTGGCTACAACATATGGTATTGGGGTAAACTGCCTATGAGCTTCAATCAAAGTCTCATACATATTTACGAAGCATTCGAAATCTCCTTTCATAGGGTTAATCAAGTCTGCGAGAACGTTAAATAGTGCAGTATTCTGCATAACTGCAATCATCATTCTTACTCCTTCCGTCTTTTGATGAATATCCATGTAAATCTGAAAGTAAGTAAATATTGAACAAGTAAGTAAATATTGTAAATATTAAACTAACAATTTAAAATTAAGCATTACAGCAATACTATATTTTTATCCGAATCGTATTTTTCTAGCTTTCGTACAAAAAAATCTTTTTAATTGGATGCCTATTTTCAACTATTTAGAATCCGAAATATTTAAAAAAAAAGAGGATGCATCTCCAATAGGAGCTTTGTTACGAAGATAGAGTTGTATTTGACAATTTCGCATCATATACGATACAGTGACGTTAGTCTATATCGCGGCGATAAGCGATACTATTGTACAAAATTACAAAATTATTGCGCTGACTGGGCGATAATTTTAAATTTTAGTGTAATTTTTGATTTGACTGCAGAAAGAGTTAAAAATGGCTGAGAAAGTGCGGAACTCTTTTTTTTCATATGCCTCCTTTAGGCCCGTCTACACACGGAGCTACTCAAATTACACGGAAGTGGTTTATGACTGCAATTCCTAATCAGTTACTGATTAGTAACGCGGATCTACACACGAAGCTACTCCAAAAAGATCGATATCAGTAGTTTTTTCAATGAAATTACGGATAGACCGTCATTAGATTGAGCCGAGGAAGGAAGAGAATTGAATGTGCTTTTGGGATGGCCTGCGAGAAGTTTCCAGTTTTAAATGGTCCTATCCGCAATCGCATTCCAAATATATCAATACACGTGAGTTTTCCAGCAACAACTCTCAGGAATTATTTGGCGAACTATTTTATAACACCACGAAGATCTCTACCCTTACAGTGGAAATATTTATGAACACAGAATACAGCTTGAAAACAAAGATTTTAGTATATCCTCTTAACCACATTGAAAAATAACTTGGTGTATGCCTGTCATATTCACTGCCTTTCGAACTTCATTCCATGCATTTTACGTTTCATTCTTCTTCAAATATCCCGGAAGTGTGATATTATGCAAAACTGGATATGTCTCTATATCACTTATGAGAAAAATATTCACTTTTTGATCGCCCATCTCAAACTGACACATAAACCGAGCAACTTCAGTCACTAGTAACCCAGCAGCTGAGTTCCCTGGAACTGATTACTAAGAAGTTAGTAACGCATTGCTAGTCAGTAGCGTCGTTTGTGGTGCCCCATTCAGTTTTGAAAGTGACTCATTGCGGACTGGTTAGTAATTTGCGTTACTAATCAGTTTCTTTTCACTAGCTCCATGTGTAGAAGGCCTTGCTCTGACTTTTCGAATGAAAATTATCGAGTAAAGTTTTATCATAATTTCCTAGTTTCGAAGCCAGAAGCATTCTGGAGGCATACGAAAACATGTGAAAAATCTATTTTCATGTGACTCTTGTTTTTTTTTATGTTATTCGGCGGTTTTCTCCAAAATATTTTCATTCAAATATTCATGATTGATATCAATTCAGGATAGCTAACTATTTAATTTTCTTTTTTATAAAGGTAAAAACATGTGACTCACCCCTGAAAATAATATGAGTTTTTGATACACTTCCTTTAGAGGACTAAGGACAATATCATTATTAAAGTTTCGCACCAGCTCATGAAAATAACATTGGAATAATTTTGATCCTGGAGTACCAAGCAATGCTTCTGCGGTTTTTCCAGCATAGTAATCATTTAACTTCCTAAAATAAATTGTGCATTAGTTCAATAATGTATATTATTTATTTTTAAATTTACCTAGCAATATACAATAAAGTTTCCAACGGCAAAATATTTTCATCGTGTTTGTCGGTCGTAATACCATTGAAAAGTTCATCGCAGTTTTTTCTGTTGCATGCAATACCATCATGTACGTCTTGATCGTATTGTTCCAATTTTACCTAAAGATAAAATGATAGTTGACTATTATTTAAACTATTTATCATATACTTACCGTTAATTTTATTAGAGCAGGACGAGAGCACTTGGAAAATGGACTTGAGAATATCGAATTGCAGCTAACACGTTTGTATTCGTCCTTACTGGTGATTTTGTACAGTCTTTTTAATTTACCTATGTATGTTCTATCAAAATCCGCCATATCAGAGTGTACTTTCCTCAAATACCTGCAATTTAATATACTTCAATGCTACAAAAACGGATTATGTTAAAAAGATCTTACCTGGCATACTGAAGCAAAGACTTCAAACATGTTTTAACTAATTTCAAAAGATCAATTTCCTCATTATTAAAGCTAAGTTTCCCGATCGTTGAATGTTCAAATTCAAACTTGCAGGGTTTTTCATAACTAGCTAAGCGTTTAAAGATAGCTGCCGATGGATCTATGTTGGATACCTGCACGTTTACATTAGTTTCCTTTTTTTGAGCATTGTGGAAAGATCGGAAACAATGCTCTCGCCAACAATCAGAATTACACTTAAGCTCGCTTGCTATGCGCTCGACATTCAAAAATTCATTCCAATGATTCTAAATGAGGTATTATAGTTTTTTTTTTCAAAAACGTTTTCATCATATTACCTTCTCGCCAAACATTACTATAGTTATTAATTTTTCGGGATAAAAACGCTTGGGTAAATTTATTATTTGTCCCAATGAAGCATTTCCTACGATTGTGTCATCTAGCCAAGTTTGATATGCTGTAAATAATCTGAAGAAATGAAATTATGTCACAATACATGCTTTGCATATGCATATTTGTCTGAAGCTATATAATGCAAATTGTTTAATTTGGTATATGTGTACTGTTACGGTACTTGAAACTCCACCACCCCAGTAAAATACATGCCGAGGAAGTTCGTATTGTTCCAGTCAAACAGGAATATAATGAGTTAGTGTGTTTGGACATTTTCAGAATGTGGGAAAGATTCAAGCATCAGAAAATACATTTCTGCCTTTTGAATCATTCGCAAAAGATTCAAATAATGCACTGCGAAATTAGAGTTAGTTTTAAGACCGAATGTTTTACGAAGCATTAAAGATGTTTCTTAACAAGTGACAAAAAATTATAAGTGTTTGGCGCAGTTATTATGATCCCCATCCGATCCAGTAAAAGAAATTGGTTAAATTACCAGGCCTATCATGAAACTCGACCCGAACTCGAGCGAAATATTCACATTTGCGTTTCATGAAACTCGACTTTGTGAGTGCTAGCCGACTTTTTCGAAATTTGTGTGAGTGAGAAACAAAGTGCTTATCATGAGAGTCGACTGAATGGCCAAAAGTACTCGACTAAAATGTCCAATTTACTCGAGTGGCATGTTCAGTGTGAAATCTACTCGAAAGTTGCTTGTTTTGGATGATAGATTTGTCGGGGTCGTTGTATTGATGTTTTTTTTGCTTGTCGGTGAAATGGAAGCAAATAAAAGATAACTATCGTATTTAATAAAATTAACAGTAAATTATTTTAATTTCTTTAGAGTAAAAAGGACAAACGTGATCAATTTGAGCATTTAGTACAGAAGATGGAAAAAAGGTCCAAAATCGCGGGTGGAGTTAAAATGATCGAAAACAAAAGCAGATAACCGTTTATTTTGCGAGCAGTAAGTGCCATCACTAGTTGCTAAATAGCTAAGCTAAACTGCTTGGGACATACGTAAAGATCACAGACAGAGTGGCAACAGGTAACATTTAAATGTTTTTCCATTATTATCATTGAATTTATGCATTTCCAGGTTTTGATTGATTTGCGTGCGGAGTAAGCACGTTGAAAATAAAGAAAATAAAGCAAAATGTTGAGGAGCATATGATTTGACAAGTTCCCATGCACTGAAACAAGTGGTTGACGGGATAATTGGCTCATCATTGACCCCATCAGAAAAGGTTTTGGTGAAACACCAACAGATCGCTCCATAGATACGGTTGCAAATACTGTGGCATTAACTTAATCTAACGATGTCAGCTGTAATTCAGAGTCTGCAACTTCATAATACCATGCACAGCCACAACAAAACAGAAGGCTAATGCTGTTAGAGCAGCAGACAAATGTGGAAGACAGTGTGCTCAAAGTACATCGGCGGACTGAAAAAAAAGGTGGGGTTGGTAGATGCAACTTAATGCTAAAAATTATTATTTGGAATTATAATGATTACATTATGTTATTTCTTAATTGTTTTTAATGTGTACCAATTTTTTCCTAGCTTGTAAAAAAATATTTTAATAAAAAAAAACCGATTTTTCCTTTCGAAGCTAGATATATTGAATTTTGTGACAAATATCGATATTTCGATTGTAATCTGCCCTCTTCTTCAGAGGGCAGATTACCCTTTTGCACCGTTACGGTCTCTACTGAGTGGTCACGCATCATTTTCTACATAACTCTTAAACTACAATCTATTTCAACCTCTTCATTCATATAAAAATGCACATTACTAGTCAAAAAACCACAACTTGTAATGAAACGTGTAGTTCGCAGTTGCACTATACACGCAATATTGAAAGTCAACAGTAATTAAGAAATTTTTTGCCTTTGAAAATATGAAAACTTGTGTTGTAAAAACGTTAACGGTATTCAAACTAACTTAAACGACCATATGCCTTTACTGCAGCGAACGAAACCCGATACGAAAATAATTGAAAACTATATTCATACACCAATCAACTAGTATATATCAGTTTAGTACATAAAAGCAGAGTATTTTAATAAAAGGCACACTTTTGCTACATGGACAAGTACGAGGGTAGGTGCAGTATCATGCCTCTTTGGAAGAATATTTGAAACTTGAGTATATGAATTATTTTCTTGTCAATGATATACAATGTATCCTTCTAATTCCGTCCCACACCATGCTGTTTTCAGGGCGAGCAGTACCACCATTAGGATACAGAAATGTTCTTTTTCGCATTTAAGTTAAATATAAATTATGCCGTCTTTAAAATACAAATAAGAAAATTAAAATAAAATTAGTAACTATTCTTAAAAATAATAATATTTGCTGGATATACCAAGTTATACCTGTTTAATTTTTTGTGTAATAAACGAGGTGCTTCCTGTCCTTCCGAAATATGCCAATTTTTCTTGTTATAATATTCCGCAGCATTACAGAATTGAGTTTTTATCTTAAGCATCAATGTACTATTGTGATTATATATTGTATTCGATATTGCCGAATTGTGCCTGCATTCAAAATAAAATATACTTTTTTCTTCAGTTCCATCATATGATTTTCACATTTTTACATACCTTTCTCCAGTTGTAATGCGGCAAGAGCGATGTAAATAAATAGCGAAGAATTGCTGGGACAAAATCGGCAACAAAATATGGTCTGAGCTTATTGCTGCAATAAAATTTGCATATTTAAAAACTGTAAGCTCCTCGAGATGACTATATTGACTTCCGGTACTTTCAATTGCTCTCTAAAGTTAAGAAATAAAAAATAAATTATATATTTTATGTCTTATTCAACTTTTTTGAAAAAAAAAAAAACAATTCAGTTACTCCCGGGTACTATAAAAGTAAGAAACTCAATTTCTAACCTCCTTAATAAAAACTTAGTTACCTTAAATGCATCCTCAAATTTCAAGCCGCCTATGTTAACTTGTAATAAAATTTCGTCCCAGAGGTTAGTCTTGCGCTCTAAAATTGTATGTTCAACCTCCAAACGCATCAAAACATACCATGGAAAAGCTTCATAAAATTCTACACCCTTTTTGAATAAATGTGCTGTGAATGATTTCAGACTTTCGATGGAAAGATGTTTCTGAAAAAAAATAATCGTAATCATCGAATTAATAAGCATTTCATTTCATTATACGAACTTCGTAGCACGATATGAAGATTTGTTTCGCATCACCCCAGCAATTTGGTGAATACGCTACTTTTAGAATATTATCCAACAAATATAAAACACTTTGAATTTCTGCGTTGGGCAAGCATAATAACGACTTCAGCCATAAATCGACCAAGGGTTGGCAGGATGACAGTCCGTAGCTATAATTATTATTTATTGTTTTATATTAAAAATAACTAACACTGCTCTTACTCTGCATAGTTGATAATTTGTGACTGAATCATGTTTTTCATTATTTCAACCATACTTGTTGGATGTTGTTTGAATAAAAGTGCGACTCCCATTCGACTTTTATCGGCCTGGATTAACATGGACAGTAATTCTTGGAAACTGTTTCAAAAAAACGTAAGCATTATTATTTATATTACAATGTCAATTATAAGAAAATATCTTATCGGCGAATTTTAAAACTATTTTACATACAATGAAACAGCATTGTGATTTGGGATATTTATATTATAACAAAAAATTTAGCTATCATCACCGCGGCTATAACCGAAGCCTGGTCCCGACCTTTTCTCATATGGCCATGAGCTGATGTCATATTAGGCACCTCTTAAGCTTTGAGCCACCCTTTCTCCAGCGCAAAGCAAGGTCTCCCCCGCTACCGTAAAGTTCGACACAAAAGATTTTCTCCGAAGGTGTCTCTTCGCTCATACGAGCTGGACCAGCCCACCGGAGGATACCGAGCTTTGTTTTTGTTACTACTATATATCTTCTTCTAGGGAGATCACGTTCAACTCATATTTCTGGTGTCTCCGGAATCGCGCACTTTCCCATACTTCGAAAAAGTTTTTCCGAATGATTTTCCTTTCGACCATGGCTTGGAGACAGAGTGCCTATTGCTGAGCACCCAAGTCTCAAATCCATGCATAAGTAGTGGCCAAACCATGATCTTGTGCAAGTAGTAGCTTTGGACATATCGTTAATTTTTGGGATTTAAAGAGCTTTGATAGAACGTAGTACGCTTTTCTGGATTTGAGCAGCTACTCGCGTATTTCTTCTTTTATATTATTAACAGCTGCTACTATTAATCCAAGGTAGTTAATGATTATACTACTTAAACTTCTTTTGGGCGGAAGGGTATATTATTAGTTGGGCCTGACATGATACATTTTATGTATTATGAGAAAAACATTTTGATTTTTTGAAATCGTAAAAAAAAAAATGCAAAGAGTCGTTGATATCATGAGTAAATTGTAATAATACAATATTTAAACTAAATGTTAAACTAATATATATTGAATATTTTGAACAACATACCTTTTACATTCATTTAGAACATCTGAATATTCTGCGAAAATACCAGTCAACAGTTGTAAGCCCCGAATAGAAGGAACATATCTTTTATCGAGCAGTAGTAGTTGCAGCTGTTGGAAGCTTTTTTGACAGGCAAGTGGTATAGAATGGCCGTTTAACGTTGTCAACATTGATAAATAGATTGCCAGAGGAAATTCGTTAGAAACTCCCTTGACAAGTATTTCTATATCATTAGCCTCTGGTAAATTATTCAAGTATTTACTGGGATCATTTAAAAAATTGCTCGCAATAGCTGGTCCTTGGTCGAGATAGTGTAAGCGTAACAATGATATCATATTCCAGCACCAATCAATAAATTTTTCGATTTTATCTTTGGCGGAATTGGATTTCCTTTCGATTTCATTACAAGCTGCTTCAAGAACACCATAAGCTACACGCACATGAACACGATGCGCAATAAAAAGCTGATCCTCAGAATCAAGACCCCAGTTCATATGACCCAGAATAGATCTAGCGACACCGTTTTCTTTGCTATCATAAGAATATTTTGCCAGCCATTGTAATACAACATCCAGGCTTGCTTTCTTCGGTTGCCATTTAGACAGCTCCATACTCTGAAAAACGCATTCACTTCTTTCAATTGTTGGGAAATTCACGGCGAGATAAGTCATTAAATCGTCTATTAACTGCGGGTATTTTTCCGTTAAGGTAAATAATATATTATTACACGTTCTGTTGCAAGTGCTTCGAGTTCTTTCATCACAGTACCCAATCTGAAAAATATAAAGTAGGATAATTAAATAAAGATACTCGCGGTTGTATTTCTCAGAATATATTTGCACTAATATGGAACAATTTACAGTCTTGACATACTACTAAAAAGACTATTCTGCTTTATTTCTAAATGACACAAGTAATATACAATCTTGTTTAGTTATCAGATCCAATTTTAAACTTGAAGAAACACCATTCTCTTTTGATTTTTTCCTGCATGACGAGAATGGGTTCGAAAAAGATTTTCATATGTGAGGTACAATTAAAAATTTTAAAACTATAAATATATTTCAGTACATATGTCATTAAAGTTTTAAATCCAGCAGCATTTTGGGAAAAAAATATTTGAAAATATCAAACTAGCTACGCAGCTTATAAAAATAGCAGTGTGCTATTTATAAACCTGCTGACCGGCTATTTTCATCAAATGCTATTTGGATAACATAATAGCAAACACTAGACATTGGTGAACATCAGGAAATAGAAACAGCAGCATGCATAAAGAAATACATCACAGAGTACCTGCTACTGTTTGATCTTCATGGCTATCGACCGTGCTTGTTTTATCATTCGTTTGTATGAATATTTCCCAATTTGTGTGCCGATTCCCATACACAGGCCTTTTGCACCTACAGAATCCAGAAAACTGGGCGATACGGTTCCGCACCACAAAAATCATAAATATCAAGCGGAGGGCTGAAGATCTTCGCACCGTTTTTAAATTGAGATCGAAACTGTTGGCTAAATAGGACAGAAAGCATGGCGAGCGAGAAACTAGCCTGTCTTAAAATTAGACGCATCGCTATGCCACGCCTATATCGAGAGCTGGTTAGAGAAAGCAGAATTGAAAACAAAAACAATTCTGCCCTCATTGTTTTTGTTTTCTATACTACGGTCCTAACCAGCTCTCGATAGAGACGCGAAAAATCGCGGCTAATATTGTCTTTCAAAATACAGGCTGCTATTTTTTAGCAGCTACTTTAAACTGCTATTTAGAAATAGCAATAACAGTTTCTATTTTTATTTGAAATTAGCACGTTGGCCCATCACTAATAACGTTGGATTCTTAATTATGGTGGCAATTTAGGGTCGTTAGCTAATGGGGTAGCAGGGTAAATTTTTTAATACATTCGATGTTTGTGTAATTTTTGCACTTAGCTTGAAACGAACACGTAATTAAAAAGAACGAGAGAATGTTATAGAAATATTTAAAAGACGTTATTTGATGTTTCGTTTTTCAACAGCTTAAGTTCCATCTATGAAACTAATGGGGCCTAGTCAGAACTCAAGTATACAGCATAATTATGATTACTGCTCAAAATTGATAGTCAGTTATTTGGTTTGCGATTTTCGTTATTGGACGTTTAGGAGAATTTTTGTCACATTGGATAGTAAACTTTGTTTACGTTGGGCTTTTCAGTGTTTTAGGACCATTTGTGATTGTTCCATTTTTAGCAATAGAAGCGATTCTCGAAATCCAGTCAGTTATGACGTCTGTTTTTGAAACAGTGTTTAGGTCACGGATTACTTTTTATTGATACAAAGTGTTAATAAAATTCCTGCGAATGATTTACAAGGGTTGCGGATTTTTCTTGTTCATTTTTAAATTATGTGCCTGCTACTTTTATTAATAGGATTTTATTTTTCTGTTTCCTACAGCGCGATTGTCAATCAAGTTGAGAAGGTTGCGCTTCCATTCTTTAAAAACAATTCTGATTATTTCTGAGTTCGAAGATTATTGTACATTTCTCTATTCTCATTTCTTAGTAATTAGTTAAAATTGCCATATGACACAAAGTACCTAAATTAAATTATTATTTATGACAAATGATCATTTAGACTGCAATAATTACAAATGATCATTTAGACTGCAAAAACAAAATAATTTTACGCTTCCAGTCTCGTGTGCGTCCAATTTCAAACAGGATTAACAAAACTCACTTACTGAGTGGCCTGAAAATAGTTCTTCGAAACAGTAAAAAGATATATGTGGAATGAATTAGCTGGGAACTGAGAAAACCTAAATTTGGGTGTTGGTCTATTAAAAAATCTTATTAATAGCCAGAAATGAACCCATCTGCGCGATCGGTTATATCTAACCTCTACCACCTTATACATTTCTACCATATGCTCACTATAAGGAAACAGTAAAAGTCTCCTTGAGCCAAGACCACAAATATCATTTTAATTGGAATGTGACTCGTCTATTTATAGAAAGTACCAAATAAAAATCCGTTCAATCCCATTACAAAATCTGAAGATTTTCGTAGTGGACAAAACAAAAGACAATGTACAAAGTTCCAAACAAATACTTACATTGAAAATATGCTGACAAACAATCTGAACGAATTTGAAACTAACTGTATGGTTTTTGCATAAAGCCATCTGCAAGTAAATTTGCAAAAGGTAATCTAACATGTCAGCACTTGCAGTCGACACCATGTAACTGATTTCATTCTGCATTTGTGAATACTGAACGCTGAATCCATCTAAATGAGATACGGATATCAAAAATAAGTTATTGTTTGAATGTGAGTAAAGAAAATATATAATTTCATTAAGTAACTTAAAATAATATAACTATATTAAATATATTACACGTATATTACAAATTAATTTGATACTATGTGTGATGTGTTTTTATATTTACGTTTACAAATGAAAATTTGTAATTGATAAATATTTCGAAATGCTGAAAATTGAATATGATGTAAATAAGACTAACAAAGTAGCTGGCGAAAAATCTAAAAGGTAAACTACATATCCAAGCAATAATTCTGGTTTCCTAGCTAAGAAAGCAAATGAGTTAAGTAGTCGCACTGCAACCTGTTTTGGGTCTTGATTGAAGTTGATAGTGACTCCAGCCAAAATCAATATATGCAATACGAACGTGGAGTGATCAGTTCAACGGCTCACTTTTTTGCAGATTTCACTTAGGTATCACCTACGGCGAAGCTAGGTCGAATCAAAATCCGGTGCGTAAGCCTAATTTGATTTAACACACACGTTAATTAACGGCGTGTTACGAAAGGAAGCTAAAATTAGTTCCTCGTTACCAACTCTTGCATGGCTTTTTTTATATTAAGTACTCTTCTAATCATCCCTTCAATGCGAATTTCAGGTGGTAGTCTGAATTTTTAATATCAACTTCATCAGATGTAAATCTATTTTTTAACAAAAATTTAATATTGCTAAGAATAATTCTGTTATTATTGAATATAACAAATGCAACATAGTCTGTTCAGACTAAAACCCATTATTACATTTGTTTATGATTAAAAAAACATAGCATCTAACAAAAAAATAGGACAGTTAGTAAGTAAAGAAAATCAATATTTACGTCGATTTTATTTACAGAGTCTAATGAAAGAAGTAATGTTGCAAAAGGGACTCATTGTTTTATAGTTCGAGCAACTAATATTTTATGAAGTACAAGCAATAATCATTTTTTTTTGTATCTCTTGGTGAATGCTATTTATTAATACTTCTAACTAGTTTTTGAACACACTCTGACAATTTATTTTCTGCTTTGAAACCACATAAACTTATGGAATGATAGGTAGAGCCAAGATAAAACAAACTCTGGTGTAACGATTTTAATTCGATAACTCGTTTGATTTCCCTACTCATCGCGGAGGCAGTATGTGTAGCTAAACCAATAACGTTTTTAGTTGACAAATTGTTGTCTGCAATATGTTTTAATAATGCGAAAAAGAAATCCATAACATCCTTAAAATTATCTGGTTAATACCTGGCAGCCACAACGGGACATTTCTGGGAGGTGTTGTTTGAACTTTCATCACTGGTTAATGAACGATTTAATCATTTGACTACAGTTATAAAATCGGAACGCTGATTCTAACTTATATAGCTGGAGAGATGGCTGGGAGTAAAACCACGTAAACTGGACATCGCCAATCCCGAAGGTTCTCAACCGAAGACAAAAGATGTTGTCCGATTTGAATCGAGGTTGAGAGATATCAGGTTGTTTCCCGATAATCGAAGTTCAGAGATGTCGCTGCAAAGCAGAGCGGATCCGGCTACACGAGAAAAGACCCCGGCCGCCAGAATCTATGGACTCAGCTCAGTAGAAGGAGCAAAAACATTTGATGATGAAAGGTCAACGAGACCGAGGACTTGTGTTCTGGTTTCTAACCTCAAACGCTTAACTGTTTTAAAACAGTGACCTGTCAGGGTTCTTCGTGCAGCACTAGGATATGGGTGGATTGAAACGCACAATTTTCCAGTCAGCATATCTTTCTTTTGACTCCCTTCTCCCAACACCAACACAGAAGCTCAAGGACTTAATTCAGTACGCTGCATCAGAGAGACTGCAAATTCGTGTGGGTTGCGTTCCTAACTCTCCCACCAGTTGGATCAACAACAAATACATCATCTGAGGGAACAGGCCCATTAATTTGATAATTTCTGGGGGGTTATGACTGCACAATGGGGAGTCTGGGACCTTTGTCGGTCCTAACGCTCCTATATCACTACGTTCGCCTACAATAGTTAGATTAATTCTTTTATCACCGCTACTTGGTGTTCTTTTTATGTGTTGAACACGAGCGATGGAGAGAAGAAACCAAAGTAAAACTGATTGCTCCAAAGCCTATCAAGTTATCGCTGACGAAGCATGTCTAGTCACCGCTCAAAGCAAACGCTTTCTTTACCACCACGTCGGGGTCACCAGGTTAGGATATCTTTGAAATACTCTAATTAGCTCTGTGTATTTTAATAGGGCAGTATGATAAGTACCCGTGTTTAGTGACTGATGCCACCGCTGGCGCAAATTATGTATAACATCATTGAACGCAATCTTTAAAACAATGACTGTCGACATTTCAGACAGATTTGTCGAGTAGATTTGTTTTGATAGCTGTTGAAAGTCGTCAAGTTCGTGTTTGTTTGCAACCATGGAGAAAGACCAACATCGATCAGTGGTTCGATTTATTTTTTGGATGGGAAAAACGTGTGAGAAAATCAAAGTGAAGTTGCATGCTGTTTATAAGGACCATGCACCTTCGATGACTACAGTCAGATATTGGTTTAATGAATTCAAGCGCCGAACATTTGTTTTTGATGAAGAGCGCCTAGGCCGTCCGATTGAGGTGACTACGCAGGATATGGTTAACAAAATCCATGATATCGTATTAGCAGGTCGCCAAGTCAAGATCAGAGAGATTGCTGACATTGTAAATATCTCAATTGAATGCATACAAAATATCCTACATGAAAAGTTGGGCATGAGAAAGCTATCGGCGAGATGGGTGCCGCGTTTGCTCACAATTCAGCAAAATTGGAATTGCATGATAACTTCGGAGCACTGTTTGGATATGTTTAAGCGCAATCCGAAAGAGTTTTACGGCGTTTCGTGACTGCTGACGAAGCATGGATCCATCACTACACGCCAGAAATGAAAGAACAATCAAAACAGTGGATTTCCCGGCGTACGTGCTCTAAAGAAGGCCAAAACGATTCCATCGGCCGGAAAAGTCATGGCCACGGTTTTTGGGATTCGCGAGGCATCATCTTCATTGACTATTTAGAAAAGAGAAGAACAAACACAGGCCAATACCATACAGATTTATTGGACCAATTTCATGCTGAATTGATGAAAAAACGACCCCATTGGGCCAAGAAAAAAGTGCTCTTTCACCATGACAACGCACCAGCTCACTCATCCCCAATCGCCATAGCAAAGCTGTTCAAATTACGTTATGAAATGCTACCGCATCCCCTTTATTCTCCAGATTTGGCACCATGCGATTTCTTTTTGTTTCCAAACTTGAAAAAATGGCTTGGCGGAAACCGATTCAAGTCAAACGCGGAAGTTATCGCTGTAACAGAGGCCCATTTTGCGGAGTTCGACACATCATATTTTTTGGATGGTTTGAAAAACTTAGAATATTGCTGGACTAAATGTGCCGAACTGGGAGGAGACTATATTAAGAAGTAAATAAAAAAAGGAAAAAAAATCGTTTTCTTGCCTAGCACAGGTACTTATCATACTGCTCTCGTACTGACTTTCAAGCGTTCTTCATTTCACAGTGAAAAATGTGTTTCATTAAATGTTTGTTATAGCAATTATTTCGCTAATAAATAGTAAAAATATTAATTCGGCCTTACCTGATGCAAAATTAAAGTCTTCTGGAAATCCGACATTCAAATAGTGAAATATTGCACAAAGTGTGTTTTCTCTTATGGCATTGAAAGGAATAAATAGAAGAAATTGCAATACTCCAGAGTCCTTGGATTTATGTAAATATTTGCAAGCAACGAAAACTAATTGATCAAAAAAGCTGTTAAGCATTCCATATGAGCTCGAACTATTACAATTAGCAGCTTTCCTGTAAAAATCAATAATGAGTACTGCATGTTTTCTAATGAACAATCGATTATCATACAGAAATGATTGATAGCAATAATGTGAAAAGTGAATACAATGCTGAATCAATAAGGCAAATAGCCGTCGAAGTAATTTGTATCTTTCTTCACCGTAGTTGCTCAGCCCTTCCCCAAGTGTTTCAATAACAATGGAATTGAATGCAAACAATTGAAGCACAGATAGTTCTGATAAATAACATACGCTGATTTTATATTCGCCTTCGATTTTCTTAGCATTCACTATGGAACTAAAATAAACGAAATTGTATTTCACAAATTTTATATATATTTTTTTACAATTACCAGAATAAATCTTCGAAAGGAATTTGGTTTAATAAACCAATTATATCATCTTCTCTAAGACCAATACAGTTTCCGGCTACAAAAGAATCTTCTTCATAATCAGAATCTAGGATGACCCAGGAATCCTGAAAAAATATAATGAAACATTGAAGATGTTCGTTATTTCATTATGGAGCTCAACATTAGTTCAATATGAAGATCAACGATATTTGTTTTATTTAAGGTTTTATTTTTTCAATTTCGATATTTTCATGTTTTATGAGAAATACACGGAAAACTATTAAGTTGATAAAATTAATCCTGTTACAGTAAAGGACTGATATACTCACATTGGTTTTGGTGCTTAAAATTTTACCTCGTTCGTTAACTGGTGATGTCAGCATTTTCAATAAAGTTATACAAATATTTACATCAGGGACCAATATTTCATTGATCTTTAAATATGGTATCTGCACCATGGGAATACCCCAAGATATTTTATTTGGGCATCGCAGCAAATGGAATAAAATGAACCATGGTTCCTCTGGTTGAGTCAGGTGCATTTGAGCTGCTTCTAGTTGTTGTATCCACAATTTTACATCATTTACAAAAGTCTGAAATATTCTCGAAATAGGTACAATTAAAATGAATAATGAATAATACCTCGTCTTCTACAGGTTTTCTTAAATAGTAAAAAAGAATCGAAACGGCAAGATGTATGTCTTCTAGCTGATTGCCCACATTGTTTACTTCGGTGAAATATATATTTCCGTTTTGGGCAACTTTAACATTCACATCCGCAACAATCTTTCCTATAATGTACTGAATCTGAAAAACAAATTTAAAATTTAAGTCGTGTTACATATTGTAACAAAACTGCTAAGCTGTATCCGGAAAGAATATTCGAGGATACGAAATCTACGCA
The DNA here is from genome assembly GCA_963978885.1 of Nemotelus pantherinus. Classification (NCBI taxonomy): domain Eukaryota; kingdom Metazoa; phylum Arthropoda; class Insecta; order Diptera; family Stratiomyidae; genus Nemotelus; species Nemotelus pantherinus. The sequence goes on from OZ022265.1 coordinate 24,087,232, forward strand.
TATGGTATGTTTTTTTATGCATAAACCAAGGTATAAAAATCGCTACGGCATAGTTTAGTTGCAATTTTAATTGTTCGAAAATAATAAAATTTTAGTGTTTATTACAGAGACAGACCAACTTAAACTTTGGATACATTCAAGCTGTTTAAAAGCTTTCAGGTCACCTGCAGTCATGTCTGTCGTAAGTTTAAACACATGTTCCACCTGCGATAAAGACATTAAAGTCGATGAACATTTCTTTTGCTACAAATGCAATACTCTGTTTTTATTGAACTTTTCAGGTCCATCTGTCAGGGCTCGCCAAAGCAACGCTATCTTGTTTTAACCAGTGCCGGGTACTGCGCTGGAAGTGTATATATACAATGCTGGGTTGACACTTCCTACAAGTGTCGCTGTTTCATGGCATGTGCTGCTACGAGACAGTGGCAAGTAATGATGCAGACCAGCCGATTTCAGTCAGTCCACATTAATGCAAGCAGGCATTTAGTAGCTGTGAGATTCTATACCCCCCATTGTTCGGCATCTGCACATCGCAGCTTGCATCAAATTAGAGTCAATCCAGCACCAATTGAATAGGAGTTGACATGTTTTCCGATCATAACAAGGGAAGACTGTCCTCACGCTTCGCCAACACATCCGCCCTTCCATTCCCATCAATGCCCTTATGACCGGGAACCCAGAAGATTCAGACTCTTCTGTTATTGCCTAGGGCCAGTCGATTACAGTCGATTATACACCGCTTGACTGTGTGTGAAAATGTTGATCCAAGTTCATGTACTGTTTTTCACATACATCAGTTCTGCGACTTTTCGTATCGCAAAGTCTGTCGCCTGGAAAATACTACAGTACTTGACGAAAGCCTTTGATAAGCTTGATCACTCTATACTTTTAGCTAAGCTTCATTCCTTTCAATTCCCTTACTTGTTTTTAAATTGGGTTGACTCTTACTTGACGAATCGAACCCAACGTGTATCCTTTCGCGGTGCCTTGTCATCTGAAATTAGAACCACGTCTGGTGTTCCACAAGGTAGTCATCTAGGCCCTTTACTGTTCGCCTTATTTATTAATGACGTAGGTTCCATTCTTCAGTCATCTTCTGTTCTTCTTTATGCCGATGACGCTAAAATTTTCAAAGTTGTGAGAAACCTTAACGATTGCAATGATTTGCAGCAGGATCTAAACAGATTCGCCAACTGGTGTTCCGATAACAATCTCCTAATTAATCCTGACAAGTGTACGATTATATCTTACGCACGCAAAAATAATCCTGTAATCTATGAATACTCACTTTTGAGTACATCTTTCAATAGATCAGCGAAAGTACTCGATTTAGGAGTATTGCTGAATCAATCCTTCACATTTGACGATCACATCGATTCAATCGTTGTGAAAGCTAGCAATGCCTTAGGTTTTGTCAGAAGACGTTCGAAGGAATTCAACGACATTTTTCTAACTAAGACCCTCTTTTGCAGCTTAGTAAGACCTATTGTCGAATATGCAAGTATTGTATGGGCACCATATCAAAAAGTCTACATAGACCAAATTGAGTCAATTCAAAAGAGGTTCTTACGTTTCTGCCTCCGCGGTCTTGCGTGGTATGACCCTTTACATCTACCTCCTTATCAAGACCGCTTAAATCTTTTACGAATGGATACCTTGGACTCTCGACGTCAAAATTCCAAAATCTTATTTGCCGCGAAAATTTTGGATGGCACCGTTGACTCAAACTACTTAGTAAGCCAACTTAATTTTAACACTAATAACAAACGTGTCAGGCGTGTTAACTTTTTGTCGATCCCTCAACATCGGACCAATTATGGTTGCAATGAACCAGTCACTGCAATAAGTAGATGCTTTAACGAAGCTTATTATAAGTTTGATTTTCATTTATCTACAGCATCACTTAAACGAATTCTGTATAAGAATAATTAATTTTTATTGTATGTGTATAGTCTGCATTAGACGAATTTATTAAAAAATAAAAAAAATAAAAATAAATACGATGCCTGAAAGTCAGAGTATGCAGCAGCATCTATTTCTGCAGCTGTTTTGGATCCGTTAGCGGAGATGATAAGGGCTGCTGAGGCCATTTGCTGATTCCTTTTCTGCCAATCTGATACGGTCGCTTGATATCTTCGCTCGAAACAAAGAGTGGGAACCAAGTAGCCAGTGCCTTCTGCGTACCTCTGCTGAATACTGCTGTGACCAAAGGATCCTGACACGTAGCATCCCGATTGCTTGAGCCTGACAGCAGCTTTTGCGGCGGTACCGCAAACAAAGAAATCAAGCGGGGGAAGATGAGGCAGGACTTTCAACGCCAACGAAGGAGTCGTAGTTAAGGAACCTATAGGGCAAAGAGCCGCCAACCGTTGAAATCCGTTCGCTATCACGTTCAGTCACCAGAACAATGTGTTAGAGCAGTGCTTTGGTCCTAGATTTTACCCAGCACCCTCGTGCTGGTGTAGATTGCGTTGCTTTCCCACTTAACTTTTTCCTCAAAATTTACCTTCCGTGTTAGCTTGCTGTCCAGAATAAGACCAAAGTACATAGTTTGCGACTTAAGACTTAACCTAATCTGATTGAGTTTGTTTCCAGAGTATTCTACTTCCTTGTGAAGATTACAAGATCCGCTTCATCAAAATTGGTGCGAAGGTCCATGGCATTCGCCCACTCTTCACCAGCCCCAGAGCATACTCGATGAGCTGATCAAGGGTATGCGCGAGTTTACCCGAGTCAAAGATCACTTTCATCAGCATAGGTCACAGCAGTGAGTTCCTAGCTTTCCAACCTCTTTGAAATTGTATTTGTTACCAGGTCGCATAAGAGATGAGATAGAGCTCCCGCTTGGAGTGCATTCTATTTATTCACTTTTCGATAACATTTTTGATCTTCTTAGCTTTTTTCCTTTCCATCCCATGCATGTTTTATCCCACCTAGTTCACGGCATTAATATCCACGTATGCAATTATGAACTTAATATTAACTTTTCTGTTCCCCAATTTATTATTCCGATGACGATTTTTATGTTGAACCCTTTACAACATTGACGATGAAATTTTGTCCACCATTGTGTGCAACGATTTTTTTATATACGTCGACCATACTAGGTCATCTGGTCGCTGATAGGCTGGAAGCCTTAAATCGATTGAAATTGTGAACGATTAGCAATTTGACGATCGAGTATTCGGTAGCGCACACCTGAGTGGTGAACAAAGCAAAAACGTGGAAATAAGTTCATCTTAAGTAGAATTTTGAACTATTGTGCATGTCATTTGAAATATATAGTGCGAAGTTCGAAGTGCGAAAATGCTATTCCGGCTGAAGCTTTAAAAATGTTGGCGTCCCGCTCTGTATGATATCGAGGAAAATAATGACTCAAGGGTAATGTTGCTGACTTTGAATTTTTTTTTTAAGAATTAATTTATTTTGAATAATTATCAGCAAAAATTCAGAGGGGAAAATACGCTCAAAAACACCCGTTTACTGGTCAATTGATTTACTTCAACATAAGTATTTAATTCAGGTGTCTATTCAGAGCTATGTAAACTCGAAGCCCGATATATAACCTTGGTTGAATTCAAACCACGGACCACATACGCTAGAAGCCGGTGATCTACCCAATCAACAACTCAGGCTAAAGCATTAAGGACATATTAAATAAGTAGATTTATATAAGATAAAGAAGAAGAATCTTACCTCTGATTTAATTTTTTGGCAATCGAATATATCCGGCAATAAATTTTCATAAGCTGCTTTTCGAATATTCGTCAGCATTGAAGAGATATGCGATAACTTAACTTCATCAAGGTAATGTAGTCTGAAATTATCGAACAATTATATAAATTAGTGAAAGCTTGAAATGTTGAAGGTTGTAATACAGTGCATAATCGTTATTTGTAAATCGCAATATTACTGAATTTTACTAGCATTTATTTGCAAAGAAAGTATAAAACATTATCATTACAATAAATAAAACAACAAATTTAACATGATACAACACAAATAAATCATAAGCGATTTTGTGCAAATTAGAGCTGTAGAACGAAATATATTTATTTATCGTTTACCTCAATGTATCTTGACGAAGAGGGATTACTTTACGGCGATAAAATAAATTTATAAAAATAAATAAAGATTATTCATTTGATAGCCAATTCAATTGAACTTTAACCATAGTATAATGTACATATTGCCCAGTGTTGCTCATGTGTAACTTATGAAGTGATTTAACATTTTGTACAGTGCCAATTAAACTGTAGACGACTACAAGAAAGGATCTTTGAAATGCGGAAACATTTAGTGGTTCTAAGAGTCGGGCAAACAAGAGCCTGGTCGCAATCTTTCTTAGCATCCCATTCAATCTTATATTAATGTTAGCATTAATATGGTCATATGATACTTACGCATATTCTGTATTTATTTTCACGGTCCTGTTATCCCCACAACAACCTTGAAACACTTTGCGCTCTACTTCTTCAACCCACGCTGATTCTGCTTCATTGCGAGCTTCAGCAACGCTGCTGTATAAATCATCAACCAACTTCACCACACGACACCTGCTTTTCAAATACGTATTAAGCAACTTATACAATTCGGTATTCACAAAACAGTCCTGAGTGTAATATGCCAGCAATTGGCTTTGAAAATCATCCATTCGCGATATCGCATCCTGCCAAAATTTCTGCATTTTAGCGAAATTGTGCAGGCTTACTACATTGGCATTTTCAGCTCTTTGACTCTTGGCTGCAGCTATTTTCGCATCATGTCTTTCCTCTTCGTGAAGAGATTCACTGTTTGCATAATCACAACTACGAATTTCGGCTACTGCGTTCTTTGCATCATGCTTTATATCCTCTTGAAGAAGCTGACTGTTTGCATAGTCACATCTTTCACTCTTGTCTTCTGCTTTCTTCGCATCATGTCTTATCTCTTCGTGTAGAGGCTCATTTTTGGCATAATCACATCTTTCAGTCTTGGCTGCTGCTTTGGTCGTATCATGTCTTTCCTCGTCGTGAAGGGGCTCACTGTTTGCATCTTCCTTGATGACATTATTCCCAGCGGAGATTTTAGAAAACGAACGTTGAGTGCGACCCACCGACGATGATGTTTTCTAACAATTACAAATATTGTAATTACATCGAATTTTGAAAAGCACTGTTACCTGTGGTTTCTTTTTTAAAGTGGCCATTACAGCCCAAAAGCATAATCTTAAAGTAAATTACTCTTATCTCGAAATATTTCACAACTTCTAACAAAAGACAATGACAGTCATCGTTAACTAATAACACCATGGATGGGCGAATTATTTGTTTATAAAAAGGTCCGTCACCCTACCTCTCAGGTGACTAATTTTTGGGTGAAAACCAAAGATTTGAAAAAAGTGGATGGGCGATAAACATGCATATGAACTTAAGTCTAGTACTAAGGGCCACTTTTCGTGACATTTTGGTAAACCTCGTTTTGATGGTCCTCAGTCGGAAATGTTTGATTGATTACAAATGTAAGTAACACAAATGATATTCAAAATTCATGGCATCGATCAATTTCATGTTAAAAGGGCTCCACTTGGGAAGAAGAATTTCGCTACGAGCATATCTATGAGCATGTCCCCCACTGCGCGAAACTGTTTCTCGAAGCAGCGTTCAGACGATGTTTCGCGAAACTGATGGCTCACCCTTGGTTTTCACACTGCGCGGAACGTAAATGTGCAGACAGACGAACTATTAATTTGGGTTGAGACAAATACGCCATTAAGTTACACCCCACATTTGATGTAATGACATTTATATAATTAAGCTAAAAAGCTAATAGAACAATAAAAGAAGTTTAAAGAAGAATGTCTTGTGTCAGTGGCGGCTCGTCATGGTGGGCCAGATGGGCCGGGCCCACCCTATAAAACACATAAATAATAATTTTAAATAAAAGTTTGATTCATCATATACATATAATTCTTATACATTTAACCTATGCGAATCAACTTTCGCGTTAAAAAACCAGTCTATGCATTTTATCATTTTATCATTATCAGCATTTTATCATTCATTCATAGTGTCATACAAACATTGAATGTCCATCGTGCAATGTATCAACATATGCTCATATATCTAACACAATTACTACAATTTGCTTTTTGCTTGCGAGCATAAACTATACAATACAATATATGCGTACATCTTGTACACATAAATATATGCTCAATCCCATAAACGACTCGATGGGCAGACGCATCACTGGCCCATTCACAAAACCTCTACATCATCTACATACATTATGCTACAAACATAAGTATGTATAAGCGAAGGTATAAGTTCGCGTTTGTGCGTTTATCGATTTCTCTTCTTCTACCATCAATAAGTCTCGGTGGGCACAAACATCACTGGCCCACTATGCGTTGTTTTCAGTCCAAGCTGCGATCTATGAACAATCGCAGCCAAATTGATTGTATATTGGGCTGGCTCTTGATGTATGAAAAATTGACGCATGCAATCGCGTCCAAATCGATGTTGCATATTGGGCCAGCCCATCATGCGCTCACATGCGTAGGAAAGAAAAAAGCAAAATGTTGACAACGCAGAGAACGTAAATATACGCGACGTGAGGAAAACGATAATATAATATTAGCTTCAAGTTGCTTAGCTAGGCGCTGTTTTAATGAATTTTCAATGAAAGCAAGGAATTGGAGGAAGGCCGAAAGTACGTTCGATGATATGGGTTTCATGTTTGCTTTTGATTGCTGTTCATGTTCGATATGCCGACACTTGAAGGAAAGAATAAAAAATAACGGAATATTTATAAGAACGTTTTTGTAGTCAGTGCATGTGAATTGTAGTTAGCTGCATGAGTAGTGCTAATTTTATAAGTGAAAGTGTAATAATTTGAAATTTAGATTGATTTTCTTTTGCAAGTTGTGGATTTTATTTGCTTATTATATATTCTTGCAAAGTGATTAATTATAATGATGGCCCAGATTGATGAAGGTGGAATTCGTCAGGTAATGACAAATAGCTCAGACATTGTTTTTTTTCTTCTTCAAAATAAATTTTCAAACTTATCTTACGAAGATAAATTAATAGCTCATAAATTAAAACCGTGCCCAGAAATGAAAAAAATGTTATTCAAAGATGGTAGTAAATATAGAAATTTTAAGGTTCAATGGTACGAGAAGTGCGAATGGCTTACGGGCAGCGAAATAACGTGTAAATTATATTGTTGGAATTGTTTGCTTTTTAATGATAAGTCGGTCACTTCGTGGAATTCAAGCGGTTATAATGATTTAAAGCATCTAGGTGAATCTGTTCAAAAACACACTAAATCAGAGCATCACACATATGCTTCTCTAAAAGCAAAACTTTTTGGGAAGCAAAATATTGAAACTTCCATCAATTCTGCTTACCGGGAAAGTATTATAAAACACAATAAAACCGTCACAACCAATAGATCAATGATATCCCGGCTAATAGACATGACAATTTATTTGGCAACGCAAGAGCAGGCATTCAGGGGTCACGATGAATCACAAAATTCTTTTAATCAAGGAAATTTTAAAGAGTTGGCACACTTATTAACTAAATACGACAGTAAATTTAAACTTTTCCTGGATGAGTCTTCTGTTTTCAGTGGTACTTCTAAAACAATTCAAAACGATCTCATCATTAGTATATGTACTGTATTAAAAAACTTTATATTTTCTGAGATTCATAAAGCTCCTTGTTATTCCTGGCAAATTGATGAGACCACTGACACCAAGTGTTTGTCTCAATTATCAGTGATTTTTCGGTACGTTACAGAACAAGGCATTTCAGTAGAGAGATTCATGGGTTTTTTTGATGTAAGTGAAGGGAAAAAAGCTGGAGATCTCTACAATTTACTAATTAAAACATTTGAGCATTTCGATATTGCCAACAAACTAGTGGGACAAACCTATGATGGTGCCTCTGTGATGTCGGGGGACTTGAATGGCTTGCAGAAAAAAATTAAAGACATTGCCCCTCAGGCATTATTTATACACTGCTACGCCCACAGATTGAATTTAGTTTTACAAGATGCTGCTTGCAAAATAAAAGAATGCCGTATTTTTTTCGCGAATTTGACTGGATTAGTAGCATTTTTTTCAAACTCTACGAAACGAACTAGTGTACTTGATAAAGTGTTTGGTAGGCGGCTACCTAATTGCAGTAATACACGATGGAATTTTAAGTCTCGAACAATTGAAATTCTTTCAAATAGTACAAATGAGTTGCTGGAAGTATTCGAAACATTTTTAGAAGATGAAGCTTTTGCCCAAGATAAAGAAACAATCAAAGAGTCTGTGGGTTTCATGCATATTTTATCGGACTTCTCGTTTTTATTTTTGCTTAAAACTTTCAGCCTTATATATCAACAAACAGATGTTCTATTTAACATTTTACAATTACGCAGTTCAGATATTAATTATTGTAAAGAGCGAGTTAGTAACTTACTACTAACTTTGAAATCGTATAGAGAAGACCACACATATTTTGAAAAAAGTTTTGACGATGTTTGTAATAATGTTGGGCAGCCGGTTAAAAGACGTAAAATGGATTATGATGGCATTTCAGATGCTAAAACTTATTTTAAAAGACTTTACGCGGAAATTTTAGATCTGATAACTACTCAAATTGAAACTAGATTTTCAGATATGAAAAAATTAGATTTTACCAACTTAATTAACAGTAATAATTTCAAATCATTTACGAAAGCTTTTCCCGAAAATCTACTAGACTCTCTTCTCGACAGCTATCCCAAAATGTTTGACAAAAGTAAGCTACGAAACGAACTATGTGTGTGGTACTCTGATCCTAATATATTTGGCACCACGCAAAATTTATCGAACGTTTTAATTTTTATAACTGATAATAAGTTACAAACGGAAGTATCGGAAATTTATAAATTGCTTAGTCTAGTTGCTTCACTTCCATCTTCTTCCACTTCAGTTGAACGAAGTTTCTCAGCTCTAAAGAGAATAAAAACCTTTTTACGGAGTTCCATTTGTCAGTCAAGGCTATCCGATTTAAGTACAATAGCAATTGAAAGGGATTTAATTAAAATGTTGCAAGAAGATGACAATTTCAAATTTCACGATAAAATAATTGATCACTTTGCTTCAAGTAAAAATAGACGGATCGAATTAATTTATAAGCATGTGTAGTTAATTATATAGTGCATGATAGCGTTTTAATCTTTATTTTTAAATGCGTTTGAAAAATGTTAAGTTTGTTGTAGCATATTTTGTATGTACATATGTATACTAAACCACTTGAAATAAATGTTTTAGTTTTTTATGTTTATTATTGGGATGCATTGAAATGCATGCGAATGATTTTATTATTATTTTTTTTTTTTTGGTGAGCAAAAGTCCGCGCCATAACCCTCCACGTGGGTGCTCACCGGAAACAGGGTCGCGTAAACGGCTGCTGGCTAAGTTGTTTGGCAACATTTGGTGTAGGCACATCACATCTTAGTTATCGTGCTGACTTTACTATCAGTGTAATTTTGGTTATGACTGTGATGTTAGAAAGAGGGGTTCTACCGCGCTTCCAGTTTAGCGGGCATGAGCCAGGATATAATATTTCACTTAACTATTTGTCGGAAGTCTACCGGCTGCGTAAACGTAGTAAGTAACTAACTAGAACAGAGAGAATGGGTGGCTCGGATGTAAAGTGTGCATATAGGTGTTATATAAATAGTCAGTAAAACATTAAATTTTATTTATTTGAAATAACTGGATGTACACTGACCGTAATAGAAGAAAATTAACAAAAATTCATTTGAATATCTATAAAAAACTGGGCCCACCCAATCTCAACAAGCACGAGCCGCCACTGTCTTGTGTACATATTGATCACCCAGATGCAATTTTCCTAATTTGTTTCGCATGAAACAAATATGCCCGTTCACACAACGCGAAACAATTGCACCGAGTACCTTTGATGCGCGCACAAAAACCGACAACGACGCGGCACGCGGCTTCACGAATCAAGTTTGACGTTTCGGCCACGTTCACACGACGCGAAACACCTTGCCGAAACAGTTGTGGGAAGCAGTTTTGCGCAGTGTCAACGCACGCTTACATCAATCTTAGGAAAATGGAGGTAAAATAATGGAGTGGTCCAGGATGAAACCATTACATTACTTTGCATCTAACATTGCGACTTGCGCCAAACACCTCGTCGATCAACTTGACAGTCAATTCTCCTCGTGGTGATCATATGACATTAAATACCAAAGGAGACAAAGGTGCAAGAAGGAAACGAAACCTCGGCAATAGGGAGACAAAATATCGCATTTCTCTTACCTCGTGGTTTCATCCTCTCTAATAGCCCGTCCAGACTACGGATACTTAAGTATCCGCATACATAAGTATCCGGAAACATATAATCCCGTCCAGACCGCAGATACAATTGTATGCGGAAACATTTGAAAAAGAATTGCTGTGGACCTAATTTTGCGGATGCATTGATGAATGCATGTGATATGAGAATGAAAATCTGATAAGAAAATTTATATTTGAAGAATGGCTAAGATAGAGTATTGGAAAATGAAACATTTGTGGGCACTGAAATTCTAAAAGTAGGCAATTGCCGGTTTTCAATGAAAATTACTATTAGAATCACTTTGCCCGAAATTCAGATGCATATATATATATACTAACATATTATGTATATACATATATATATATATACATATGTATGTATACATGACTCCTTTTTTCACAAGCATCTATATGCAGGTTAAATAAAATGAAATAATCGATTAATCGAATAATATACTCAGGTATACAGTGGATGAAATTTCCATGGCAGTCTTTCTCGGAACGAAAGTGGCCAAATTACTCAGTAACAACCACCAAAAGTCTTTTAGACATGCTGCATTTCCAAACCGCCTTGTCCCGTGAATTTCATTTTGGTATGATAATGAGGTCGAGAGTTCTCAACACATGTTTTGTGGGCTGAAAAATGGGTCATTTGGACATTGGCTATTTACCAGGAATGAGGTAAAGATTTTCATTTACATGCCTGCCCTAGGTTCAGGCTAACCTGCAGAGTCATTAAAAATGACACAGGTAGGTATGTTGTACCTATAACACAATCATTCATCGCTCAATCGAAAAAGCATGAGCAAATGATGCTTGTGGATGCAGTGCAGTCCACTGCACTGCATTGAAATTTAAAACTCATGTGATTCTGTGTAACAACTTGCACTGCATCGTTCAGGCTAATTTATGAAAACACTGCATCGGTTGATATTTGTTTGAAAATATTTGGCCGTGCAACAACTATTTAAATTGAGGCGGGAATTACATTCCAGGCATTAAATTGTAAATGGACGAAAAACAGATACAGAAAATCTAAATATCAAACCTCCACAAATTAATTTGGTATTAATTGTGAGAACACAGCATTGCTTTCAAGTGCATTACAATGCGTGCACTGCATCGCAAAGTGTTTCTCGCTTCCGAATCAATAATCGCTCAATCGAAGAAGTATCCGCATTCATATTCCAACAGCGCCTACTTATGTATCCGGATACATAAGTATACGGAAACAACGGTCCACCCTAGTAATTTTCACATAGTTTTGTATCTGCATACAACAGTGTGAGCTAATTTCAAGTGTGGACCGTTGTTTCCAGATACTTATGTATCCGGATACAATTGTATCCGCTATTGCTCGAAAATGTATCTACAATTAGCGCATACTTTTCATTCATTTTCATGGCAAGGGTAAAATGTATCTGCAAATGTCGCTGCAGTGTGGACCATCTTTTGGCAGATACTTATGTATGCGGATACTTAAGTATCCGTAGTCTGGACGGGCTATAATCAAATGTGAAGGGCCGCTCCATTGTCTATTACCTTCATGATTCAGAATATTGAAGTTGACGTTTGCCTGCGTTGCGGTTTAGAATGTCAAATGATAGTGGTAAGTTGGAGGAAAACTAATAGAATTATCGCTGTAAGACTTTTTTCTTGCATTCAGATTCTTTCAAAGCTGATCAAGTTACTCAGTCTCCAAAGAAATCAGTGTCTGATCTAAATAAATTCGCAATGCTTCGGCCGTCCCTTTTTAAGTCAGGAGTCGACTTGGATTCTAATAATACAATTGAAGGGAGCTTAGAGCACTCTAGCAGTAATTCGGTGAACATTCTTAATCAACCAGATAGTTCGATAGAATCTACGAATAGTGAAAAGCAGCAGGTAAGAAATTGCACAGGTATATCTTAAGCAATGTGACTTGTGTACCCTTTTCAACTAATGTGAACGTTAAAATGGAGTTACGGTCCCACGACGGAGCGCAGTACGCGGGTGAATTTTCAAGCGGAAATATTTTTTGATTTTAAAAACTATTTTAATTATGGTTAGTCAAATCTTCAGCAATATTTACTTACCCGATAATTTATTTTTGAACACCCATACTGAATAAGGATTAGCATAAGTTTCTGACCATAATGCTAATAACTCCTGATAAGAATAGCGCAATGCAAGAAAGCGGCAATTTAACTTAAGGCTCAGCTGACAACACAATCTTTAGTTGAAGAAAGTAAGTGAATTTAGCGTCTGTCCGGCTTGTCACATAACTAGTTCTTGAATAAATAGTAAACAAATGCAAAAAAAATGGCCTATTAATACCTGTATTCAGATTGACAAAGTCCAATTAGCAAAACCTGGTCCTTCAGTTTCCAAAAAGTTATGGGGTTTTCGACGGCCAATTGGACTTTATCTCTTTACTTCCAGGCCAGACCAATAGGTCTATGTGTGACCTATTACAGTGTGTAATCTTGTGACAGAGGTGAGCAACAATGGAACAAAAAATAAATTCAAATCATGAGTACAACGCATAATTTCGCAAAATAATGATTAATAATTTGCAATAGTTTTCAAGTTTGCAATGTGATGCAAATTTCATGACAGCGTTTTATCTCATGCTAATACTAATAGTACAATAGTTTTAGTAACTCGAATAATAATTTGAACAATTTCCAGATGAACATGTTGACTAAAATAACATAAACAGTGAATTTTTTTTCATTCAATGTACGCTGCTTTACAGGCACAATTTTATTATGCAACAGAATTTTGTTAAATGAAATTAGTAATAAGATAAGAAACTATCGAGAGCTAGTTAGGGTAAAGCAGCATTGAAAACAACAACAGGGGCAGGATTGTTGTTGTTTTCAATGCGATCTACCCTAATCAACTCTCGATAGAGCCGAAAAAAACGCAGCTAATGTAATAAAACAAAGTTATGGTTACTTTTAGTGATTAAAATTCTTCAGCTCCCTTTGAAAGATATTAAATAGTATTATTAAATAGATATTAGATATTAAATAGAATTCCGTTGAATCTTTCCACTTCTAGGTCTCGTGTCTTATAGTCGCAGAAACTAATAGTTTAAAAAAAAATTGAAGTTAATTTGGTCACGTTTTTTCGGAAAACGTTGCTATACAGTTCGACAATTTTCAGAAGGGATTCCCTTCAATTCTGATATAGCAAATCTCTGTATTCACAGTCTCGCTCGCTTTTTCGTAGTGTCAATAGTGCTCGTAACTTATACATATAAAATACATGTAAAATCGAACGAATTAGCTCCGGTTCCTTTTTAACTGCAAAGTTTCATTGACTGGAAGTGATTTTTCTGGGAAAGCGAAGTAGGGAGGAGGTATCAACTCCCGAAATACTCCTCCGTGACAAATTGAAAATCCGTCGGAATGACAATATGGCCACGTCCAGCAACAGGTTTGACATTCTCTCCGATATGGAAAACGATGACACTCCATCACATAATGAAGACCAGCAAAAAACTAAAAAAGTTAAGGCTAGTATCTACCAAACTCGTTGCGTGTGTGCTGTTCGCGCTCAGCCAGCAAGCTGTCGTCTACACCAAAAGCAGCTCGCGCACTGAGCGCGAGCAAACAGAAGCTGCTCGCGGTCTGCATTTGAGATACGTCTCCACTGAAAATGTTCGCGGGTTCGGATGCAAAGCTCTGTTCGTGAGCAGCCACACTTGGTGTGGAGGAGCGAACATTGCATTTCGATCGCTCGTCGAGCTGCTTTCTTGCTTTATACTCGCGTTAGAAAGCAGACTTGCAAAATGCCATTTAGTACGAAATGGACTAATAAATTAACCACGTTGGAAATGTTTTTGCGGGATGATTAAAATTGAACAACTTTTTATTAACATTAAAAATTTTAATCTACATTGAAAATTCTATTTTGACAAAGTGGTTTCGAAAGTATGCACTGCTTCTCATCAGACACCAGCACACAGTGCATAATTGACTGGCGTGACCACTTGCAGGTGGAAATCATTGCATTTTTATTTATGCTAGTTGTGCCTTTACTAACCACGTTGTTAATCAATAAAAAGGAGGAATATTCTATTTTCTGAGATCACATTAATAAACATGATAAATTCCGAACGAAAAAAAAAAGAAAATTTTTTGGGAAAATCGGAAAAATTATGCTATGTGATTAGACAGAAATAGAGAGGACCTGGAAGCGAGGCTTACATCGTGGATATTTTGATTTTTTTTTGGAACAGCAAAACAATATTATATACATAGAATGCTTCACGAATAAGTATTTCATCTTCATCAAAATTCATTTTGCACATTCACGAAAGTTTCTTTAGATGTATTGATATAAGAATTCTGATCAGAAAGCAAAGAAGCAGTGCGCGTACAGAACGCGCGCACGGAAGTAAATGTCTACACTAAAACTGCTAGCACGCAAGCTACTTTTCTGTTTGCGTACTTGATGTTGACGTTTTGGATGGAGAGCGCGTACATTGTTCGCATTCAGCTCGTGAACATGCATCAATGACGTCAAGTCTGAGCGCGAGCTGTGCTCGAGCTCCGGTGGATACGAGCCTTTAAAGTTCGCCCTATAGTGTTTCCTAGCTTGTCGAGAAATCAAATCACAGTGCTATTAAGCGAAACCCGTATCGAGAACTTTGACATTAAGAACATGTCCATAGGGAAACAGTGTCGCCGACTAAGATAATTTTAAGCAATATCTTACTACAAAAAAAAATTCACTTTTTCATTTACCGCCCAAACCATCAAAGATCCGTGAATATCTCTTTATCTAGTCTGGATGAAATGCCTTGTGAAATGTTGAAGGAATTATTAAAAACAGAACATAGCATTGAACGTGTCGACATGAAAAAATTCACACCCGCAAATAGAAGATATGCCGAACATACGATGTACGTACTATATTTCAATCGCGGCACAGTGAAATTGGCAGACTTGCAGAATATTAAATCTATCGAACACCAAATGATTCACTGAGCCACGACCGTGGCTCAAGTTTCTGCAATCTTCCTCCCAGGTGCATGATTTGTGGTGGTGCACATAATCACGCAAGTTGCACTGCGGTTTGAGAAAACGGAATTGCTTGTGCCAATGGTAAAAAACAGCACTTATCAAATTACGAATCCTGTGAGAAGCGGCATGAATATATTGCTATTCGTACGAAATTATCACGAAACTGCGTCCAAAATACTACTCAGGGTAAAAACAACGGTGACACTTTTTCGCTGATTGCGCAATCATTTCCACTCTTACTGACATCTCGAAATGAACGAAATTATTCATATCCAGCCAATGAATTATATTCTGATAATAACGTCACGTCGGCTCCACGGCAGCCCCGCACATGATATAGCAAATGAGGGCAACCTGTTTTCCTCCGATGAACTAATTCAACTATCAGCCGGACTTATAGAAAAGCTGCCGACATGCGTAACCATACAACAACAATTTAACGTCATCGTTAGCGTTGCAGCTAGGTTTCTGTATAGATAAATCACCTCTGAATATTATACTCTGCCCAAAGCATACGTAGCAAGAGCACTCAGCTCTTCGATTTCGCCATGCGTATTAGCGCAAAATTAATTTTGCTTACAGAAACCTGGTTGAAACCTAACGGTAAACTCTCTCATCCATTGTAACTACAGAAAAGATTGGGAAAATGTAAGAGGCGGGGGTGCAGCTTTTTGTGTGCACAAAAGCATTAACAAACCTTGAGAATAAGGCCTTAGAAAATCTTGATATCTATTTACCAAATTCGAAAACTCATATAGTAGTAGCATATTTTCCAGGCTCGAAATTGAATAAAGTAAAATTAGACTTCTTTGCTGAGGACATGAAGAAATTAACTAAAAAATTAGAGAACTTTTTAATCTGTGGTGACCTCAACTCTCGTCATAGGCAGTGTAATTGTGTAAAGGCTAATTCGGCGTGTAAAATACTACTCAATTTAACTTGCACTAGGAATTCGTACATTCATTTTCCTTCAAAGCCATCATACTATCCTTCTTCTGGTAGACCATCAACGCCGGACCTTGTCATCAGCAATGGCAAAGTACCAGTAACCAACCCTTTGACAATCAATGACTTGAGCTAATGAAGGAACCATGCCTTCCGTTAAGAAGTTCGTATATTCATTCAAAAAAAAACAAATTGGAGCAGATTCATAATGATCTTAAACTCTTCAATTGATGCTAGCAAGCTCGACCTGAGTGAAATTTGATAGCAGTGTAAGTGAAAATTGATAGCAGTGTAAGGGAGCTTCACAATAATATCTGGTCGGCAATAGAAGCCAGCACACCAAAAATCAAAACTGAGCCTTATCCCATTGTCAAAATCGACGATATGACGAGACCGCTTATTGCACAAAGGAACATAGTTCGATGCTTATGGCAGCGCACAACAGCCAAGAACGCTAAGTCAGCAAACTTCTTTAATAATTTAATTAAAGATCCTTTATTTGTAATAAGAAATTTGTTCTCTTCCATAAGCAAGAATTATGGAAATTAAAAAAAGTATTTAGACGGAACAAAATTCTACCTCCGCTTAAACTAATTGATGGAAAGATGACGTATGGTGACAAAGAAAGAGCAAAATTGATTTCCAATCACTTCCAAGCAGCACATTCTGTTTCCAATGATCTAGGTAGCTTTGCGACCCGCCATGCAGTTCGTACCTTTAGTCAGGATCTAGATACCATTCCAAATGATTTTAGCTGGACAACAGCCTGCAAGACCAAGGAGACTAAAATAATCCTGCGATCCTTGAAAAATAAAAAAGCTCCTGGCATCGATAACATCCCCGGTATTGTAGCTGCTTTAAGCTGTCTTACTTTCCATCTATTTGGAAAAAAGCTATTGTGGTTCCCATCCCCAAGGCAGGCAAAGATCCTAGCTCCCAAAAAAGCTATCATCCAATTAGTCTTTTGTGCATAGTCAGCAAAATATTCGAGAAGGTGATAGTTTCGCGTGTACGCCAGGTCATAGGTAATCTGAATCTAATTCCCATATTTCAAACTGGATTTTGTTCAGGATAGGACCCACCAACTAATTCGAGTATGCAATCATAATAATCAATCACGGGATTTGTAGCGCTTGATATTGAAAAAGCGTTTGATTTAGTTTAGC
Organism: Nemotelus pantherinus; assembly: GCA_963978885.1. Lineage (NCBI taxonomy): Eukaryota > Metazoa > Arthropoda > Insecta > Diptera > Stratiomyidae > Nemotelus > Nemotelus pantherinus. The sequence goes on from OZ022265.1 coordinate 24,104,691, forward strand.
ATGGTGGTTTAGTTTACAAAATGAACCAATTCGGATTTCCTATTTATATAACTAAAATAATATCGTCATGACTGCTCGTTCGTCGTGCAAGTTAATTCATATTTTTCATCTGAACATCTAATTTCTGTCGGAGTTCCTCAGGGCTCTTGCCTTAGTCCGACATTATTTAATATATATCTGTCATACATTCGTAAAATGTCACACTGCGAGCTTTCTACGTATGTGAATGATACTGGAATATACAGCAGCTCGAACGACCACCAAATAATAACTACAAATATTGAAAGCCAACTTGATTTATTATACCGGTATTATCACCGCTGGAAAATTAAAGTTAACCCCACGAAATCCCAAGCTGTCTTTTTTGATTGAAAAAGCGCAGGTCGAAACTTCTAAGTAGAAATATCAGCTTTGTCGGGCAAAACATTCCTTGAATGGACTCAATCATTTATCTAGGCATAAGTCTTGATAAGAAACTAACTTTCAAGTATCACATTGACCTTGTATGTTCTAAAGCTAACAAAAGTATATGTGCTCTTTACCCTCATTAATAAACGTTCTGTCGATTGAGAACAAATTATTAATTTGGAAAGTGATTATCCAACCAATCATCACCTACGGTGCTCCTGCCTGGAAAAACTGTGCGATCCCTCATAAAAGAAAATTGCAAGTTATTCAAAGCAAAGCGCTTAAAATTATACTCAATAAACCATTCCACTACTTTACCAACCTATTACATAAAGAAGCAGATATCCCTCTCGTAAGTTCACTTATTACACCTTAGCGAATAATATTTTAGAATCCACCTCTAAGCCTCCATGCTATTTAGCTTGTCTCTAGGCTAAGGTAGTTTTTAATTAGATTTAGTTATCCGTGCAAAGTTTTTTGAAATAATTTTCCTTGTGTATAAATGAATAATTGTAAATTTTCTACATTTTCCATTGCACTATCTACAAAATTAGATACACATTAGTTGTAAAGACAGTAGTCTAAGCCCTAAATTAAATTCCACCTTACCATGTAAAACAATATATATAAATACTGAATAAAATTTCACTTGAACTTGAAATATCTGTGTTAAATGTTTAAGTCAATTCATTAATTATATTGAAGAAAGTGTCTACTCAATGTAGCTTTTACAATTTTCACTTGTAATACAAATATTGGGCAGGCATTTAAAACAAAGAAGTAGTGTATGTATCCAGAATAGATTTACTTCTTTACTAAAAATATGTAATATTAAAAAAAAAAAAATATAATATAGCTCAATAAATATTTATTTTATATATTATATTTTGCTTTCTTATTACAGGTTTCTACTAATATCTTGAAAAGAAATTGTCCAAATGTTTCGGTACTAGCTGCACCTATCATTCCCCTGTCGAATAAATCTGATTTTGTATTTGGACAAAATATTCATGAACGTGTTGTTGGGGTATGTATAATCGTTATTAAAATGATCTCGTATTACATATAATGCATGTAAACACAATTTGAATAGTATTCTATTCAAACTACTAGAAATTTCAGAATAGTAGCAAGAGAGATGACGTTCTACGTTATTTAATTTATAAATGTTGTCTACAATTTTGTTTACCTCACAGGAAAAAAACTAGCAAAAATATCCATCCATTAATGCAAGTTTTTTTACTAGTAAAAAACTAGTAAATTAACAAAGTTTTGAATTTGGCATGTAGGAGAGTGAAAAACATTAGCCTGACAGGAGGATTGTGGTTTTTGAGATAGTTTTTTCCCCAAAACAAAAAAGCATTTGCTATCGAATTTGTTTTTATATTTTATCTTTGGAGTACTTGCATACATATAACTAAATTGAAGTTGTTTTATACACATTGATAATTGATTAAAATTGGAAGTTATAAAAAGTGATGATTCTATCTTGTAAAAGACTCATCCGACACCCTCTTGATGCAATCACGCAATCAACATCTAACATTAGGGCTGTCCCATAACTTCTAGGGTAAAAACTTTGGTAAAACTAGACTTGATGGCCCGATGATTAAAATTTAAGAAAATCACACAAAAACATACAAAAAAAAAACACCAAAAGAGAAGAGAGTAATTATCGACGTATTGCAACCGTTTCGGTTCTGTCTAAGGTATTTGAATCACTCGTGAATTTAAAATCAATGAAATATCTTGAGTTGAACGATCTAATCAACGACCGCCAATATGGTTTCCGTTCTGGGCGCTCCACTGGGGACTTGCTTACATTTCTCGCAAAGAGATGGAATCGTTGTCTCCATAACATTGATGAAGCAATGATCGTTTCTCTTGATATTTCGAAGGCCTTTGACAGAGTATGGACCCAGCCCTATTAGTCAAGCTTCGTGCATTTGTTCTTCCTGTGGTCCTTGTCAAGTGGATTGAAAATTTCCTCGTAGATCCTTCCTTTCAAGTTGTTCTGGATGGACTCAAATCCTGTGTCCACACCACCAATGCTGGGGTTCCGCAAGGTACTGTTCTTCCCCCAACTCTCTTTTATTTATAAATGACCTCCTTTCCTCCACTTTCAATCCGATTTTTTTTTTTCGCTACTCTTTTGACAGAGTGGCCGACTCTCGCGAAAATGTTACTTCTGTTAGTAGAGATTGCATGTTTGCATCGCTAAACAGGGATTTATCAAGCATTATCTCTTGGGGCTCAACAAACCGTCTTGTGTTTAATGCGTCCAAACCCCAATTCTGTGGTCTTTCGCTCAAGCGGTACCCTCCTCCTGCTAGCCACAATATTTCCGTTGATGGTGTGGGTATTTCTGAATCACTTTCGCTAAACCTATTAGGATTTAACACACATTTTTCAAATTGCGAAAAATGTCATGAAATGCGTAAGTTTCCTTCAGAGAGCCAGGAAATACTTTACACTATCAGACATAGTGCACATATACAAGACTCTCGTAAGACCAAGACTTGAGTATAACTCCCATATATGGGATGGGACAGGCCGCACTGCTTTAGCGGAGCTAGACAAAGTCCAACGCAAAGCTTTCAAACTTATTGGCGATGAAACTATTGTCTCACGTATTAAATCCCTTGAGCACCGACGTAATGTGGGTTGCTTTTCTCTTCCTAATCGCTATTACTATGATTTTTGTTCTAATGAAATATCAAGTCTACTCCCTTGTAGAGTACCACCTACGTGCAAAACCCGGTGGCAGTCGTACCATCAAAATTCACGATTCTTTCTTATCTAGGTCAATACGATTATGGAACAGCCCGCCGACTATGAGCCCGCTATGATTTTCCATGCCGAATATGAGCCACAGTTGTTCAAACGAATCGAACATCTCTATCTCCTCCAAACTCAACCTTTCCTCTCTCCATTTCATTAAATTTCTTTACGGCAAGGCTGTGCTATAGAATAAAATGACATCCCCTAAGCTCTGGTATCTTCATAGAAAAAAAACACCCAAATACACAATCTAACTTTACTTATAACCCGTAGTCGAGTTTAGTCGAAGATTGAAATGATTGATAATTGAATTGAAATCTATATTCCCTAAAACACCTGCATACGTTAGTTTAGAAATTATATGAAGAAATGAAAGTTCATAAAAACTAATAGCTAAGTTCAGTTCGAATTTCAAAGTTACAAAATAAAAGCATGGTAAACAAAACCAAACATATAAATTTTAGCGGTTTGGATAGGCTACTATATTTTGAATTTATATATATATATATATATATATATATATATATATATATATATATATATATATATATATATATATATATATACATACATATATATGCTTATATATATATATATATATATATATATATATATATATATATATATATATATATATATATATATATATATATACATATATATGCTTATATATATATATATATATATATATATATATATATATATATAAATATATATCTATAAATATATATATATTTATGAAATTGAAAGCACTTAGAGACAAATTAACTTTAAATTTTGCTTATAAATACTTTGACATTTTTCACCGACTAATAATTGTTTACATCGAACTTAGGAAAATGTTATTAAGTCAACATCTGAGCCCTGCACCAATGAAACAAGTGGATCAAATGAAAATGTCAACACCAATATGTTTTTTTCGACTGCACTCAGCAATGTAAACACTCCTGAAACAAACGCAACAACGCCACAAAAGGAAACAGATATCAAATGTTTAACAGAAGTAGCTCGGGTATATGAAGAAAGTAAAGCTCAGAAAAGGAAATATGATGCTGTAGAGACCTTCACTGGAGAAGAAGATGAAATAAATCTAGTAGAAGTAAGTAGCGTTTTTGTTGTCATTTTACATGAGTTTTACATATTAACAGTTTTTACTGCTTGTATGGCATTTAATATATATATATTTAAAAATTGAAATTTAATTAAGTGATTTCGATAATATTCACTGTTTTTCATCAAATATCAGCGCATAGTGCGTGTCTGACTGATGTGATCACTTGCAGTGGGGGGTTATTAATTTTGATTTACGTTAGCTGATTTACCTAAGCGTCTGCGGCTTTTATTCAACGATAATATATTAACAACGTATTTGTGAATTGGAAAGATACATCCTTTCTCGACTTCCAGTCAAAATTTCATGTCATTTGGTTTATTGAAATCAGGGTTATTTCGTCTGAAGTGACAGCATGTCTGTGTGATCAGTACAAAAATGAGCATCGAACAAAGAGCCAATGTTAAGTTTTATTTTAAATTTGGTAAAAATTTCAACGTAACGTTTCAATTGATGAACCAATTTTATGGTGATCTTTTATCCCGTGGTACAATTCATGAGTGATTTAAGCGGCTTAAAAACGGTCCTCAGAACAATAATTGCCGTGTTCCATTTTTACTAATTAGTACTCCCAAGTACTTCCAAGTAGATCACAAATGGAACGCTATCTTCGTTCATACGAGCAGATTCTAACCTGTCAAATTGTATGCCGTTTTCTAGTCTAGTTGAAAGCGCAACGGAGATTTGTACTTGCTTAGGGTTGAACTATCTTGTTGCTTTGCAGATGGATGAGTTGATGGAAACATTTTTCGAGGAGGAATTACTGGTAGTAGAATTGTTGACTTCAGGAGTACCTTCGCAGTTACAGGAAATCGATCAATCAGAAGCTGCTAGATAGCCATCATATAACACGAGAAAAGTTAGATTCATTTTCGAACATCAAACTAATTTTTTTAATTCAATAAGAGAACTCATTTATTGCTTACACAAAAAACAATGGTCAAAAGAAGAAAAAAAAATTAATGTCTTTAATTTTACTTGGTGACTAAGTTTTTTATTGAAGGCCCCCACTCACGAGCAGTCCATCAGTCCAAATGGCCTGAGGCCAGTCCAAAACCTCACCGTGTGTGGGAGAACTCGGAAGGACTCATGGACTCAAGGAACCAAATTGGATTGGCCATCGGGCCATTTTTTGGCTCGACCGTGTGTGGGGAAATAGTAGGCCGAGTTTGGACAATCCATAAAATCGACTAGTCGTATGTGTTGACGCCTCAGTCCAAAAAACGTAGCAGACTTGCTTCACACGCTGACCTGTGATAAGCTCATTGACTCTTTCTGTGATTATTGTATTTAATCGAAAAAGTCAGCATAATAGATAGGGTGGCCACGATTTGATTTTGGAAGCTGATTTTTTTTTTTGATGAAATTACCGTAGGAAATTTGAACTCTACATAGCTGCAACCGCTTTCTAAGCCCCGCAAAGTAGCAGTCAATCTCTCGTGTGAAGTGATAGTTTGCCTCATATTTGTATCCTTTCGTTTGATAAATGGGGTGACTAACTGTAGCAACGTGTTCTATGTCGTATCAACCATTCTTAAATAACTTTGCCAATCAGAAGGCTCAAATGTGAGTTTTTTTACCAAATTTACGTGACTCATTTGTTTCCGTTTGGCAAGCCATCCTCTTTGCCCCTTCCTTTTTGGTTTTCGTTTTTTTTATGTAGATGCAAGTTGCAATTGCAAAAAACTCCTCCAAATGCTTCGGATCCATTAATAGATTAAAAATAATTTTTTTCTTCAAGTTAATCTTTATTTTTTTCTAAATTAATGACAGCAAATGGAATGGACTGACTGGATCGAGGCTCTATCGTGAGTGGCGAGCTAAATAGAACTTAACCCAAATGGACTCAAGCCAAATGGACTCAGGCCATTTGGACTGTTCGTGAATGGGGACCTTTAGTCATTGGCGAGTTGCTCGTCGAGTGTTTTTTTTTCAACAGTTCCCAAAGATGTTAGATTAGTAATTGTGTTAGTTTTCAAGCTATTGGTACGTTAGAATTGAACTCAACGTTGGTGAAAAAATATAATAACTTATTTCTAACCTATAATTAATATATATTTTTCTCGTGTAACAGCTTTACAGTGTCCAAAAAAGTCTCTATCTCATAGAAGTTTTTATCGGAAATTGGAATAGTTTTTATCGCGGTTTCAATATTAAAATCACCCATCTCCGTGTATTCAAGCGAATTTTCCTTTAGCAGAAACGTTTTAGACTTTCTTTGTCCAATTTCTTTTGCTAAATTTGATTCTAATTCTTCACTTTCTCTTACTGGTTTGAAAAATTCTAGACCAGTACTATCGGTTTTTACTGTGCTTTGATTTGGCTCTTTCAATGTTTTGGATCATGTAGATCTCCATTTTTATTTCAAATTTGTTAAGATGGTATTAGTTGCGGCCAAACAGTTTCTACTTTCTTCTGTAGGTATGAAATCATATTAAAAGGTTGAATATTTTTAAGCATATTATAGTTTTTTTCGAACATTATTGACTACGTAAAGACACAATGTAATATTCCTGTCTACTAATTTTCTCACATATATCTTTTGCTGCCTACTAATTGCCAATAAATTACCATAAACACAATCGTTATACTAAGCATTTGCTTATATTCTAGCGTTTGCTTATATTCTTCAAATATACCAGTATTGTTTCCATTGCAGTTTCTTCGAATTTTATAATATTAAGAAACAAGAAACGCAAATTATTTAATTTATAATTATTTACTTGATTACAAATTTATAAATTAAAATTAATCCTCACAGCTGCTCTCCAAGTCTTCGATTTCGATTTTGTCTAGGTGGTCTTTTAGTGTTTAGATTGCAGGAGCGAAGTTTGCAGGATCACCATGTGTTGTTGAGTGTTCGTGTTAACTGTGAGAAGCTATCTCGCGAATATTCTTCGTTCGATGAATCTCTCTCATGTATGAGGGAAAGGATAAGATCGCTCAAAGAAAGAATAATTCAAAAAACTTATAGAACTCTAGCAAATCCTTTAATTCCTCAATATTCCGCTTCAGTGCAGCGGATTTCAGTTCGACTCATGAAATCGCTGTGAGTGAATTGAAATTGAAGCTAGTGATTGTTGATATTCATCAGATTTTATTTAATTAAATCACAAACGTTTATTTTATACAAAATTTTAAATCTAAAGAAACTTTTTAACCAATCAAAACCAATATTCTTAGTTACTTAATCAATTTACACACTCAACACCGCTTATTCACATAAGCTGCCTTTCCATCATATTCCTTAGAGCGAATCGTGTTCGAGAATACGTTTTCATCCAACAATATTCTTCTGCACAAACTTTTGTGAATAACATATGCGTTTGCTATTTTTCGGCTTTCTCATACAAATACTACTCATCCATTAAAATTAATCACTTTTTTTTTAAATAAAATTAAAGTGATGCTCTTTTAAATATGTTTTGAAGTCGCTCTTTCACTATCTCAAGAAAATACAATAATTTAAGGATTGAATTTTTTCTGAGCTATTTATGTACGCTGCGCTACATATAATATCAATAAAAAGTGCAATATCGTGCATTCTTTCTTCTAGCTGAATTGTAAACTTTTTACATTTGTTAATGCCAATTGGGAAGAATTGGGTCGAGGAATCTTACGCTTGAACGATAGTAAAGACAAAAACTACTCACGGATCGTATTTCGTGCATCCGGCAGCTTGCGTTTACTGTTAAACACAAAGGTAAAAATCTATTGCATTAGAAGACGTATAGAAAATAATATAATTATTTTCACAGATATGGGCAGAGATGGTACTACAACGACCAAGCGATAAATCCATTCGTTTCACTGCAATGGATAATCTGAATCAAATCAAAATATATCTTATTATGACGCGAACAGATGACATTAACATTTTGTATAATTCACTATCAGAGCGAATACAGGCTGTCGAAGCTAATGATAGTTTAACCAACAAAGATCTTGTCAATACTAATGCAAAAGATAATGATAATGTTGACGAACCAAATGCGAAAAAAAAACTTGAATAGGAAATTTGTCTTAAATATATTTTTTAAAGTATGACACTTTTGGTATAAGTGCATTTTTCTGGCTTTTATTATAACTGTAGTTTATGAAATCCCTACTACTGTTTTCAAGAATATATTTTCTTTCGAATTACATCTAGATCTTTGACATAGGCTGTTGCATTGTGAGAGTAAGAATTCAGAAGACCAAGAATTGTTTTTAAGCCAAACTATTTTCTAGTTCAATAGCTACTTTTTTCTAATAAAAAATCAATTTTGCTTGTAAAATAGAGGAAAGGATTCTTTAATTTGACATATCTTGCTTCTTAATATGAGTTTTCATGGAGAAGATGGCGGAAATGAGCACGATGATGGACTTGGTTACACGATGGTGGAATGGTTAGTGTCAACTAATATTTGACATTTTAAAAGAAGTGAACCAAAATCTGAAAATAAGTGATCCAGGTTTGGCGAAATAAATGGCTACGGTAAGGAAAAAGGATGTCCATGCAAGAACAATCACGAGAGCATTCAATTCTAATGGGTTTCAAAGCAGAAATGTACGTAAAAAACCATTAACTTCTGCACCTAGAGTTCGCCAACGCCCATATTAACAAGGACATTGATTTTTGGAATCGTTTCCTTTTTACCGCTGAATCGAAATTTAACATTTTCGGAAGTGCTGCTCGCGTTAAAATGTGGAGGAAAAAACTACAGAGACCAAAAAATTGATTCCTACTGTCAAGCACGGTGAAGAATGTTATGGTTTGGGTAGCTATAGCTACATCTGGGGTCGGCAGATTGGCTTTTGTTGAAACTACTATAGACCGCTATGTTTGCAAGAACCTGTTGGAACTTATTTGAAGCCATCAGCTGAGAAGTTGTGCCTTCGAGGGAGTTGGACTTTTCAACAAGACAATGATCCGAAGCACACAGCACTTTCCGTCAAGAACTGGTTGCTGTACTACACTCCCAGGCAACTTAATACGCCTCCCCAAAGCCAAGATTTAATTCCAATGGAACATGTATGAGAGCTTTTGCAGCGGAAAATCCGGGAATGTTGCATAAAAAATGAAAATTTGTTGAAGCCGTAGGCATTACAGAATGGGAGAAAATGACATCTGCTGAAACCGGTAATTTAGTCACCTCTATGCCCCGCAAACTGCAACCAGTAATTGATGCTAAAGGGGGTCCAACCAAGTACTAAGCCAGCAAATAATTTTAAAAATTCCGATGTTTGGAAATGTTTTGCGTATAAATCAGCGAGTACTGACTGCCGTAGACATTCGTCCATTCAAGTTTTTATGTTTTTATGAATTTATCTTTAAGTTTATTATGAAAAGTTTTTGTTTTTTACGTTGTGTTGGTTTTTTTATTAAAGCTTCCAATTAACCAGAACCTCAATATAAGGTGCTGCCGTAGTCTTTTGTCCGCCACTGTATATATAATTTTAGAAAGAGTGTCAAAGTGATACCTAGCTATAATTGCTATTCTTGGTCCTGCAGAAAATGATTTTTCAAAGAATATTACATTCTGTTTGAAATTTGCATGCAAAACGGCAGTACTTCTGCGAAATTCGGAGATGTAGAACATCTCAACTAGACCGAAGCTCAGTAGAAAGCCGCCAAGAGTATGGACTGCCGTTAACAAGACAAAAAAGGTATTAATTACCCCTGGATCAGGGTGCCCAGGCCGTTGTTGCTAGTAGGCCGATGTGCTAACTCTATACGGCTTGGGTGGATTTGCTGCAAGAAGGAAAGAGGAACGTTATGTGCTATCACCCGTCATTACAACACCATAACAGCCGCAGTATAAAACAAATGCTGAGGAACGAAGGATCACAGAACTCTCAGGCATGAGCAGGTAAGCCAGACAACCGAAATGTGACAAAAGCGCGTTTCCAAGAAGGGGAATTCCGAACACAAGAATGAAAGAGGTGTGCTCATGATGAATAATCTTTACGCGACGTAACAGGGACAAGTTGAAAGTTCGTGAACATTTATCGGAAATATTTTCGAAGTATTCATGCCAATGTTTTCGAATCAATCGATTGGTGTGTTAAGGAGCTTAGCGAAACCAGCAAGAATATGATGAAAAGTTCATGATTTTCAAAAATTAACATTAATACGATGCCAGAAGACAGCACAACAAGCACTCCCAGTAGCCCAATAAAACCTGTTAACCTCAAGATATATAATTTGTTCCTAGTTGCAGTTTTAAAATACAATCCAGTTTCCGACATATGCAGGCAGCATACCACCATTGATACAAAATCTCGATAATTACTTTAAATTATTGTAAACAGTTATAAACAGTGTCATTAGTATCGTATACAGCGGACGTTTAGTCCGCGGACTAAACACCAAATTCCACCTAAATTTTTTAGTCCACGTGCTGTATACACTCATGGACCGACCTAAATTTAGGTCGGTCCACGATTTCAAGCGACCTGACCTAAATGTAGGTCGTGGACTATAATCGTTGTAAACACACGCGACCTAAACATTGATTTTTGCGCGACTATTAATAATGTATGTATGTTGAATATAAGCTCATAACATTCCCCTTTGACACAAAATCATTGAAATAAACATGTTTGAGAGACAAATGAAACGATAAATACAGTGCATGAAGGAAAATTAAACTAAATGACAGCTGTCATATACGAATGAGGACTAAATTCCACCTAAGCAAATTTTAGGTCAGATTGGTGTAAACACCTGAGGACTAAGTTCATTTAGTCCGCGCTTTAGGTCAGGTCACTTTTGGTCCGACTGCTGTAAACCTGCACATTGAGACGTATTTAAATAATAGTGGTTTTTACAACTTCCTACTTTCAATTTCCACGGCTGTGCCACAACAAAATTTCGCATTCTTTTGCAATTCAACGCTCGATACTACGGCTGTATAGTACTCGATAATGTTCATACAGACTACAATGTTGTACCTGAAATAGTATGTACCTGAAGCTAACATTGTCTTATTCCAAAAATCTCAATCAATTTTCATTATCCAATATATTCAACAGCATTAAGACATAAATATACATGTTATGCTAAGTACATTACTATTACAAAAGAAGGACATATTATGGTTGATCAACTTTAATGCAGGACATCTCTACAATATGAAAATAGTTTTAAGCATTTCCCTTGATGCTCCACATCTTCTTAATTGATTTTGTAATCCCACCATCGTTATAATTCAAATAAAGAAGGCCGCCGAGACTCACCGCTGAGAATGCAAGTAATGTACCATGAGCCACTTTAGGTACAACATTGCCGAAAATCACTGGACGAACGTAGTCGGTTACTATTGCTTCCAAACCCCTGGAAATTAAAATGTCATTTATGAAAAAAATTATGATGGGGAAAAAGTTAATATTAATACGGCTTCTACACATTTTGTGAGTGAAAACAGTGAGTAACAAAAGAATGAGCTACAATATTCTTTTCCGCTCGTAAGAATGGTGATTGTGATAGCGGCTAGCCAAAATAATCGCTGTGTAGCCTGAAAGCGTTAATGGTACGCGACATTTTGAACGAATGGATGTAAGGTTTCGGCGGCAGGATGAGGATTCTAGTTTTCATGACATCACCGTTACCAACATTCCTTTAGGTCCCAAAGAAATTTGCGGCAAATTGCATGTCGGTATGCTTGTCGTTGGGACGAGGGATTAGTAAACAAAAAATCAAGAGTTTCGAGCGGTTATAGTTAGCGTATTTTAATGCATGTTACTGAATAGCAATCAGTGTTTTGAATAAATGTCGCACCGCATATAATGAATCATTTGTATCATAATTTTCTTAATTAAAATTTACTTAACATCCGTATGTGCAAGATAGTATGAAAGCACTAATATTGTATGACTGAACAATGAAACAATATTGAACCAAAAACAGTAAATGAAATATTATAGAGCTGATTTACCAGTGCTGATGCATTACTACCGATAACGCCAGCAAAGCATCAAGTTGCTGATTTGAAAATATAAAAGCAGCTGGAGTGACTCCTAAAAGACCAAATGAAAGAGCTCTCTCCGCAGTCCATAGTGCTGAATGTTTTCCCGAGGCAGCGTTTGTTGTTGACGGCCGAGCCGATCCCTTACAAAAAAATAATTAGTTTGTGAAAATTCATTATGAAGCGCAAACTTACTTGAAATATGACTCTGCCAGTGCCTAAGTTATAAAATAGAAAAATAGATGAGGTTAATGAAGAAGTACATATCAACTTGTGTCTTAAATGAAATCATGCAAAATGTAAAGTTTCTATAGTAGGAAAAACATCATAAGAATTATCGATTTTTTCATACTTTTATCTTTATATTTTTATAATTAAAAAAACCACATTTTACTTTGTATAAAACGACTAGCTCGCTATGAAATGCTGATGGAAGGTGGCTGTTCTGGGGAAATCATGGCACTGTACAAAGTAGCCAACTTTTATGTTTTATTGCATGCAGTTTCAAATCAGAAGTCCCGTTAGGATTTCAAAACCATTTTTTTTTCAAGCAGTTTGGACTAGGAGTGTATTTCCAATCGAAAGGTTTTTTTTTTTTGCGTAGTGACACAAAAGGAAAAACAACAAAACCCGAGTGAGTTACAATAAAAGCATCAAAAATTATTGCGCGATTTAAGGTTAATATGCAACTGGGCTGGAATTTCGATTCCCATACAAAATGTATAGGAAAAGTCGGGCTGGAGTTCCAGCATGACAATTTTTTCGGGTCACTTGAAGAAAGAAGTACGCAGCTTGAGCCCGAAATTCGAAGTTTGGCTATGCTCAATAGATGCCGACATCATAAAGTGGAGAAATTTTTCCGGCTCAGGTGAGGGATTAAATAGTCTGCTATATAATTCCGACACGGTGTACGGAAATGGTGGCACTAGTAGTTAGTTTGAAATTTGAAAGATTTGCAATGAAAGTAAATTTGATGGACATCTTTGAATTTCAAAATTAGAACTTCTTGCAACTATAAAACTTGCGAGAACATACATTTTCCCATGTAAGAGTAAACAGTAAGTGTGCCGGAATTCCGGCTCAGGTGCGTGCTAAGCTTAAGTCGGTCAAACAAGTGACAACGTCATCTGCGACTGGAGGCGAATATTGACTCTTTCAAGATCAGGGAAGTTATATTAGAAACTTAGTTTTCAAATGCTGCAGGGCATATTGCAAAGAGCTTATAGAAAGATATAAGACAAACTTTGTTACTTCTGATAATCGAAAATTCCAAAATAATAGATTTAGGGCCAAGCTTTTTCAGTGCAAGACAAGTTGGAACTTATTGCCTGCCCATATACGTCTTTTAAGTGTTCAAAATTTGTTTGTTGCGCAACTTTACCGGGTTCCTTCTAAACACGCGCATCGCATACGCTTCAAAGGCTACGGCTCGTAGATGTGAATGCCAACAGGATATTTTGGACCATGCAAGTAAATTCGATTAAAAATTAGAATAGATTACCAACAACTCTGCTACACAATCTTGATGATCGAACCAATGCCATCGTTATCAGCTTACAATAATGCAATGCCAAGTTACGATATGTCTATTTTATGTAACAATTCGTATCAGTTCTTTTCGCCTGACAGAAGCATATCTAGCCATTTGATATAAAACTAGAGGAGATGCCATTTGCAAAATTCCTGTCTCTGTTTTTGGAATTTTTGTCTGATCATTAGATATAACAGTAGAGGATATGCCTATAGTAAATTAGTATATGCAGACCATGGAGATAAAATAATGGAGTGGCTCAGAGTGAAATCACTGCTTTACATCTACCCCTGCGACTTAAACCAAACACCGCGCCTATCAACTTGACCACCAGATCTCCACGTGGTCAAAGTTTAGGGAAAGATAAGTGGGTGAACTAGTTCTATTTTGAAAAAACCCACGGTGACCTTAAAATTGCGCCCCCATTTACGCAATGCATTATCTGTTAAAGCAATATTGGAGCTTCAACAGAAGGACTTAATGACCATCAATTTCTCCAATGTAATTTTTTGGTTTATCTGATAAATAATCCAAGAAATTTTTTGTTGGGCAGAATTTACATTTGGTATGGTAACTTCCACCCATACTTAAGTTTCAGTAGTTTTAATTTCTGTACTACTAAAATGTTTAGCACAATTTCAACCACAACCATAAGAGTGGGCACGATGAAACAACGAATGAAATTTTTCAAATATTCTAGTATGCCTTAGATTTCAATAGATAATGCAGGTGCAAAAAATAATTAATTCGTGATCTCTCATTTATGGTACACTCGGCCTGAATGGATGGAAATCAATGCTGTAGCCTTCAATTCTAAATTTATTTTCAATACTTTAGCCGAAGAAAGTACACAGATACGAGTTAACTTAATTAAACAGATGAATTATTCTTATTTTTAACCGACTGCAGACATAACTAATTGAACTACATCTGCATCTGGACCACGAACAGTCATTTGCATGGTGACGAATTCGGCTAGCGCCAACTTAGCTTGCAGCAATACTTCAGTTCCATTCCGAAAAACTCCTTTCAAATATGAAAATAAACAAATAATTAAATTGTGAAATGTTTTGGTTTTTTCAATTTTAAATTTACCTGAGCATCGAAGAATATGGGTATGTGTCCCTTCTGGGACCTTATCGGTCATATGCGACGCTTCCACCCCAACAAATTTTAAAATGTTATCGACCGCATCTTGAAGAGAAACTGTGGTCGAAAGAGCGTATGTATCTTCATATTCGCTATACTCTGAAATTAAGAAAATTTCACCTTTATACCATTTCAGCTAAAAAATGTTATTCAACGAAATCGGTTGCACCAAACTAGACCGAAGCTCAGTAGAGAGCCGCTAAGATTAAGGACGGCCGTTAACGTGGCAAAAAAATATTATTTACCCCTGTACCAGGGTGCCCTAGAAGTTCGCAGACGGCGGATGCTACTGGGCCGTTGTGATAGCACTATGCGGCTGGAGCGGACTTGCTTCATTAAAGAAAGAGGAACGCTACATGTTATCATCCGTCATTAGAACACACAACAGCAATAATATAAAACAATTATAGGGGATGAGACTTTTGTCCATAAACGAAGGACTACAGAGCTCTCAGACAGGAGCTTGTAGAGCGGCATTCCTAAAACATCACAAAAACTAAGGGAGGGGGATGCCTCCATTCCAACCGCTGCTCATGATGAATGAATTTCGGGCGAGTGTAGTAAGGACAAATTGAAAGTTCGTGAGAATTTTTTCGGAAATATTTTCAAAGTATTCATCCGAATGTTTTCAAAATATTCGATTGGTGTGTTACGGAGCTTAGCTGAACCCGCAAGAATATGATTAACAGTTCATGATTTTCAAAAATCACCTGTAATACGATGGCAGAAGACATCACATTGTAAAGCATTCCCGTTAGCCGAGCAAAACCTGTTGACCTCAAGATACATAATTTGTTCCTTTTAACTCTGCGCTACGCAATACCATGAAGGAATTTATCTGTTTGCAAATATAATTGTAAACAGATATGTCAGGTTTTGAAGTAACTAAGATAAACCGACATACAACGATGTGCTGCCGAGTGATATTTGAATAATTTTATGCTGGAACAATTTATGCGGGGTTTAGTCAACAAGTTCGCTTGACGGGGTGCTGCTAACAGCAAGTAAAATTATTAATATAAACATATTTTACCTTGAGCCTTTTCGGTTTCCCAAGCTCCACTTTTGTTGCTCTTTTTAATTTGATCTGCTACTGTCAAGTCTAAGTCTTCTAAAATATACTCATCGTCATAACCATCTTCAGATTCTGGTAAACCGGATGTGGGATTACAGTCTCGCACTGTGAATTTCAATGTTGCGCCGAATGTTGCTGAAAAATAATTGTCGTATATCAAAATCACGAAAAATTCTCGTATATCTTTTAAACAAAAAGAGCATTATATCAAGTTTACTAAACATTAAAATATGTTTTTAGTTTTAAAATTAGCGTCACTATTAAAGGTGCGACTAATATATTCATATTCGTAAAGATATTACTAATTTTTAATTATTATTAACTATCAGGACATGTTAGGTATAAGTAATAACTTGATTTGCAATATTCGAATATGTAAATATTAGGTTCGGAAAATATTCATATTCGTTTCAAAATACTATACCATGCATGCACGATTAATATTACTCAGCCTAATGAATGTATAAGTTGAAACATCAAAGGATTATTATCGCCGAATCAAAATGTATGTTATCGTCGGAAACATTTGGAATGAAACACGGTGTACGTTGATTAAAAAGAGACTTAACATTTTATTAATATAATTAATAGCCCAGTGAAATCCTACATAAAAAAGGCCAAACTTCGGAAAAATTAGGGGAAAGCTGAATTTTGGTGTGAACCTTGGTACTGGCGTGTTGAACAAAATGTCAAAAGTCCCCATCGATCCGAGTGCTGCGTTACTTTTTATACGGGGTCAAAGGTCACCAAAAATGACCTTTCCTAAATATCTCAGTAACGGTCACGTCTTCAGAAAAACAATGTATGACGAATTTGTAGCTTAGAAAATTTTCAACAAAAAAGATTATATAGCTTTTTCCCGTAATCATAGCCGTTTTTGAGATATATTGATCTAAACATTTGCTACTAACAGCATCATCTTTCTCAAGGGCATGTTGATATTATCCGATTTTGATTACGACTTGGAATGTTTGTGAGTTTGTTTTTTTATGTTTAAGAGCCGCATAAAAAAAACAAGTAAACAAACTTATCTATCATACTCCAGGGTAGGTGGAAAAGGGTGCTCCGAAAAGTTACCACCACCCCCCGCCCCCCTTTGCCATATAACTTGTAGGGACGTCTGCTCGCTACTCTCTTTTTGGAAATAAACTGTATTGCCGCATCATTGGTATGGAATTTTCCACGAAAAAGCAGAACAAGACAACAACATTACAGGTGAAAATAGGTTTTGTAACATATCATGAACCTAGGAGTATGAAAAAGCCAGATAATATCATGGCATAATTCTGTAAACGCTCATTCTAGACATTATAGGGGCTCAACCCGCTGCAGATTATCCCCGAATAATGAGTTTTTTACCAATCCTGTGATGACTACGTAGCGCCAAAGGGACATGACACGTCTTGAAACCAATTTGCACCTGAAATTACTTGACCTTGCCCTGATCGTTCGTGGGATAAGACGGTATGGAAAAAAAAACTAAAAAACCGGCTATTTCGGGATGTTTCATTTGCGGGGGTGGGTTGGGTGTGGGTAGGGTGTGGGTGTAGGGCTAGTCTCACGATGTCAATAATAGTCAATTAACAGGATAAAAAGTGATCCTACCTTGTTTAACAGTGGGCAAAGAGTAGGCAACGAGCCCATTTCTGAAGATTTGGGATGGATGCTCAGGGATACCATTTTATGGCAAAGGGGGAGGGGGAAACTTTCGGGAGTACACTTTTCCATCTACCCTGGAGTATTGTAGTTAAATTTATTAACATGTTTTTTTCATGCGCCTCTTAAACATAGAAAAACAAACTCACAAACATGCCAAGTCGTAATCAAAATCGGATAATATTTACATGCCCTGAGAAAGAGGATGCTGTTAATAACAAATGTTTCGATCAATATATCTCAAAAACGGTTATGGTTACAGAAAAAAGTTATATAATCTTTTTTGTTGAAAATTTGTCAAGCTACAAATTTGTCATACATTGTTTTTCTGAATACGTAACCGTTATTGAGATATTTTGGAAAGGTCACTTTTGGTGACCTTTGACCCCGTATAAAAAGTGACGCAGCACTCGGATCGATGGGGACTTTTGACATTTTGTTCAACATGCCAGTGCCAAGGTTCACACCAAAATTCAGCTTTCCCCTAATTTTTCCGAAGCACCATGTTAGATTTCCCCGGACTATAAGAGGAATATACAATTCAGTGTGATATTGTGCGCTTCTGATATAATTTGGAGAAATTTCATTTGTAAGTTTCTGATTCATAACAACTGGTTTTGAATCTACTTTACAATGCGACATGCCGAACCGTTCCAATATTTCATTTGTGTATTTTTCTTGGTCTAAATATATTGTATTATTTTCCTATCGCGTGTTATATGAACACCAATGCAATTTCTAGCTTCATCAATATTTTTCATTTTAAATTGTTTCATTAATGTTCATTTTAACTCAGCTTTCATTTGTTCATTGTTCCAAAATATACGCGAATCGTCGGCATGTAACGCAATAAAAGTCATTGATTTATTAAAAATGCGAAAATAGATAAATGCAGCATTCGCTAATGTCTGACTTTGCTTTTATTACTTTGCTTTATTATAACAAGCAAGCCGTCAATGGAATATGATTGACGGCTTGCTTGTTATAATCAGTTGATTTGACAAATTTACATAATCTACCGGAGTCATCGCTAATTTGTTCTGGTTGGTGCTTATCTGCCTTGTAGGAATGCGTTTATTGCCATTGCATGTATTTGTGTGAAGTGTTTGGAGTGTTCGATAATGCATTACCGATATTTTCAATAGATGCCGTTATGTACTTAAGTATATAACTATGTTCAGTATAAATCTTGAAATTGAAATTTCGTCCGGAAGCTGACATTTTCAGTTCTCATAACGGAAAAAAAAGTGAGAGAATCTGTGAAGTGGTCTTTTTTTAATTACGACGGAAAATTAAGGACCAAAGCGAATTTATTCGTCAAACTTAACATTTTTCCTTCCGAAAAGGCAAAAACGCTGTACAAGCAAGAAAAAATCGTGTGCTGTTTATGATAAAGATGTATTGAAAAACCGGTAGTTTCACAATTCGGTCGGAAGATTTCGTTCCGGAAATTTTGAAGCTATCCATTTTCCTGCTATCACACAATATCATACTGAATCTGCCCTATTAAGCATAAACGTTCTATCTGCATTTTTCTCATTTTTGAGTTAATACCGGATTCGAAAACCACATACTCTAATACAGCATTCTACAAAATTTGATAAACCTATCTTTTGTGGAAGTATGTTAAAATCAATATTGAACAATGCACTCTCCATATATCTCCAGTACAAATCAAAACACAAATCATTGAATATCTTGAAAGTACTCAAATGTAGATAGAACGTTCATGCTTAGTAGAACAGAAATACGCACACGTCTCAGGAAGGCCAGTCGAAACTGAAGACGAAAAAAATAAAGGCACTGATCGAAGTAAACCCCCGCTGCAAAACACGAGAGATTGCTAACACTAGGAACAAATCAAGTCCTACCATTTCAGCGGGATATGTTAGAAATATTTGAAGAAATGAAATGAACGTGAAGAAATTCATCCCACAGACCCCATACGCTCAAAGAACGACAGGGACACGGCCAATTTCCAAAACGAATTCTCTTTGGTGACGAAGAATGCATCATATATAACGTTCAGCGGAAAGATCATGGACCTAACCGGGAGTACTAGCTGCGCCAACTTCAAAGACATAATTGCATGAAAATCTTATGCAATCAACTTGGGGGTAATGGAAAGGAGTGCTTTATTATGAGCTGCCCCTAAGGAACGTTATAGCGGTCGCGTACTGTCACCAATTGAATAAATTGAATGCCAAGATCAAATTGAAGAGTCCCGAATTAGCCAATTGCTGCTATTGAACAGCACTTGCAGCAAAATTTCGCTGTCAAAGTTCAGACGTTTTTCGAACGAGTAATTATTTTACTAGGCAAAAGCTGGCAAAAGATGGTGCAAACAGTCAGTACACAATTGAATAGAGTTTCTATCTCATAGAAGAAAATCGTCTGTCATTTTTGAAAAAAAAAAAAAAATTTGGTAAAGAATGATCGAACACTCCAATAAATAGAAAGACAATTGAAACTAATTATCGATTCGAAACGTATCTGACAATCGGGAAAAAGTGTCTTGATAGTCGATTTTCTTTTTTTGTGCACATGCTTACAAAGGAAAACATTTCAAACATTTTTCGTTTTTGATTTAGACACTCATTTACTCGTAATTGTTTTTTTTTATCTTTTGGCAATTCAATTAAAATTCACGTATTATTCAATCGAATGAATGGCTTCACATTTTGCTTTTCGCCAATGTTCTACGTTCGGACTTTTTAATGCCCCCTGAACAGTTATTCTTTCAGGTTAATCAGCTTCAAACCACATATGTACATTACAGCTCTTTCAAAATTCTGTGGTTTCGGTACAATTTTCAAATGACGTGGTGTATTCAAGCACGATTCACTAATTAAAGTTTCATCAATATGAGTATCCTCGACATTCTCATATCCTATGTATTCGGAATCCATTTCATTTGAAACGGTGATTTACGTACTGTGTTTTCAAGTATTATTTGGCATATGAATGGGAACTATCATCGACTGAATTGATTGTTGTGGTTTTTGAATTAACTGTTCCGTAGAAACCGCATCACCGG
Source organism: Nemotelus pantherinus (assembly GCA_963978885.1). Lineage (NCBI taxonomy): Eukaryota > Metazoa > Arthropoda > Insecta > Diptera > Stratiomyidae > Nemotelus > Nemotelus pantherinus. Next base: position 24,125,388 of record OZ022265.1, read on the forward strand.
TATAGAATGGCTTTAAGCTGACTTAATTTACCAAACAGTAGCCTTTCCTACGTTCACCATACTCAGTAAATATGATTCGTTTCGACTTTGCTTGCCACTTGATTCGCGTTTGCTTCGGGATGTGCATCATAGCTTTGCTGCCGAGGACACGTAATTTCTCAACATTTGGCTTTTCTCCTGTTCAGGCTTCATACGATGTTTTATGTTTTAAACCGGATGCCACAGAACGGTTAATTAAATAAACTGCAATATCTACTGCCTCGGCTCAAAAATTCACATTTAACTTACGGTCAGCATCATACATTTAGCACGCTCGATTACAGTACGATTCATTCGTTCAATCATACTGTTTTGTTCCGGTTTGTACGGCTTTGATCTTTGATGCGAAGTTCCCTTTCTTTTTAAAGTGTCATGAAAAACACTTTTGCACTATTTGCCTGTATGCGAAATTTTTATCTTTTGACACTTTTGATTTTCCACTATTACCTTGCTCTTCTTAAACCGCTCAATTCCTTCACTTTTATGATGCAATAAATTAACAATTCATTCGGCAGTCATTTCGAGACCGGTTACCCTTTAGTTGTTGCATTATATCTATAATATGCGTAATACATGCTTCCATCGTTGGAAATTCGTTCCGTTTCGCTGATATTATTGAACGCACCAAAAATATTGTCCTGATTAAATCCTTGAGCATTCTTTTGAATGTTATCTAAATTTCCTCCGCACTTTCCACTGATTTAGTTTGCGTGAATAATGATGGTTCTACCGATATCACTTTTGATTTTGCTTCCACTATCTTACCTGTATCTATCTCTTTGCCGACAGTTGTGTTTTCAATACACTCGTGCATCAGATTATACTCTATGACAAACGACCTTTTAATTTTGAGCCATGTTTTTTTTTGCAAAATGTATAAAACACGTTATAACTTCACATATGACTTAGTGTATAACCTCACCGAATATACATGACGCATAATGGAACCGACCGCCGATCTCATTCTTATGCGAGATTTCAATTTACCGCATCTGAAGTGGCGACTCTCTGACGATAGTGATCATTATCTACCTTCGGCCAATAACCGAGGAGAAAGCTACTTCATTGACGCCATTCTTTCAACTGCATCCACAATATAAACGGACGACTTTTGGATCTAATTTTTTCGACGAATGAATCTGATGTCTCGATTCAACGATGCTCATCTCCTCTACTTAATGAATCTACACACCATCCAGCTTATCATATCAATTTTCAAATTAATAACGATACACGAACGAAGTATAACTTTGTAAATCTTTTTATCTTTAACTTCAAGAAAGTTGACTTTGATATGCTGAGTGAAGTACTGATCGAATGCGACTGGTCTTCGGTTGTGAATAAATCTAACGTAAACGTTGCAACCATAAACTATCATTCTATCTTATTGGGTTGCTTTTCTCTCTGTGTACCTTTGAGTAACTCTATACCTTTGAAACGCTTTCCAAACCAGATGTAATCAATCTCAAGAATTTGAAAATCAAGGCGTGGAAAGTGTACACTCCGTTACAAAACCATACGAACTCACAAATCCTATGTTCATCCATGCATTCAAAAGTACCTAGGTACACAAAATTCACAAAACTCATCTATCAATAATATTATTTTGCCCCGTTGCACATCCATGTATTAGCCTGATGACTATTATCGCAAATATGCAAGTAAGCCAATTAACAGTGTGAAATAATGCCAGTACTTACCAACTGATTGCAAAATATCCTCGGGAAATTCAACGATAATGAATGTTGATCCAAGCTCATTATAAGGAAGTTTCATGCACGGAATTTCAGAAATGATTGTAAAGCCATCTGGAACTGACAGCTCGACACGAACTTTTTCCAATAGTTGATCGAATAAGGTATTAACGCAATCAAACTAAAACATATTCATTTCAAAAAGAATAAAAATATGATTAAACGTTAAACATTCAGTACCTGGAAAATAATATGTCTTGCAAATATATGTTTGGTACATTGCACTGTGTATTCAGTTTCACTTTCGGTCAATTGAACCGGAGAGCACGATTTATGAATGGGACCACAAACTTGAAGACCAGGTACATTTGACAACTTTTCAGCAATTTCTTCCTCCTTTGTTATCCTAGGCGCACGTGGCATTGCTTGAAGAAAATAATATTAGATCTCAATCAATGTAAAGAAACAATATTTACTTATGATAGAATCGTTATTCGACTCAAAACGAACTTTTGCTGCTTTAGGTATCAATGATAAATCAAAATTATTTTCGGGTAATTCACTATAATGCTCCAATAATGCCTTTTCCAATAACAATACGGAGCAGTCAATCTTTTCGACAACATATTCTTTGAAGAAATTTTCTCTTTTCGTGCTCAATACAGAATAGTAGAACGTTGCTCTGTCGCGAACTTCATCATCGGGATCCATTTGGCATCGATTTAGTAAAACTAATATATTATCAAGAAGTGCCGGACATGCCGCTCCAAACTGTGCCAAAGCTGCAACTGCTGCCGCACGTACAACGGCGTTTTCCAAAATAACCCGATTGTATATGAAACGAATGTACCTAGATATGTAGTCCAGAATTAGTAAAAATACAATACTAAATGCTAATGCAACTTTACTTCGATGGCGTGTTTGCGAATGGTCCTTCCTTGCCCAATAAATGCAGTATTCGGACTGCCAAAGAGGTATGCTCACAATCTTCAATAAATTCGCACAAATGAGATAGACCTGATTCTTTGGCGTCTATATTATCTTCTATAATTGTTATAATCGTGCCAACTATTGATGTTTTATATTCTAAGCCGCCTTCCTCACGAAGCATTCCACTTAAAAAGTTCATTAAAACCGCATGTTTTCTTGGATATTTTGTACAAAGCGAAGATATCGCTTGCACAACTACAATTTTAAACTCATCGGGGATTTCCGTTACAAAGGACGATATTTGTTTCATTAAACGTTCAACTGAACTTTCAGCTCCTGTTTTTAGAAGAGTAGTAATAGCGAGAGTGGCAACGGACCGATTCGTATCAGTAATGAGACTTTCCAAATCTAAATTACACGTTGTGACAGCTGTAGGATGAGTCATTGCAGCCTTGTTTAGTGTACGAGCAGCAGCAAAACGCAAAGCAGCTTTTGGAGAACTGCAAAATAATTGAAGGATACTGAACGCTGGAGATAAGATCCGTGTGTTTGTTTGTTTCAAATTAACGATCGCATGAGCAGCTTCATATGTGACCATTTCACTTTTATGACGTAAGCATGATTCTATGAAATCAAATATGGGAGAGCTCGATATGTCTTCTTTGTTACCATATTCTTCTTCCAACAATTTGCAAGCAATTCGAATCTAAAGAAGTATGATTAGCAGCAACTATTAATTGTACAACTAATATAAACTTACCAGCAAGCAAACGCCGTAGGCGCTTTTAAATCCATGCTTTGTCAGCTTGCTTACAAGTTTCGAAACAGCTAGTCGATCGGTTTTTCTAATATGATATAGAAGACCTAAAGCATGATATTGAACCATTATGTTATCATTGTTCAAAGACTCTTGTGCTTCATTTGCCCATCGTTTAACTACTTCTGGGGCTAAACTTGTTAAGTGAAGAGAGCTGACCAAAGCTGCGCATGACACTGCAGCATTTTTGTCAACAATGCACTGCTTCATATAACGTTCAACTGCTTGTAGCATTGTCGGATCTGTAACACTACATAAAGCTCGTATCGCAGCGGCCCGATAAAGATCCTCTTTTCCCGTCATATCCTTTGTCAATGAGCTTGTTACAATAATAACATCTTCTGCCGATGTGCTAAGTTCTTTAATGCCCAAATAGACCATACGACGTAAGATAACATCTTTGGACTGGAAAAGTTTCGTCATTGCAAAAAAGCAGTCCGTCCCTTCGCGCGGTGTTAGTTGTTCTCCCTATAAAATAGATTTGATGATCGTGGCAGTTACGGGATCGTAGTAGACCTACCTGATTCATAAGATATAATATTTTGGTTAAAATAAGGGTGCATTTCCTGGCGTTCACCGGAGTTTGATTAAAAATACGTGTTTCTTGAAGAACAGATGTCTTTTCCAAGTTTTGGTAAATATTAACTGCTGAAAAAAAAAGTCAGACATACTGGACGTTATTTCGATCGTTATGGCTACTTAGAATATTTATACATGTTTGTATAAATGCGAGCAACGCAAATTTCATGAAGGTAACTATGGGATTTAACCATTTTCAATATGTTACTTCATAGAAATTATACTACAGATACATATATATTATTTTATTTATTATTTATTAAACAAAAAATAACAACGATAAAAAGCTCAATTTAGAAAAAAAAGAAGAACTAAATTGCCGCTTCCGTAATCGAATCAAATACCTTGTAACAGAAAGCCATGATAAATTATGTTTGGCGCTTATGTTTATGTTTCACCTATTTTACACAAAATATAGCAGATATTTGGGGGAAATACTACTTTTTGAATTTAAGGGGGCAGGATGGTTTCCAACTTAAACAAAAAAATTTTTTCAATCATTTTTTTATATGAAAGTACAATATCTCAGGAATATCCTCTGAAAATTTCAAGTCAATCGGACTAAAACTCGCAGAGATACCGGTTATTTTATGATCGTGTTGCCAGGTATATTTCAACGAGAAACCGAAATAGTCTAGCTCCAAACTCCGAACTACATTTTTGAAGTCGGTGCGTAACATAACTCAAAAATTAATGCACCGATCTCAATGAACTTTGCCGGACATCTTTAATATGATAAATACTCGCGGATGAACGATCGTTTTTTTTAAAACATATTTTTACTATTTTTTACAGGCAATCATAGGCTGATTTTTTATGTGAAAATGGTACCTCCAAATTGAAAACCGCACCAAAAATCGGAAATCGCATATTTTTCAATATAATTTCGTTCTTCCGCGAAAAAAACTAATATATTAAGTAAATCACTTCGATTTTTGGATTTCAGATAACACTGTCAGGCCAGGTTTTACGCACCGCACGACGCCTTTTTTTCGAAGCGCCTTTGATCTACTGCCACCACGGGATAAATAATTAATATTTTTTTCTACAATAATTCCTACATACTCTCAAAATATAGTTCTTTAATGTGTTATAAAAAATTAGTAATTATTTTCGCTCAAAGCTGAGAAAAAAAATCGCAAAAATCGGCTTTTCTTCGGCCTCGGAAACCATCTTGCCCCCTTAATAACGAGTGAAAAAAATGTTCCAAGTGACAAAAATAAAATTATTTCCTGTATAATACAGCAAACCTGCAATAAAGCTAGTTTGAAATAGGCAAATAAAATAAACATTTATTGTGTAGACTATTGCTTAATAAGTTAATAAGTATTCAAAGTCAACAACAATCTATGTATGTTCTTAAGCCACGTAATTTTTTTTACAATGATATCAGAGTGAATCCAAAAGGCTTGGAAATCAAAAAGATTTGCATGCTTTTCATGCTTTCTCAAAGCTATTTTCACATGAAGAGGCAGAGAATTGTACACTTTGGACCCAAAATACTAGCATGTTTTCTAGTTAGTTTTGAATTGTATCTATTCACAACGAGAGGTTGTTGCATTTGGTATCTAGAATTGAAAATATTTGTACAGTTAGGGAATATTGCCGGCGGTCTATCTACCATGCGACATGGATCCCATTAGACCCAGACTGAGAAGATTCGCATAAGCGGCTATGACAACTGATGCTGTCATCGGCTGTGACGCAAATGCTCACCACGAAATATGGGGAAGCACCAACATAAACGGGAGAGGCAAGTACTTGTTAGAATTTCTAAAGTCAAGCAAATTCAACATCTTCAACATAGGCAACAAACCTACATTTATTACTAGGAACTGGGCTGAGGAAATTGATATTACCCTGGCAACTTCAAGTATAATGGAAAGTGTCCATTGCTGGCAGGTTTCTAACCAGGCGTCGCTCGGAAGTTCTGTTATGCTGGAATATCTTACAGCATAATGGGAAGGTTACTCAAGGAAAACAAATAGACACCTCAGGGCACTAGACGACCTGGATCTGACGAGTCCAGGACGACTTAACGAGCAGATGAACCAATTAACAGGAGTATTAGTATCAGATTTCAAAGACGTGTGCCTGGAAAAGTCCGTAAGAAAAGCGCTACTTTATCGTGGAATGGTGAACTTACAGAGGCTAGAGTTCGCACATGAAGGGCGTTTAAAAACGCAAGGTGGTCCGGAAACGTTAAAGAATGGGATCGATACAAGCAAGAGCTGTCGCTCTACAAAAATAAGATAAAACGAGTCAAGCGCGACTCATGGAGGAAATTCTGTGAGAACATTGCAGGAAGTACAGAGGCTGCTGGGATCAGGAAAATCCTAAGCGTAACTTCCGGCGTACCTACGTTTTTGTGAAGGGATAGCGGGGATTGGATGAAGGACTCGAAAGAATATCTGGACATGCTACTGGAAACTCACTTCCCGAAATCGGCTTGCACGGCACCGCGCGATTACGTTTTTGCAGTAACCCACCGGCCGTCTGAGCAGCTGTTTAAGGAAGTGGTGGATGATTGAATGGGCTATAGGCACACACCGACCTTACAAAGCTACAGGGATTGATGAGACATCGCCCATTAAACTGACAGGACTATCATCTCATTCCTGCAGCGTATTTTTACCGCATGCCTCCGCCTCGGGTTAGTACCCGAGCAATGGATATAATAAACAATAAATAATAAACGCCTCAAGATTTTTGGTTCTTACCCCTTTCAAGAGTTAGCTGAGGTGGCTAGTACCGTCATGTTGAGTCAGCTGATTCAGTTTGGCGAGGCGGTCACTTGGCGGCTCTAACAAGCCAGCGGAGGGTGGCCAATGGGCCCAAACTGGCGGCCTAATGCTAGCCGGGTACCCGGCGACCCTCTATACTACCGAACGTCTATACTACCGAACCTAACCTAGGGAATATTATTTTAAAGATGAATTTTAAAGTGGTATAAGTGAATAGGTCGCGGATGCTACAAAGGTTTAAAAGTTTGAAAAACTGTTCTCTAGAATATAATATTGGCTAGAATATAATATTGGCTTGCTGAGGCAAATTTCGATGATTCAATTTTGTACAATCTGTAAAGTCATGAAAGTAGTTGAATAAATGTTACCTCACGGTGTGATGCCATATAACAAAATACTTTGTATTACAGTAAATTAAGTTGTAGGTACTCCACTTTCTGGTACAAATTCTCTTAGACTTTTAAATACAAAATAACACTTTTCTCAGTCTTTTGCATGTTGACTGTACATAATCGTCCTATTGAATTTGAATATCATTTAAAATTATTTCTACATTTATAGTTCAATTAACTAAATAACTTATATTACATTTTATATCTAGCGGCTATAATATTTTTGCCGCAGGGCCTACATATTCGAAAAGCGCGCTTATGAACTGTCATTGAACTACTGCTATAGCTGGGCGCATAAATGGTTCAGCTGGACCTGTTGAGTGCCTTAAAGATTTGATCAGTATGTTCTTATAAGTCTGTTATCAGTAGCTATCTTATCAGTATGTGCTTTGTTTATCAAACCCATCTTCTTGGCGAAAGTTATCTTATTTGCTGAAATGCGGATTTGGCAATTTTGATTTTATGTCGAACGTAGGAATTAAGAATTTGTTTCAGTCTACACCAAGGCACCTTAATGTAGAATCAAGAGTAATCGCAAAGAGATAGCGAGCTTATTGATCTTGTTGCGAATAGATTGGCATTCCCGATATTTAGATGAACTGCGAAATGTACGACGTTGTGTCTTGCTGCTGATTGGTATTATGGCATTTGGAAAAATAAAGTTTCAAGTCGACTAAATAGCTTTCTAGGCTATTCGCTGGTTTGAGCATAATGGGGGATTTAAGCTTAAGGCTGGTCCACTAGAATCAGGAGGACAGCGATAAAGACCTATAAAAAACAGGTCCGGTAATGGAACCTTGCGGCACTCCTGATGTCACAACGTTTTTGTAGAATTATCTGCTGGCAGAGAAGCTTGCAGCGAGTCATATAACCTGTTTGGCAAATCCAAACTTGACCAGTTTCAACACAAGGCCTTCGTGCCACACAGAGTCGAAAGTTTTCTCGATATTTAAGGCATATATTACCTTAGGAATGTCGCGTTCATTCAAATAGGTTCTTTTCTATGTCTAATATCAGATTGTTATTCTGGAATAACATAAGTGAGGTCACAGTAAATGGAAATAATCTTCATCAAAATTGTTTAAAAAGGCTACGAAATATTAGGAAGCATCGAAATTCGACTGCAGCACTATCTTCAGATATGTAATTGATGAAACTTTTTGCGTTCAATTTTAGGTTCGTTCTTCCAAATAGGTTCCTATCAACCTCTATCATTCATTGACCTGATCTTTTTGTCTGTTTCTTAAGTATTAATCGAAATATATTGTTGGTGTTCATGTCATGGTGTTGACTATCTCCTCTTTCAGATCTAGCATATTATATTTTTGCTACAATTTACTTAATTACTACTTAAAATATTACATACAACTGTGGAAGTATTTCGCATAGAGACCTGCCCAAAACTATGAGCAGAGACCTCAAATTCCCATAAAATTCATTTAAGCTTTCATTGTGGCACAGAATTATGACTCGGGTAATAGAACCTTACAATTTCAGACATGTTCCAAGCGATACGCATCGTATAGAGCACATGGAATTGCATGAAAAATAGAAGTTACACATATCCTAATCAAGTAAATGGAGCTAACATGAATCTACACTAGCCGGGTCACTCGTAATACATGATTTTTATTAGACACCAATGATATGAACTTGTAACATCGAAATATGGATAACACAGTTAAAAGTTTATCACTAGAAGCCTGAAGCTGTGAATCTTACCTTCTTCATCATCATCTTTTTCTCTGCGAAAGGACCCCATTTTAAACAGCACAGATATTTAATGTAAAATTCCTCAAATTTGACACTCCTCTGACACGTCGCCCGTAATGACAATTGTGCCGGTTTACACCAGTCGGACCAAAAGTGACCTGACCTAAAGCGCGGACTAAATGAACTTAGTCCTCAGATGTTTACAACGAACCCGACCTAAAATTTGCTTAGGTGGAATTTAGTCCTCGTTCGTATATGACAGCTGTCATTTAGTTTAATTTTCCTTCATGCACTGTTTTTATCATTTCATTTGTCTCTCAAACATGTTTATTTCAATGATTTTGTGTCAAAGGGGAATGTTATGAGCTTATATTCAACATACATACATTATTAATAGTCGCGCAAAAATCAATGTTTAGGTCGCGTGTGTTTACAACGATTATAGTCCACGACCTATATTTAGGTCAGGTCGCTTGAAATCGTGGACCGACCTAAATTTAGGTCGGTCCACGAGTGTATACAGCACGTGGACTAAAAAATTTAGGTGGAATTTGGTGTTTAGTCCGCGGACTAAACGTCCGCTGTATACAGTACTATTGACAATGTAAATTGATATAACACAATAGGATATGCCAATAGCGACATTTCTGTTATCAACACTTGTTCTCTTTAGCTGCTTATACAATGCAATCTGAAACTAGATTGTAACTAGCTTTAATATCTTTCAATCCGCCTAAAAAATTTTCTAATATCGGATTGGACACTCGAATTAAATGATTTTTTTGAATTTTTACAGCATCTAGCAGTACATATGAACAAAATTATTGCACAATTGTCGGAAAATATTCAAAAAAGTTTCATTCATTCGGGACTTAAGACGACACAAATGTGGATGAGCACAAGGAAAACGTCAAAAAGTTGATTGTATCATGGCCTTCATATAAAAGGCCTGTCGCAAAAGCAATTAACGTACAAGATGGCGGACCTAAGCTACTTTTCTCAACCGGTCCGCACAGTGATATTTTTCTCTGGTGTTAAAGAGATTCACGAGAACCACCTACAGGAGATATGAGGAAACTCATATGTCATGTCAGTTACAGTGAGCGGGAAACGAACATAAACAAAGGTAGGTAGATTGCATCGAATAAATTTTTCATAATCTTCATCAAATTGATTTGCAGCGACAAGCAGAAGAGCCAGGAATTTGAAGAGGAGTCATATGTTGGTAAGTAGGAATGCCAGAACTGTGAAGAGGAGCTGTATAGTAGTTTAGTTTAGTCACAAAAACGGCTTGCTACGAATCTAACGAAGAACCACGGACAGCATTGTGATTTATTTTCTTTTTTATATGCCTTTGAAAACATTTCGAACTATTTCCAGGCACTTATCCGAATAATTTCTAAAATACAGATACGGAAACTTGCTCGGGCTCTCGTTTCTACAGGCTTATCGGCTACCAACACTAAAATCATTCGTATTTAGCTTTAAATGCAGCCATTACAGTTTTCCAAAAAATCTTACAGACATCATTGTCCTCCTCTTCAACGTTTTGAATATTGTACTGCACAGTTTTCAAGTAATTCCCCACGACATGATTCCCATCGTCATTTCTACTGGATGCGCTTCAACGTCCTCGAAAGTGATAAGATCTGTGACAGTCATCAAGAGCTGTTCCTTTTCCCAATGTTTGGTTTAGGTAAGATTGTAGCTCGGCATCGCGTTGTGAAAATACTAATACTAATTCATGCATTTGTAATGGAGTAGAATGAATATAACTCGCGTAAAAGTGACATTGTGCTCTCTAGAAGAAGGCGCTGCGGATCTTTATCTCGGAGCGTTACTGCACCGTCCGACGACTGGATAGTGTTGTAAGTAGTGGTGAGGAACTCCTCTTGAGTATGAACAGGCATCAGACCTCTAGGATCCAGTTGGACAAAGTGTCCGTCCGCTATATGATCAATAATTTCAGTGCCATGGGTTACTTTGGCCGCATTGTAAGTGTATTCTACTAGAGATATACTTCCGTTCTCCTTGCCCGAAACGAAATTGGAGCGTCCGGCTTCGCAGCCTGAATTATTTACAAGCTCGACGTTAACATTGATTGATGTATACTAATAAAATAAAATAAAATAAAACGAACTATTTAAATTGTATTGTTACTCATTCTAAATGGGTAATTGATGAGAAAATAAATATTTTATATATGAACTCACAAGTTGATGTTTCTATATTCCAAAAAACAATTAACAATTAAACAGTTATTTTTTAGCAAAACAAAAAATCTATTGAAGTATAAAATGTCCCGTGTCTACTGTAGCCTAGCAGGGTGTTGAATGCAAATTATTGATGCACCCTTTGTCAACCAATTGCCATTTAACTTTGAGTGTAATCTAACATACAAAAAAACATTTCAAGTTAATAATATATTTATCGATTCATCAAACTACTTACCTTTAAATATGACCTTTGAACAGGTAAAATAGCTTGGTACTCATACGCTGTTCCAGCTTTCAGGGGACAAGCGATGCCAGTATTCACGCATAATTTTAGAGTTAATTCAGTTTCCGGCACACACAAGGGAATCATGCAAGAAGCAACAAATACGCACAGTTCAGATGCTTCATTCGTCCCGTTCAAGGGTTGATAGGGGTGATATGAAAATATTACAAACTGATGTTGATTTCAAAGTGATGTTGGCGAAGAGGAGAATCTAACATACAAAAAAATATTTCATGTTAATAATATATTTATCGATTCATCAAACTACTTACCTTTAAATATGACCTTTAAACAGGTAAAATAGCTTGGTACCCATATGCTGTTCCAGCTTTCAGGGGACAAGCGATGCCAGTATTCACGCATGCATCAGGATTTGCAAGTGGAAATGGAACTGGAAATAAGCAAAATTATATAGATAACATTTCAACTACGGTAAATTATTCTCGGCACACAGCAGTATAATCGGAGCACTTTCACGAAACTTATCCGATTATCGTTTGTATACAATAACTTGAAGATTTTCAAAGTGGAATAAATCCTACCAACCACAATCGGCAATTGTTTACAATTCACATTGCCGAGAGTAGTTGGCTGGTATTCCAAATTGCATATTTCACTTGTAAGCAACAAAATAAACATAGTACTTCCACGACACTTTTCCGAAACATATTTTACGCGACAAACCGAAGATAATAGGACAAATAGAATAGACTCTTTGCCTGACTTAACCGAACACCACCATTCACTTTATTATTTGTCAGAGAAATGTCAAATAAATGTCAATGCAATTGTCATCGCGCAATTGCCAACAAATCTTAATCCCGAGAGGACTACACAATTTCAAAAAGTAGCTTAATACCTGTCAGATTGCAAGTCGCGATAGGCCTTTTATATGAAGGCCATGATTGTATACGAATGATACGAATCAACTTATTAGACCCTTATCGTTTCACCCCTACTAGCCATGTAAAAGGCCTGAACAGACTAGACCTGCTCCATGATGTCTATATTCTTTGGACTAAACCGAGGCCCCCACCGCCCCCACTGCCTTCACTAAACCCACAACTGCTATAAACTGTCATGTCTAACTATTTTTCACAACAGTTCTTACGGTGGGAAATGATTGTGTGGAGTGTTGCAACAATTTTTATCGTAGGTGCAATTATCGCCCCTGCCAGTTATGCAGAGCAAACCTGGGACTCACCTGACGCTTGGAGCCGAACGCCTAAAGGCAACTGCAACTCAAACAATGCTATCGTTGTTGGATTTTCTGAGGACCCAAGAGTTGCCAGTATTTACTATGCGAAATTACTAAAGTTCATCTTTGATAGAAAGAAAATGAAGGTAAATCGTACGGATTTGAGTGTCTGTAGTAACCAGTTGTAAAAATATATCAGTTTTAATGCAGTGATATTAAGTACCGCATAGCAAAACGGGAAAGACTATACCATCGAATCAAGCCGGAAATTCGTATATCCCTTCATCCACAGAACCGGTATATTTTAATGCTGAAGCAGCTGAAAGCATATGTAAAATATATGGAAGAGAAATATGTAAGCTCTTTTAATATTGAAATAATAAGTCCCAAACTTTTCGGATAAGAACTACCGTGTTGGGAGAAATTTGCCGAACACCAGAAAAGAAAAGAGGCATAGAAGAAGAGCCAACGTTGGCGTCTCCTTTCTTATCAATTTTTCATTCATTTTCACACAAACGTTAAATTAGTCAGCTGTGGGACTACTTCACAGTCGAAACCACTTTGCCAGCAATAGACAGTAAAGAAATTCGAGTAAATTCTTGCAAGAGAGAGATCACTGACGTCAGTAAAAATGACGTCATTTCTGCGTTAAGGGGTGGTTAAGGGAACGAATTTTGCACAGTAGCTTATCCGAAACTGAGTTAGAGAACCTACTTATTCTGTATGTGTTAGTGGTCTCGCATTAAATATGCAGTGATCACCGCATGGGTGCCACAGACTCATTTTTTGGAAACCAGATGCAATTGGCTGGTCTATGAGCTATTTTAGGGCAGCAGTAGCCTTTATCCAGCATGTGCTAGAACTCAATCCTCAAATTAAATAGAACTATAAGGGCAAGCGCATTGTAAGAGTGAAAAAATACACCATTTTATAATAAAAATTTTGTTCCGAGTAAAGTAAATCGATTCAATCATAATAAACGTGTTTTCGAAGTTCAAGGCAAACAAATCTTCTAGATGGTAGCATCAAATAGATAAGATATAACAAGCTACGAATTCGATTTAAAACAGAAGTTTAAATCCAACACCATTCGATTGGAAATAATTCAATTTAATATTCAATGTTCAAAGAATTTTAATATTTTCTTCATATTTCAATCTGACTATTACTACCATTTTTTTATTTATTTCAGATTGAACCACCAGGTGATTTTTATGTCCGCAAAATCATATTTCAAGCCACGGAAGAAGAACTCAATACGATAGAAAACTCGATTAATCCAAGGGAATTGGACGAGGTCGTTAATAAAATATTATTGAGAATACCCGAATCTGATCAGTTTGTTATTAGCAACACAATATTCAGCATGTTAATGTTTTTACTGAACAGTCTAAACGTTCTAACGTCGCCTGAGGTAAGTAATTATATAAATATTGGTATGTTAGTTACCAGTGCATTACCAATGTACTAATAGCCTTCTGATAAGTAACGCAAAACCTAAACGTCTTAAAACTTTTGATATTTTATGAGAATTTCAGTTAAAAAGCTCAAAATAATAAAAATAATAGCGTCTTTCCTACAAAAACTTTGGGGTTTCATGCTAAAAAAACGAACACTTTGTAATTTAATGTTACATTATTTCTTCTGGATTTGCACGACATATGCTTGGCAGTTTTACTCGTATATGCCAGTGATTGAAATCTATTTTCAGAATTGACGTAGTACATAATAACAATTGTTGATGCATTTAAAAAAAAAAAAAACTAAAACGCCAGCCACCCCGGGCGCTACATGAAAATAAAGACCTCTTTACAGGACAGACACTTTTAATTCTCATGCGGCATGTTATGTACATAGCTATCATTTTACTATAACAATTCGAATCCATCGACAACGAATCCCTTATTCATTTAGATCGTTTGTACGTGAATTTTGAAGTGCATCTAAAATTCGAATACTCAAAAAAATTAATTACTCAGCAAAAAACAAGTGACCGGACAAACGAAATAGTTTCAATATCTTTACTCTCAATACAGTTTTTACCTGCCATTGTTATAACCCGAATTTACAAAGCTAGTACTGAGTCAGAAGTAAAATGCAAAAGAAAACAATTATCTGAATTATTGTAACAATCATTTTATCATAATTTCATGTTGATTATTCTTCTTTTTATTTATAGGTAAAGTTTACCCTCATTATGATCACCTGTATTATCATTATGTTTTACATAAAGAAAAAGTATAGATATGGATTGATATTTATAATGTTTATTGGAAGTATATCGTTTGGATTTATAAATGCTTACTACAGCTGTAACAAGGTAGGTGACGTACTAAAATAAAACTAAAATTACATATTATATTTTTAGAAATTAGAAATAAAGCGTTATTTGGAAGAACTAACAAGCGTGGAAAATCCGTGTGAAAACATAGGATCGAAAAGTTTCTTCTCTAATATGTTTATACGATATAACCCAGAAGAGGAATGCTTGAAATATTTGGAGTATAGTTCATTGATCAAAACTTTTGCCCTTCAAGTAATTCCATATATTTACAGGAAAAAACATGGTATAAAATTTCCCTACTGTCATCCCGGAGAAGTTTTCATGAAATATTTCAACGATGTACTTTTCTATCAGCTATTTCTCTTTGTTGAAAAGGGAACCGAACTACTTTCTAAATGTTTTGGTAAGTATTTTGTAAAATTATATTATTATTATGAAGGTGAACCTTGGATGTTCTAATAACCATATTCAAACTACGTTTTTGATAAGTCAAAATGTTTGATATCAAAGTTGCGGGCAATGGATGTTTTCTATGGTAATATCAATTGTTTTTATCTAAATCACGTTGCATTCATATTTGGTTAATATGGACCTCGGCTTCATAATCGGCGAGTCTGGCGCAGACCTCTGGCAATAAGGGGCTCTAACAAATCCGGTCGTAATTCGATTACATCCAGTTTGGTATCCCTAAGCTGTGAGCCTCTAATGCGATTGCTCCAGCGTAAATAAGATCTCGCCTCTGACGGCTGACATAAAATCTTTCGCAAAGGGTTCTCCAAGCAAGCCTCTCTTGGCTCATACTGAGTCTACCAAGCTTTATAATTATATCTACTTATAGGCAGATAGCGTACAACTCATGGCTGTAGAGTCTCCAGAGTCGCCCTACACGCATGGGGCCAACGATTCTCCGCAAGTCTTTCTTATTTGCTGAGCACCCAAGTTTCGTAGCCAAACGTGGATACTGGCAAGACAATTGTTTTGAACATCAGTAGGTCTGATGTTCTGGTTAAATTTTGGGATTTGAAGAGCCTTGTCAGACTGTAGTAGTCTTTGTTGGATTTTTAGCAGCCGCTCGCGTATTTTTCCACTATATTGTTATTGATTGATAGTAATGACCCAAGCGAGTTAAAGAATCTGCTACTTTAAACTCCTGCTTCACTCCCCCGAATGTTTTGCCAACTGTTGGTATTCATCCCGCAGATGACGCCACCATGTACTTCATCTTTCATTCATTATTGTGCTGTCCCAGTTTGGGTGCCGCCCACTTGATCTATGTTAAGGATTCTAGTGCAGCTTGTTTGGATCTTAGAATGATGGCAATATTATTTGCTTAAGCCAGTGTCCGGCTGAACTTGGTGACTACAGTCCCGCGCGTTGACGTGCCAAGCGCTCGGATAGCTTTCTGCAACGCCAGGTTGAAAAGGAGGCAGGCCAGATCATTCCTTTGTCGCAGCCCATTGAATAGATTAGGATAGTATTCCGGCCATTTTTACTTAGTTTGTTACGTTGGTCCTAGGCAACATAGACAATAGTGTTATATTCGGAGTTTCAAACTCACACGTGAGATCGTAAAGTTCTATCCTGGCTATGTTGCCGTATGCGGCTCTCAAGTCTATAAAGAAATAGTATAATGAAATTGCCAATTGTCAATTGCCAGCCTGAGATTGAAAATCTCATTCAATTGTTGATTTGCCTGTGATGAAACCACATTGATATTGTCCGATAATGGTTTCAGCGGATGGGGCTATCCGCTCTCGCACGATAAAGAGGAACCTGTTCCAGGAGATACTCAACTATCTTATACCCTATAATTGCTGCGCGATGTGATGTGACATCCCCCTTCTCATGCATGGGGTTGATCATGCCTTTGTTCCTTTTACAAAAGAACACACAGAAAAGAGGAGGGTGATTATTAGTATACCATCAGAGCAGTGACGGCACGTAACATGAAAATTTGGACTGACCAAAAGGGAAGTTCTATTTGATAAACTTAAATTTTAAATAAAGCAAACAGCAAACAAAAATTAAAAGTTGACTGTCGTGCAAAAAAAGTACCAATAAGAAGCACGAACATTGCTAGAGTATTACCACCAAGAAAAATACACGTAATTGGAGGGAATGGATGTGAAGCAAAACGACAAATGTACTACAAAGCAATGAGACTTAAATAAAAAATAAGCGCAACATCTAATTCTCAAAAGTATATAGAAAGCAACACCATTTTTATAATCATTCTTTTATTTTATGGTTTTAATTACCGTAAAATCATTGATTATTTTCATTATTATCATTTTTCGTTTATTAATTTTCATTATATTGCTATTAATGATAAAGTATTGGGACATCATTGAGACACGTTATTTCTTATCCATTCAAAAGTTGAGAAATTTGTTTCAATTTAAAATAAAATTATACTATGTACATTACGAATATGCTCAGATGATTTTTTTTGGAGTAAGTTTCTTATATTTTTTATCAAATTTTATTCTTTGCGAATTAATTTATCTGTAAAAAGATGATTTGTTGAACCATCTGATTTATTCGCATTATTTCAGTCTCTCCATTACTATCTCCACAGCTGACTTCTCACTCAGTCTCACTTTCTTTCAACATAATGCTATGTAATAACCACCATTTCCTAAATAAAACATGAAATGAATTAATAACTTTATTTTTCTATTTTACCAATATACACCACCATCGTCTTACTACCCTGAAAAACGCTAGGCATTCTTCAACTAATAAAATTCACACTTGACTTTTTTCTGTCCATTTAATGCTATTTTACAGAAACTAAATCTTGACACTACACAACTGCTGATGTTGAAAACCTTCCTAAGACTAATGATACACTGCTGGTATTGATACCAGGGTACGGAAACGGATAACACGGTATCGATAAATTGAGAGGGTGATACACTGCGACTACGTGGTATTATGTGACATCATCTCTCATAAATGAAAACTGTCAAATTGATTGTAGAATCAAAAGTGAAACGGAATATAAACGAACCTGTATTTTTTTGTCAAATTTGCTTGATAAAATGGTTCTTTTTTTCTAATTCATATCAAAACAAGTTACGTTTTCAAAATAAAACCTTTCAGTGACATTTGCCAATGATCTGTATTGGAAAGTTGAATGGCTACACTCACCACTGGCTGAAAATTGCCTCTGTTGGCAGTAAAATCTTCGATATACCGGGCAAAACTCACGTATGAACCTGTATGAACCGTTTCGCCGAACTGCTATTAGTCTAGAACTGGGTGATACACTGGTGGTATGGACGATACTATGATATCAATATCAGCAGTGTATCAGTAGTCTTAATTGCTACTAGGTCTTTGTTCTACTAACGGCCATCACTCCCAAGAACGGAAGACATGTGAAAGCGAATGTGCGAGAGAGAGCCAGCACAGATCCATTCCAGCCCAACATTTAGAATGCGGCCTTGATTTAAAGGTAAAAAAGAACGTAGTTGGATGTCTGGTCATTGTGTTTAAAATATAAGACATTGTAAGTGTCAAAAAAGAAGATTACAGATCATAGTCTCAAACACGAAAGCTTCAATTGGAACCCGCAAAATAACTCTGAAAGAATATTGGGATAGCTGGGTTCGTTTGGAGCTAGTGAAATGATTCACCCTTACTTCTTCACTTTTCTCTGTAAGCCGTCTTGCGCTCAGCTATGAATATTGGCTACTAATTTAGCTACGGACAGTTTAAGGATATCTGCAGTGTAAATGTTATGCAATAGCGAGATAATGGAGATCTTTGGAGAACTTCACCTGCAATTGGCCTCTCTATTGAGAAGAGTTTGTCAATTTTGACAAATAATTTTCTACCCTTGAGGGAAGATCCAATAATCTCCATAAGAGGGAGGAGTACTCGAAACTCATCCATTTTGAAAATTAGTCCTGCATACTAAATCGCTTTGTCGGACATAACTAGTCCAGTCGATTTTGTATGCTTAAGCCTTGTTTGGATGGCTTGGACAAGCCTTGCTAGCTGAAGTTCTGTAGAGTGGAGTGGCTGGAAGCCAAACTGCTCTTCCGGTAGAATGTTGATCTCGAAGACTCAAGCGAGAAATGAAGGCCAATTCAGCTATTAATAACAGGATGCTGATTGATCTCCTTTTCTGGAGGAATGTTAAATTTTACCAAGTTTCGGTAAAACGATAATGATGGCTGCTTTCCATGCATCTGGACACCTTCAGACGGAGTATGGTGTTGATTATATCCTTTATGGTTTGTCTGGTAGGTGTATCAAGCAAATGTTGTTAATATTGTCTATCCCAGGTGATTTCCGTTGTTTCAGCCTGTTCATCATGTTCTTGAATTGTGCTTCCAAGAAGTTGCTTTTCTCGGTGCTTTGTATCAAACTCTCCCACTGATCGTTTTGGCGTTGTGATATCTGACCATGTATGTAGTTGGTAAGTCAGTTTGATTCCCACTATATTCTATGGTCACCTCCGTATATGTAGCTTAAAGTGTACGAGGTGACGCAAATATCAAAACCTATTGTTATACGAATGGAAAGCAATTGGTTTCTATGAATCGAAGGCTTCAGATAAATATGAACGCAAACCGATAAATATGAACGCTGATCGGTTCAGCGCAAAGTGTGCAATTGTTGATCGCTATAAGGCCAATGATCAAAAGTTGTATTTTTTCAATAACTAGGAAATATCTGATTCGATGCATCAAATACACTGTGATCAGTAGCTTGAATGGCAAATGTAGTAGATGCTATAGTCGCTCTTCTAAAAAATCTCAGTACATTGCAATCATATATTATTTGACCGCCTTCGTTGCTGAGTTTGTTAATCCCACTAATCTATGACCCCATCTTCTCCCATATGTGTTTCCCTACCGCCATCGCTAAGCATTCGCTTCAAAGGGCAATCCCCTGAGCTTTGGCATTATCATAGAAAAAAAAAAGATGAAGAGAGAGAATAGCCTCTCTTGAGGCGACCTTCCTCTCAGGTCTGATTGATCTAACCCTTATCAAACTAAGGGATATTCTACAATTCATCAAAGGAACCAAATGGTTCCCAGAATACTATAGCTAAGAGAGAGTATATCCGTATTATCACAACGGGGTTCTAATGCGCCTCTTTCTGCTTTTCACAAGGCTCTACGATTGACAGCGACTTAACCTAACCTTGTCGGTTGATCAAATGGTAGTTTCAAGTTCCGTCTCTCCTTCGGTCGGTTGGAAGCTATGATAAAAAAATCGTAATCACACTAACGATGACAAATTGAGCTAATAACTAAAAACGGCCAGTTTTTATGACCAAAACGTATCCGAAACATAATAATGCATTAAAAATACACAGCTTTACTTACAGGAACATATTTTCATACAAAAATTTTGTTATTTTCATTTTATGAAAAACAATGTATATCCTTTCTATTTTAGTAATCTTCAAATTTCCGTACAACTATTTGGCTGTAGTGATAGCTGTATTAATATTGCCTCATATATTTAACCTGCAATTGAAGCTGTTATTGGGTCCATTCTTGAAGATATTGAAGACCGAACGGACAGAAAGACAGACGAACAGAAAGTCAAGTATGGTAGATCGACTGAGCGGTGAAAATTTAAATTATTTTTTGAAAAGTTTAAAATACGTGGAAGTAAAAGAAAATAAGACGAGTCGAGAGAACACATTATCGAAGTACACAAAATTTAAAAGCATGTCTTCTCCATCTTTGTACGATGAGGCGCAATAAATTTGTTTTTATTAAAATATTTCGAGTAATTGAAGAAATTAGGGATTTAAATAAATAGAAAATATTGTTGGTTCTATGTTCAAAGGATTGCAGCTTTTTGAGACCACAAGACTTTCTCTGTTACCGCATTCGGAGTCTTCCTGAATTGGATTGGAAATCGTTGGAGTTTCTGATGCAGGTCATCACTATCCTCAATAACAGCTTTAAGAGTCACATTCTCTGTTCCGACATATGTTTTCGCTTGAGCATTTGTTACTGGATATGCTGGGGCAGTTGTTTTGTGTCGATTGCCACTGTTGCTTTGAAAAAAATTTAAACTCTCGACAAGTAAAAGTCGAATCATCGTCTAGTAAATTTATTTTCAATTAAAAAATATGTTTCGAATAATCAAAGTAGTAAACAAAACTCGTCATTTTAGGATTTAAATAAAAGAGTGCACTGCTCAAAAATTTTGTTTATTAATCCTCCAAAGCTCATACATAATTTCTTATTGTCTAGTATATATATCATATATATATATATATATATATATATATATATATATATATATATATAAATATATATATATATATATATATATATATATATATATATATATATATATATATATATATATATATATATATATATATATATATATATATATATATATATATATATATATATATATATATGCATATTTAAATATATTTATGTATATAAGCGAAGAATATTTCCAACGATTTCAGTATTATAACCACAACAATTTCCAGTACACGAGTCTCCGTGGAATCATATTTGCTACAGCTTAAAAAATACGCGATAATATTGGAATGAAATCAAGTAATTCCATGTTAGAATTTTGCGTTTTATTTTCTTTGCCTAGCTAAATCAGTATTTCTAAAAAAATGTTCTCCGACCCTTTTCACACGGCATGACCGCCCAACCAATATAGTGTGAGTTAAAAATAATTCACTCATTAGCTTGCATCAGAATTCAACTTGCGTAGGGCAATATCTACTAATTTTTTATATTTACCAACTAACTCGGGTAAATCATATGCGATAGCAACATCCAGTTTACTGATGGGACATCCTCTAAAGTATGTGCAGGTTTCGGATAATTTTTTGAACTCATACAAAGAATTCAAATGGAAGAAATCACGATAAACTTCTGGGTCAGGCAGGTCATAACGGGAAATGTTTGTGAGTGTCGAAAGTCCTTCATAAATATGATAATTTTGAGGATTTTCGATAATTTTATCTGCGATGCGTTTTTTATTTCCGAAAAGTGATTTATGATTGTAATATGTTGTCAAGTAGCAGTCTACCATTTTAGCATGATTTCGTACGCGGATCTGTAAAAGAGAGACATTGATTTAATTCACAAGCAGAAGTAACATTTATAATACTTACAGCAAAGCGCCGGGCTCCACTAATTTTATTTTCAATTCTTTTGTCAATCGAAGAGCGGATGTCTTTTAAAAATGCTTTTTCTTGTGCCTGTAGTAAGCGAATCGGTGCTCCTTTTTCGAACGGATTCGACCACAAAGACACTGTGTACATTGTTGGGGGCTGAGCTGATGACATCAGAGGAGAGATATTCCAGATGAGAGCACTTTGGACTCGAATGAGCTCTTCAGATTTTATTCGATCAGCTTTATTGAGTATGATTCTAGTTTGATATTCACGGCCCTTAAGCTGGTCCAGAATAGCTTCGGTTTCTGGCCCAACATCGAGTTTTGTCGGGTCGTAAACAAGAAATATGATATCTGCTCGGTCTATAAACCATTGGCAAGCATCGTTAAATGGGAAGACTCGAGAGACCTGCTTCCGAACTTCCAATATACCTGGTATTTCTACAATATTAACCTGCAAAGAAAAAAAAATATTTCCAAAGAAAAAAAAATGTTCAATATATGCATACAAATGGAATTATAGCTAGAGAAAAACTCATTGCTAATGCATTCAAAGATTGTCATTAATGGCAAGAAAATTTTCATGTAATTACAGTTTTGTCGGCTTAATGAAAAACAGGTGCATTTAAATGTATCATACGAAGCTCTTTTTATGAACAACGAATATTCGAATATTCGAAAATGAAGTTTTATGTGAAAGATTAGAGATTTGTATTATTGGATAGTAATTTTAAGAAGCGTGTAGAGACAAATAATCGAGCGACACCGACAAATCGGAGAGATCACTAAAAATTTGGCAGTTGCTGCTCGCGTGCTTGCTCCCTACATCTAGATGTCTTATTATTATTTTTTTTTAAATAGGATCTTTTATTTTAACGCCATCAGATTCTTCAACGAATTTTCCTTAAATATCAGTGTATATTTATTGTATGTAAACGGGCTGCCAACCGTTGCATAGCTCAAACACCTAAGGTCTTGAGTTGACAGTCTCAAACACCTAAGGTACTTGATTTGATTCGCTGCAATTTGCAGCGAGACGTTTTTGTATGTATTGTGTTTACTGGCGTCATCGCTTCCCCTCTTGCAATCAAGTGTAGAAAACTGCAGTTTCACGAAGAAAAATATTTTCTTTGCAATACTGGTATGAGAATGGAATATATTTCTCCCAAAACTTTTTTACTGCTGTAGAAAAATATTCAATGGAAGATATCTCATACATGGTATGCGCCTTGCTAATATTTGAATATACATTTTATCATTACACAGCTCTATGATCACATTTTAACAACTTGTGTGCTTGTATTTTTTATTAATATTTTGAGGAAGAAATTGGTTTTAATAAATAGCTATCGACCAATCTCCCTATTAAATGTCTTTGTTAAAATTATAAACCATATGATAAAAAAAACTAGTTCATAATAGGATGATCTCTAAAATACTCCCAACAAATTCTCACGCCTATTTACAGGGGGTAGATCAATAAACTCTTGCCTCAACCAACTAAGAAAGCGAAGTCCGACAGAGAAAGATAGTTATGATTGCAATACTAGACTTAGAGAATGCATACGAAGGATAAGATAAGACTCTTCGTAATGTGCTAGTTGAGTTAAATATACCTCAGAATATTTGCTACTGGATTATTAGCTTCCTTTCTAGAAGATTCATTGAGCTTGGCGACACACTAAAAGAATTGAGCAATGATTTGCCACAGAGTTTGCTTCAGTTCTCTACCTTTTAACTTTTACACACAACAGTTCCTTAACACTTCACGGTATTCAGCATCAAACATCCTTCAGTATTTCCGCTGAAAGTAATGACAACTCCAGCAAAGAGCTTTCTTCAAAAGTGCAGGAGACTTGAATTACATGTTAATCCGTCAAAATGCAAGGCTTCATTCTATAATAATCTTAGATCCCCTTCCTACACAGTTTCAATTAATACAACCCCTATTCCGTGGTCCAGCTTAGGAAAATTCTCCCATGGAACCTATCTATTCTAGCAGAAATGTTTGATACTAGTAGTAAATCAAGTATTCGCTGAATATATTGCATATGCTCCCGAGGAAAAAGTCTGGTATTTTACGTCCCAATAGCATAACCATATACATATCACTGCTAAAATTGACCAGACCTAAATTTGAAACACATAGCGACCATTAAGGTTCGTTTTTAAAAAGATGCCTTGGACTTGCCACGCATGTCCCTAATATCGTAAAACTTGCCATGGCTAATGGTTGCCATCAATTTTACAGGTCACTGTAAAAGTATTAAATTTTTGAAAAAAATCATCCCTCACACTTTCAAGAGACAAGATTTTCACCGCTGTCTCCAATCTATGGTCTAGTGATTTCATGTTTTGAAAATTTTCTGGATTTATGGACAAAAGAGAGTCCCAAAGGCTACTCCAATAATGAAAAAAAAAACTTTAGGTAATACTGTTGTAGCTGCGGATGGGGCCAAATCTCTTCTTGGAGCAGGTTGTGCTGCAGTGCTTGAGTCTAATAAAGCCCGATCTTGTGTGTCTCATCCTTATTCGATATCGACATTAAGTACATTAAAGCAATTGAGCTGGTTATGAGTCTTAGCCTTAAACAAATACTAGTGCTAACTAACAGTGATTTATCGTGCAAATATCTAACTAAGGACAATACAGATAACCACCGCGTTCATAGGATATGGTCCCTTCTGCATATACAATCTATTCTACAGCTTAAGGTCGTAAGCTCCCCTGGACACATTAAGACTCCGCAGCAGCGGAAAATGCGATTGTGGAAAAAAAGTAAAGCAATCCCACGATAACACTCGTACGGGTCTAGGGGTTGAAGCTGGTTGAGAGCTTCATTACAATTTGGATACGAGTGTGGAGTGATTAGTTCCACGACTCACATTACCCCTGATTTAAATCAGGTACCTAATCAGAGCTAGGTGAACTCAAAGCTTGGTGCGCGGACCCTCGCCCGAACCTGGATTCGAACCAGAGACCCCACATGCAAGAAGCCAGTGCTCTACCCACTAGGCTACTCAAGCTTTTGCGATAGTGGAAGGTACCAACCAATCTATCCATTTGTACAACCATGAGGATGTTTCTGCCTTTATTCTGTGTGAAATCCTTTACACAGAATTACTCCTGAGCTAAGTGCATTAAGAGATTTTTCACAAACAAAGCGTTCAACTGTCTGAGACTAGAGAAAATCAAAGCTGTAGCGAACCCAAATTGCCAATTCTGTGGGAAAATTGACCACCAGATCTTTGTATGCCCTTTGTTCAACTCCCTTAAAGTCAAATTTGAGGTCTAGATGATGAGTTTAATTAATCCCTTATGGCATGGAATTGCCATAACAAGCCTTCTGGGTTGACTGATTGAGTCAATTGCAAATCGGCTACTATTAATCACTGTTGTTGGTCCTGTGTACTAAGCAGGTAACCTTAAAGCTAGAAGAATCCAATCTGTTAGTATCACGTGAACACAATGAAACAAGCTGTGTACAAAATCTACGTTTTTCGTTTTCTTGGTTCAGCGCAGTTGGGTTAAATCTTTAAAGGTGCGGTCTACTTCAATGTTTTCGCCTGTCATTCATAACTCGAATCTTCCTGTTATTCCAAAATTCGAAATGAGCTGTAGGAGGACAACTTTCCTCTGTTTTTGTAAGAATGGTTCAATATTTAAAACTTCTTTTTGATGAAAAGAATTTTACAATAAATGAAAAAAAAAAATATCAAAACAATTATGACTCCTGAAAACCATTAAATTGTGTGTCCAAGCTTATACAAATATGGACATATTAGTATTGTATATAGTATTGTTGGGTCTTATTGTATATAGTATTATTGTATATAGTGTTGTTGTAAACCACAACCCATTACAAGTGAACATCATACCTTCTCTAATAAGTTACTCGGCAATCTTAGCCCGTGTAGATGGTCTTCTAAGCCTCCGCCAAATTTTTGCAGCCCAGAAAACGTCCAGTCAGCTACAATGCGCGTTCCATCTAATACTTCCACTTCATCGCCATGCATCAATATGTTAAAATAAGCTGGTGAAGGTTCAGCACCTGCCAATGAATTTACGCTTTTTTTATTAACTATATAATATAAAATAAAATTAACCCCACCTGATTTTAATGAATACTCTGTATTTTGATTATCAGTTAAGTAATTTATAATAGTTGATTTTCCTCCACTCCACGGCCCCATGAAAAGTATTAATGGCTTGGAAAATATCTCTGAGTCACCGAAATGACGATTGCTGAGATCTCGATATTTATAGAGCACCTCGAGTGGCCTAATTGAATTTTCGTAAATGCGTTTTAGATCTCGGAGAATGGTTTCTGCGATTTCATCAACTAATTCATCTTTTTTTTCATCGTCCTTGTACAGAATTTCGGCAATGTGGTCTGTATTTCGTAAGTCTTTGGGCTCTAGTTCAGCCTGAAAAAAAATATTTTTTTATTAATACGAATGCAAAATATGATTGAAAAAAATTATTGGAGAAAAAAATATGTTCCCATAATAACGCTTGTTGATTGTTACTATCATTTCTCGACCTCATGCAACTCAAATCGTGTTTCGCCCTATCAAGCCCAGAAATTCAGAAAAATAACGTGAAATGTCGTCACGAAATAGTTCGATATAAAACATTCTAATGTATGTCATAGAATGGAAAATCCCATGAAAAACGCCGATAAGAAGCTACTGGTAACCAAAACACATGTAAGCATAAACGAATCCGCATAGGACGAGAGAAGTCCAGAAAGCTTAGGAACATGCAATTCCTGAAATACCCGAGGGAGTATAAATAACCTTGGCTTGAGACTTGATAGTCAGTTTTTGCGAAGCGAATCGAGTGAATTACACGGGGAATTATTTTTACCGCGAGTTATTGTGTTACTCGTTTAGTCTAGTTGCTAGAGATTTATTGCCTACCTAACTTGTTAAAAATATTCATTAAAAACACACTCATAAAGAAGTTAAACTTACTGGCAACAATTCGTCTTCAGGCTCAGCTTCACTGGAGACAATGTCTTCGGTTATTATTTCATTATTTTCTTCGCTTTCTTTTTCATCATTTTCTTTGCTTACTTGTTCATCATTTTCTTCGCTTTCTTTTTCATCATTTTCTTTGCTTAATTTTTCATCATTTTCTTCGCTTACTTTTTCATCATTTTCTTCGCTTGCTTTTTCATCATTGTCTTCGCTTTCTTTTTCATCATTTTCTTCGCTTGTTTTTTCATTATTTTCTTTTTCTAAGCTACCTCCAGATATTTCTTCATTTTTTTCGCTTTCTTCAGTTCCACTATCCACTACATTTTCAGTTTCTTCATTCGAATCATCATCAGCATTGCTAGCTTCTGTTTCTGAAACTTTGTCTTCAGCTTCACTAGCATTCTTTTCAACGCTGGATTCTAGATCGGCTGAATTTTCGTTTATTGCTTCGGGCTTCTGCTCGGCGAGATCATCTTCAGCTAACTCGTTTTCAGTAGAAGTAAGAGATTCCCCTTTCGTTTGGGTCTCTTCAGACACTAAACTAGCTTCTTGTGATTCAGTACAAGAATCGTTTTCACAGTGCTCAGTAGAGCGTACATCGTCTGTGGAGCTATTTTCCGCATTTACCTGAATGTTTAGGTCTTCTTCAGAGTGTTCATTTGAGAGACATCCTATTTCCTGGGCTACTTGCGACACAGTAGCATCAGTGCTCAAATCTAGAGCTTCATGACTCTCTATACTGTTTTGAGTCGAAGATTCGTTTTCAGCCAACGTTGCTTTACTATCATCTTCATCTTTCGAATTTCGACTTTCTGCTATAAATATTTCCCCTTGGTCGTCAGGTTCTTTCAATACATCATCTATAAAATGTTCGGTTTGTTGCGTTCGCTCTAGGATGTCAGGGTTATCTGAAAAAGGAAATTAACATTTAGATCGAATGTAAGATGAATTAAAAGGTTGTATAAAAAAATCAGTCCCTATTATAAATATAGATACAATCATTTATTAGCACAACAGTCAATATCTTTGTCACCAAAGGCACGCGAAGATAAATTTCGACAAGTCTCCATCATCTTTTAATAGTAAATCCTTTTCGACCACGATTAGGTTAGCTTATCACGGCAAATATTAGCCAAATTTGGTCACATTACCCCGAATTAGTTGTCCCTGAAGTAGGTAAAAATATGATATTTTATTTTTACAGGCCGCAAACATGACGAAATCGTCAGCGTATTTCATTACATTAACTCTAGTGTTCTTATGAAGTTTAGTTGTTTAAATGTTGAACAAAAGTGAGCTCAACACATCGCCGTGGGAAATACCATTATCAATTGAGATATTTTCAGAACCCAACTGTAAGTTTCAGTAAGCTTTCAGTATTGAGATTTCAACGCTTTTCCAATTTTTGTATGAATTCGGGATGTCTTTTAGTTGCCGTATTGTCAAGATAATTTCATATGCTGGTTTCGCGATTGTTTTGAAGCTTAATGTGCTCAGGGGCCCTTTTGTTTTTGATCAAGGTTAAATATTCTAAGCTATTTTTTGGTCCTAGTACGATCGGGTCAAATGCAAACCCATTTTCGTCATGTTTTTAGTGAAGTTCCAGAACTCTTTTATGTTTCGTTTTAAGGCAACCTCTGCAATTTTCTCAACTCAGTTACTTTGGATTACGAATCTGACTAACAATATTTTGAAAACCCCGTTTCGATGAACAACAAATTACCAGAAAAATTGTGTTCTTGGGTGATACATAGAATTTTTGTGAAATAATATTTTTTTCTGGCTTTGACTTGAGTTTTGTTCTGGACATAGTAGTAATTGGTTTATGGCCACTATTGTTAAAATGATTAATACTTGTACTCCATTTAATGTCTTGAGTACAGTTATGTTTGTTCTTGTGCAATACCTGTATGTTCAGTTGCAGTATCTTTTTTCAGATTAGCGGGATGGTTTGCAACTTGTACTTTCTTCAATATATTTCTTTTATATTTCTGAATTAATTGGATCGTCAACATGATATCGATAGCGGCGTTCATAAAAACCTTAAGAAGCCCCCTCGCCTGTATCTGCAGCCTCTCAGATACCAGGTGCGTTATTATTGGCTCCTTATTATTGACACCTAGTGGAGTAAGCTTGTTTTGGGCAAATGGGAGTGATGGGTTATTGGCACCTCCAGCTTCATTCGTATGTAAGCGAGCTGGTCACACTAGATTATTAGGATTTGACATTATAAAGTTAAAAGTAATGATTAAAGATACAAAACAACCAGCGCATGTAGTTCTAGATAAAACATAATACAACAATACCAAACTTTGAATAGCAATACCTGCTCCGCAAAGAAAAATCACACAAGGTAATTGATTACCTGCTGAATATTCAACAGGAATAATCAAAATAACTTCGATATCAGTAGCACTGGATGCAGAAATTTCAAAAAATTCAAAAATTTATTTTTCAAGAAAATTATAGTTCCATAACTAGTTATCACTAATTGGCACCAATTATTATCATCATCAACAATAAACACCTCATATTCTTGCTTGTGTGGAACCAACGAAGGACAATCTACCAAAGAGACACGTCGCTCCTTTCAAATTAACTTTGCCAACTAACCTTAACTGATCCGAAATTTTGGCCGCAACGGGCATTGCAACTTTCTAAAAAAAAAAAAAAGTGCTACTTTTCTTTGTGTTCCTCTCTTCATCATTTTTAACGTTAAAAAGTGTCAAGCATTTTTTTCCTATTCATAAGTCTGGTGATCGAAGCCTAGTTAATAAATATCATCCTATTTCAATCTTTCCATGTTTTTCTAAAATTTGTGAGCGTATTTTTTTTAATCGCGTCTATGATGCTCTTTGCCGCGTTTTTGCTAAGTTGAGTTTTCCCATTTAGTTGTTTTTGCTTTCGAGAGTAACCATCAAGTTGACGTCATATACACTGATTTATCCAAGGCATTTGACTCAATCAGTTATGAGCTCCTCCTACACAAATTACAGTAATTTGGCATATCCGAGCGCATTTCTCTCGTGAATATCGTCATTTGCATTTAATCGTATTTGCTATGTCCCCTTCCGTGGTCCATCATCCTTCCTTCGCTGTACTTCAAGGATCTATCCTTGAACCGCTGCTCTTTAATTTTTCGTCAATGATCTTCCAAGTGTGATTGCTTGTCCCTGTCTAATGTACGCTGATGACTTGAATGTATTTCGTTGCTCCTTCTGATCATCTTGCTCTTTAAAACGACTTAAAGCGTCTTTCTTTCTTGGTGTGACTGTAAGTACTTTTCCTTGAATGTCTCTCTATGTCTTTTATATTGAAACCTTGTGATTTTGAGTTCCTTTTCACTATCTGCGTT
Source organism: Nemotelus pantherinus (assembly GCA_963978885.1). Lineage (NCBI taxonomy): Eukaryota > Metazoa > Arthropoda > Insecta > Diptera > Stratiomyidae > Nemotelus > Nemotelus pantherinus. The sequence goes on from OZ022265.1 coordinate 24,155,742, forward strand.
GTTTATCATTTTACTGACCTCGGTGTTACTTTCGATCGGAAAGTTGAGTTTGATATTCGTACGATCACTCGATAGGCTTCCCGAATCGCTGGTTTTGTTATACACATAGTCACAAAATTGAAGACACAAGCTGTCTACAAATATAAATATTGCTCCAAATTATATTCTATTTCAAAGATTGCTTATATATGTATGAATTTGCATCAATTTTAACTGTTATGCATATTCCCAATTTAAAAAAAATTGAATTGATTTCCGAAAGTAAATTTTTTTATTGTATACACCCCCTTTGATCGATACAAAATTGAAAGCACAAGAAATTTTTCCGGTACCGTTTGAAGTTATTACTGTTAAAAATCGAAAAATAATTTTATATTTCGCAGAGAGTTTATCAGTGCTTGAGTTCTCTGCATTATTTTCCGCAGTTAGTGAAACGAAATTCAAAAATGGAGAGAAAAATGAAGGAAACAACCATCGAAAAAAGGAGCATTATTGTGAAGCTTGTTTTTGAAGGGAAAACTTATCGAGAAGTTGGCAAAATAGTTTGCAGAGAGTTTATCAGTGCTTGAGTTCCCTGCATTATTTTCCGCAGTTAGTGAAGCGAAATTCAAAAATGGAGAGAAAAATGAAGGAAACAACCATCGAAGAAAGGAGCATTATTGTGAAGCTTGTTTTTGAAGGGAAAACTTATCGAGAAGTTGGCAAAATAGTTGGCAGATCATTTTCTTCAGTTTTTGATATTGTTAACAAATGGAAAAGTAACGGAACTTTGGTAAATAAAGTTGGTCGAGGCCGAAAGCGACTACTTTCTGTAAACAATGAAAAATACATTCGGCAGCAAACTCAACGCAATCCGAAGAAGCTGATCAGCAACTTAGGAGGACACTCAGGCAAGCAGGTTGCAACGAACGAATAGGAAGGAAAAAACCATTCATTTTGGAGACCAACCGAAAGAAAAGATTGGAATTCGCCAAAGCTTATGTTCACCATGATCCTAAATTTTGGAAAAGTATTAGGGTCAGATAGGAGACAAATTGTGTGGAGACAAGCCAACGAAGAGTTAAAAAAGGCTAACTTATGCAGCACTGTTAAACACGGAAGTGGTAGTGCTATGGTTTGGGGGCTGCTTGGCTGCAGTTGGAGTTGGCAATTTGGAGTTTATAGAGTCCACTATGGATAAAATACAATACCTAGGTATTCTTAAAAGGAATATGCGATCAAGTACTGCGAAATTGGGGCTGCCGGATGTGTGTATTGGATTCAACAAAACAATGACCCCAAACACACCGCTTATATTGTCAAGTCGTAGCTCCTGTATAATGCTCCAAAACAATTAAAGAGTCCACCTCAATCACCAGACTTGAATTCGATAGAGCATTTGTGGTCTATATTAGAAAAAAATCGAAAATTCTCAATTACAAGCCTACACTCAAATCAATGATCCAATCTGAATGGGAAAGTATATGCTCAATAGTTACCAATAAAGTGGTAGAGAGCATGCAAAGACGACTACAAGCTGTTAAAGATGCCAAAGGATACCCAACAAAATATTGAATCTGTATTTTCAAGATTGTAATGAATTAACTGTTTATGCCTTCAATTTTGTGTGATGAATTTGTGTGTTATTATTTAATTTTAATTTGAGGACGCATTATAATCTTCAGCTTGGTTCTCACCAACAGTTTGTTGGAATTTTCAAAAGTGTAGTTCGCTTACTTAATTCTGCTAATCTCTGTTTTACTTTTTATTGTATTTTATTATACTCTAAATCCTATTAATCTCTGTTTTTAGTTTTCACTTTATTTTAATTTTGTACTTATATTCTTATTTTATTTTAATTTTTATTCATTTTGTAATCAAGCGTCTAGCCTGTTAAATGATTTTTTCTGAATAAATTACTACATAACTAAATCGGTATGGGTAACATACCTTTCAGTAATAAGAAATAATTTTCAGATAAGAGTTATGGATAGTTTTCGTAAAATTAATTCAGGACATATATTTCCCCGTAAAAACACTTCAAAATTTCAATACCATAATCTAGTCACGCTTAACAATTTTCATGTCCGATTTAAAATTTGCAATTGTAATGTGTATGTAAATCCCAAGAATAATTCACCCAACTCAATTAATGTTAATAACCGTCACTAGTTTTCATTAGTATATAAATATTTCATAATAAGTTTAATAAATATATGGTAACGTTTTTTTCTCCTTCGTATAGGATAAGTACGCAGAATGATATTCCAATCTTCCTTGTAGCCAATTACGTAGAGAGAATGGCTGCCAACTTGTCTAGATTTAATTCCCTCGTTTAGTCCTTCCTGCCGTAGATACTATGGCATTTCTTTTCCCCCAAAGCGTTGAATTTCAGGCATGGTGAACTACGTTAACTTTAAAGCTTGCACTTCCACTTATTAGTTGGCGATAACACAACTTCACCAAATTCCAATAAGTACTTTATATAATTAACTTCTACCGGACAGTCCTTGCTCGGGCGTCAATTAAATTAAATGTTGGGTTCAAATTTGTTTTAAATAACCAACTTAATTGATTGAATACTTCTTCTACGATTAGTTGAAACAATATTTCATTTCATTATCTGCATTAATTAATTTGCTGCAATTGGGTCGTGCTTGACAGATTGCTGAAAGTGCAATCCAGGTGTCGGGCAGTCAGGTAGCGCGTGTTGGTGTCATCGGCATTGGGGACGACGATAGTAAAGGCTTGCCAGTACCAGGCAATTATTTTCGTACCAATAGATATGACAATTAAATTTTCGTAAGTTAAACATGTACAATGAAAATATGTAACAAATGTTTAAATTTAATTTTTCGCATGGCAATCTCAGAAATCTTTATATACCTATCATCGAATCTAAGCAATATTTACAATGTGCGTTGATCATGACGTGAAGCAGTTGTGATAGATTTTTACTTGCTGTGCTGGCAAAGTTTTGTCAGCACTGAACATATTCATTATTTTTTTTTACTGCTGCCATCAAATTTTGATAAAGTATGCTATAATGAAAATAAGGAGTGTATTTTACTTTCCTAAATTTTGAAACTCGAGTAAGTACAAGGTATCTCTAGTTTAAAATCTATTGCTTTCGATGCAGTCATCGGACCAAGGTTTATTGTAATAAGGAGCACGTTTGATAGAACATGCATTCAAAATCTTCACGATTCCTCTACTTTTCTTCGAAAATTAGTTTTTCTAGAGGTTCCTATGCGCTAGATTGTTTTTCAATATGGGATGTGATGACGGGAATGAATTATGAAAACTATTTTCAGCTAACTTCTTGTTCATGATTGGATTTGACCTTGTTATAGTTTATGAAGATTTTAGGCATAAAAATGAATCATATGTCGAAACTGGTTAACGAAATCGCTTGATAAAATGCACACTATAGCTTGACACCACCGAGACTACCGCCACATGTGTTTTTACTTAATTTTCGGTACCATATGCAAAACCAAATGTAAATAGGGTTGAGTTTTTTAAGAATTGGAAATCTATTTGGTTTTGGTTTATATGAAAATTAGGAAATAGGTAGAAAATCAATGATTTTACCTGTCAATTTTAGCTCATGCAAAGCTTTAACGACAAATGGTTGGCATTCAGATTCTGACGGACCGTCTCCTGAGGCTGAACAGCTTTCTGAAATGATTTAAATTTGTGACGATTAGGTTAGCATGTAAATGATAGAATAGCAATCAAGCAGCAATCGTATTATTCCTGATATTTATTTGTAGTGCTACTAATAGAATGTAAACAAATATCCTTCTTTTTTTAACGTGACGTTGTTATGTAATTTGGAAATCAATACGAAAAAATATGAAATCACAGTATTCACGTGCACATTCTCAATACTTACCATGCCAAAAGGAGCAAAGAAGCACTAAGACTCCTATTAGACAAGGAGACCGTGAAAGCATTTTATAGCCACAGGAAACTGTTTAATTGAACACTATATCGATAAGTATTTTATTCAGGCTATTTACACCAAGTTAATTATAAACGTAACAATTGCATAACAAAAAATTAATAAAGTATTAAAATCTATAAGGAGCTATACATTTTAAAATTAACTAAGTGAAAATATATAAAGAGCCGACAGAATTTCGCACAAACTGTTTTCATCTTTCATACCGTCAAGAAAAAATATTTATTTATAAACGCACCATCGGTCTCAGCCAGTCTAATCTTAGTGTGAAAGTACTATAGATTGTACTGTGTAGAATCTCCGGGAAAATCAAAAGAGAGAAAAGTTAATAATAGAAATTATAGCACCAGATACTCATATTTGAATACTAACCGCAGAAATTTCTATATGTTTAATACAAATGTGCATAGAAACATTTCGGTGATTCAATATAATAAAAGTCAAGCGCCATGTTAGAAAAATAGGTTGAGCGCATATGCTATACTCTTTAGGCTATAATTTTTTAATTGGCGATTGCAGCAATGGTTCATGTTTATCCTGGCTCTATAACTATTTAAATAATTCAAATTTCCTTTCCCTTTCATATTTTTTGAAATTTTCCATTTAGGGTGATATATAAGATATTGGTATGATATATGGTATAACAAATAAACCAAAACTTTTTAATTTTCGTTAAATTAAGCATAATATTTATGCTTATAAAGCTAATAATGTTTCGATAGAGGCAATTTTCATCTTAAATGAATCTAACGATAATCTAGAAACAAAATGGGAGCCAAATTTTAGTTGAAATATTTATTTTAATTATTATTTATATTTACAAGTTTTATAACAAGCATGTCCAGAATCGAATGAACGATCAACAGATAACTAATCCTGCTCAATAGCCTGTCAAATCAAAGTGAATGGATCTCTCTGAAAGTTTGCGAAATGATAAAAACGATATTTTTTGCACAACGAATGCGTGACGCGCTACATTCCAATTGAAACTGTAGCTCAATTGAAATACTACGTTGGCGGTTAAAGCATTTCACACAGTCATGTTTTCAGTTGGCCAAAGTCATATTAATTGGCACATCTGAATTATTTTTTGTGAAAATATAAGTCGGCGACATTTTCTGATTGATTATACGCTAGACACTCCTAAGGAAATTTTAATCTCATAGATGAAATTTAGATTGGCTTATATCTACAAGAGCTAAGAATTTTTATCAATGGGATACATTTCGTTTCATTTGTCAATCAAATGAATCATTTTTTTTCGAATTAATGTTTATTTTTCATATTATATAAAAACCATAGAGATTTATTATTTTTTTAAATTATTTATTTTCATCTTGAAATTTCATCTCCGTCATTAAAAACTATCGAAAGAAAATATAACAGATAAAAATATATTGAGGTGAATTTTTGGAATTTTTTTTTGGCCTTTTGTATGTTCTTGTGAACAAAGTTCAAGATAAAAATTGCGTGTTAAGGGGTGAGGTACACTTGGGACGTCCAGAAAAAGCTCTTTTTCAGGATTTTTTTTAGACACACATGAAAGTAATTAATAACAAATGTTTTTTTACTTGAAAGAAATATATTTGTAGAAGCTATTGTAATTTTTTTAAGGCACAAGGCTGAAAATTAGTCGAACAAGAGTAAATTTTTGAGGGGTCCAAAAAAAAATATTGTTTTGCCGTGATCACTGTAGCTTGTCACTAGATCATCCAAAATAAAAAAGAAATCGGGGATTATTAGTTAATAACATAGTGCTCCGGATGGACAAAGGACTTTGGCAGATTTTGATTTGTCGAAAAATGGCGGTGGTTGAAAGTCAAAATTGTATTTTCGGCTATTGAAAAAAATTATATCGTCCAATCAAAAAATCCTTCGTCCATCCGGAGGATAATTACATATCAAATAAGTGAGGAAAATTTCATGCTGATCAATAAAGTCGTTTTCAAGTTACAGTGATCACCGACTTCGAAAACATAGTTTCGAGAAAAATGCTTTTAAAGCATGCGAAAAACGCTTTATGCAATTTATTTAACTCCATGAAGAATTGTCCGATTTGTCTGAAATTTGCAGAGAATGGTCTTGAAATATGCTACTTTTAGAAAATGCAAAGAAAATAAAATTGATTTTCTCAAAATTCTAAGTGTACCTGCCCCCTTAAGATGCTGGTGATGGTAAAATTTGTCAATTTCAAGTTGCTTAATTGTTTGAAGGTTTGTAGACACATATTCGCTGCAGATAGTTTCTAAGCTAATCAAATAGCAAAAGTTTTAATAATTCGCAAATAAGTGCGGACGCCCTCGACCTGTGGTATAATTGTATTTTCTTCTTGATAGACTTCGTCTGATGAACCCTTTTCACCGATATACTCACATATCGCCTCTTCTTCTGTAGGTGTTTCTTTTTTCGATAAAAATTCATTGCAAATCAAAATTCAGGAGGAAACTGTGTAGGTACAAATCAAGAGAGCTACCAGGCCATTTTAAAATCCTATAGAACATCAAGCCGTTAATGGAAATGTTGAACTTCAACGATTGAAAAAGACCAAAGCAGCCTTCGGGAAGAGGTTCCATCAAAGAACAAATGAGAGGATGGCCCACTCCTCTCGTACAAACGAGCGTAAATTTGGTATACGGATGGCTCAAAGATAGATTGTAGAGTAGGAGCAGGGATCGTAGCATCCGCCTGTCACAAAGGAGGCCACAATCTATCAAGCAGAACTACCTGCCCTACATATAATAAAGATAAAGAACACTAAAAGGGTCAGAATTAAAAACCTATCGGATAGCCAAGCGGCTCTCAAAGCTATCAATCGCACGATTACATAAATTCAGCTATATTCGTAGAAGTGAAAGGCCCTAAATGAAATAGGGGCACAGAGCAGCCTCAAGTTGATATGGATCGCCGATAATGAGGGGCACCAAGGAACCGAGGAAGCTGATACCAATGCCAAAGAAGGAGCAAGAAGACCCTTCACATGTCCTCCGTACTGGGGCTTTACAAAGGCAGGCACAGAAAAGGAAATTCAAACATGGAGCGAGAATTAGATCAAAAGCTATTGAATTAATCTTGGGGGTTTGAAACACTCAAAAAATACCTTGGCTTCGATAACAAAAGAGCAAAATGAGCAGTGGCTCTCTGCAAAAGTGACATAAGATCTCCATAAATCTCCATAAATAAATAAGCAGCGGAAACGAATCGCTTTTCCTCAACAGTGACGCTGTACACAATTCTCTGTATAAGACCGACTTCGCAAAGATTTATTTAGAGCCGTTCCACATGAGACACTCGGTGTATTGCCACTGGATCTCAAGCCACCAGCCACCGGAATTTGACAGTGCCGCACAAGAGCCACTTAGTGTCTCTGAAGTTAGAGACGCGCATAATTTCTTTCTAGTTCGATTTAAAATGTTCGAATCTGACGAATTGGTAGCAGTAAGCTGTATTTTGAATCAGCAAATAAATGAAAAAAAAGAAAAAGGACATTGTGGGTTCATCCAGTTTGTGCAAAAAGATTAGAATGTGGAGCATACTATAGTCTGTTGAACTAACTTTTAAGAAAGATAAAAATTGCATTAATTATTTTTGTGTATCAAAGTCAACATTTGATGACTTACATGAAAAAATAAAATTTGAATTAGAATACCAGGAAACGAATAAAGCGTCCATTTTTTTAACTTAAGAATTAAATTTCGGTTAGTGCCTAGAATCTAGAGCCATGAGTATGGAGTGTGAACGCTCTCATTTAACTGCATGTTTAAAAATGGCCGAGCCACAGGCAGTGCCTGGCGGCTTGAGAGGAAAGCAACTGATGAGATACAAAATCTAGTGACATTGTGGCTATGTGTGTACGCTCCCATTTCGGTTCTATACCCGTCAGTGGTTGGAGAGGTAGTGGCCGGACATCGATTGTCTCGTGTGAAACGGTTCTTATACTTCAATAGATTGTAATTGCATGTTTCTAGGCAATTGTCGATAACCCTCCCTTATGAAAATCTGTATGTGTTTGGGCTTCTAGAAGGTTCTCATTTGCGTTTACCAATAGAATGTTTCTGTTCAATGAGATACATCTATGAGCTGGTTGAAGATATTTCTCGACATTTCTTGTTATTTCTAGCACTGCAATGGCGAAACATGATCTATTTGGTGTACATGCAACAATATTTTCATTAAATTTGATTAAAACTGAATTGTTAAAGTATTCTTTTGGCCCGTACACGACTTTATTCGCGCAGCTCATAATCACTTCACACAACATGTATGTCACTATCTTCTTAAATCGTCACTATCTTAAAACTTTCCGCACGAGCACTTTCAACGATAGCAAAAACTGCGATCAACTCTAGTCTTGAAAAAAATGGGTTGAATTCGACTACATGTTCCCCATAGCAATTACGGCTATGACGCAGGGGAGGCTCGTCATTGTACGTAAAGGAAGCAGTGCTTCCCTTGCTAAATATTCTCTACACAAAAAAAAATTGCTTAACAATACACATTGAAACTCAAAACAAATCAATTGATTTTCTGCGACTTAATATTCAACATTCATAAAAAAATGTACAAAGCTCTATTCATCTCATATACGAGATATTTCTATTTTCTAACAGCCAAAGTGCTTTAAAAGTAACTTTACAGTAACGCGATAGAAATTCTTGCTTTTGAGTCAAAGCCTCAAACATCTCGTATCATTGTAAGCCAGAATGCTCAGTTCATTGCAATGTATTGAAATATGCTACACAGAACACTAAAGTGATCTTACTCAATGTACGTACCATGATGTGTGCATACTTCTTATAACAAGCATTACATATCTGATGGTGATAAAAACTTTGCAATGAATGTTCCTAAATAGCAGCGCGGACGCTGCTCAGCTCGCCGCGTCTTGCTGGGTAGAGAAATTCAAAAAATCCCTTGCTTATGCTCCCGCTAAATGGCCCAGAAATATTTGTGCATGGATGCAGCACGATTTGCAGCGTTCTTTTTTCGATTTCTGTTTCGCTGCAGAACTTGGAACTGGTTTGTTTTAGGCGACTGAGTTTACAATGTCTTATGGGGTAAATGGATGAAGAATTGTTTTCACGCTGTATGCCGAAGGTTAAATTCAGTTTGTCTTGAAAATTGATGGGATTTCACCATAGAAAATCTACTGCGGTAGTATTTTTCATATTGACTATTTGAAGAGAAAAAGGTACTTTATAGATTCAAGGAGACCAGGACCACTAATGTCACCTTTTATTAAAAAAAATGTCTTGCACCATTTAAACATTAATGAGATTGGTTGTGATCATAGTGAGTAGAACAATCACTGAATCAAACTATTGAAAATCGAATGCAACTTTTAATATATTTGCTGCGCTGAAATACCTACTTGTTTATTCTTAAGAAATATGCAAAAATATTTGTACTTCCCCAAGTCTTAAAGACACGAGCCGCCACTGCTATGACGATATTACCGATAGATGTCTAGCAATTAAGTAAAGTAATGCAACTCGACTTAGTGGTTCCCTGCCGAGAAGTTTTACCAGGTTGGACGATAGTAGGATTTAAAAATTTAAAGAAAAAACACACAAGAAGGGAACATACTGAAGAAAAGCAGGCGAAACCCCAAAAGGAACAACTTGAAACAAAAACAAAACCACAAAAACACAAACTAAATTTACTTACCAGTCAGAAATCTATCGGTAAAATCGTCTAACAGCTGTACACATTGTCAAGTTTAGTTTAGTTTTTTCTGCTGTGTTTTGTTCTTGTTCTCAATTGTTGACTCTTGCTATTGCCGATTTGTCCTTTGGTGTTGAATTTCCCGACAATTTACGTTTTACCAAAGCTACCGGCAACGTGATCAGTTATGCTTTATGGAGAATCGTCGATTTTATAGCTAAGAATTGGTGTGTAATGAATTAAGAATCAATGTCTCAGTAGCACACTATACTTTGGAATGTGAGATTCTGGCTAAATCACTTCTTATAAATAGGTGTCCTTTTGATTTTGGACGATGACTTGTATTTGACTTTTTACGTTTCTTTAATTTTTTTTTAGCATAAATTTAGTTTTTGCTAGCAAATTGGTTTTTTATGCAAGACGTGATAATGTGAATACAAATCAGGTTTGAAATTGGTTATTTAACTCTCGTAAATACCATATGTTTTCAGAAAATTTAGAAATACTTCGAAGCAGAACAAATTTTAATACTAAATATTTTAAACATAAATATAAAATTTGTCTCAAATTGATAATCTCATGAATTCTGTACCAAACGTAGGTTTGCACTGATATTTATTTTTCAGCAAAATAATTTAATCGTCAATTATTATCTATACTTTAACTATTTACTTACTAATAGTAACTTACTTAACTATTTCGATCAAGTCAATTGTCCTGCGAACACAGATTTAGTTCGAGCCAAAATATTTTTCCAAACTTTTCCACAGTTGGAAATATCTATGCTATTCGAGAAAGTATTCTCTAATTTTAAATATATATGTTGATAAGGATCTTGATCAAAATTGTAATCCTTAATAGTGTCATATATAATTTTAAAGACTAGCTGCTTATTAGAATGGAAATATCCTCTGTTCCCGTGGATAATTCGGGCACCGTTCGTAATGTTGCATACACTTAAATACATACAATGATCTGGTCGGTAGTTGAATTCACAAGGAAGTACGAAAACCTTATCTGAAAATATAAAAAAGAGCTATTTATAAATTGATTTATGCTAGTGAATTATGATAGTGGGAGTATCACAGGGAAGAAAACTTATTTTAGAGAATACAGAAATCTACGACGATCTGAATTGTTTTTAGAGCTTACATATATTCAATTGGCAACAAAATCGCACTTTTTTCTGTTGCATAACATTTATTTATTATTTTACAACATGACCAACTTAACGTTGCTGAATTCGAATCTAACGTCAGTGGTCATCCAGCAGCTCGAGTTTTTGAGACACGAGTACCCCCTACAATTTCAGTTTTTAGTTGAAAAATTGTTACGGACGGCGAATTAGTTAACAAAATATTATAAATCTTTCGTCATCAAGAAGAACTTGTATAAACGATCCAAATAGTTTTTGTTGTATTTGTAGCGAGTACATGTTTCGATTCGAGAGTGTCGGTTAAAGGTGTCGGACTTTGTAAAACAAACCTAAATGGACTGTTTTGGGAAGCCACAAGAAATAAATACTGAGCCCTGATTCCAAATATGGTGTGTAAAGGTCGTGTTGAATCTTCACCTTACGGACAATTCAAAAAAGCCCTACTTTTAAGTACAAAAGATCAATGATCTGGCGTGAACCATCAAATCATCACGACAACTGAATATTACCAGAATAAACCGTATAAATCTTTCCAAATAGATTTATCCTAGTTTTCAGTCTGCTATTAGACCTGTTTTGAGTTTCAGTGAGGAGTTAGTGCCACAACCTAGTTCATCTAGTCTTATATATCAAGAAAAAACTGAAGACAGTGATGCTGGTAAGCATAGTGTGTTTAATTGCCATTTTGAATCTAAACCGTTCAATCATAATGACTCAAATGCCTTGACTAGAAACCTTGGACTTTCTAAACAAACATCAGAACTTCTAATCTAGTACCGCCAAGCACAAATATCTCGGTTTATCGGACAAGAGAAACAAATATATTCCCTTTCTTTTCTGAAGAGAATGATTTTATATTTTGTAACAATATTTCTGGTTTAATGGCTGAAATTGGACTACAGAACTGTGATACTAGTGATTGGAATTTAATTATAGACTCATCGAAACGCAGTCTTAAATATGTGCTCTTGCATAGCAGCAACAAAATTTGGTTCTTTTCTTATTACACATTAAAGAAGGATACTCCACGATATCTTTAGTTTTGTAGAAAATAAATTACGTAGAACATAACTGGATCATATATGTAGATCTGAAAATGATAAACTTACTTTTAGGCCAGCAAGGTGGTTATACGAGACATCCATGCTTTACATGCTTATGGGACAGTAGAGCAAAATCTGAGCACTGGACTAAAAAAGATTGAGCTTTGAGGGAGCCTTTGATCACAGGGAGACTGAATATGATAAATACTCCACTTGTGCCAAGAGACCGCATAATATTGCCTCCTTTGTATATTAGGGCTAATGGAACAGTTTGTTAAAGCTCGTAACAAAGATGGCGCATGTTTCAAGTACATTGCAAAAATCTTTCCGAAATTGAGTACTGAAAAGATAAAACCTGGGATTTTTAAAGGTCCTTAAATTAGAACATTAATAAATGATTCAAATTTCACCGATTGCATGACAGATGTTGAAAAATCTGTATGGAATGAGTTCGTTTGGGTAGTGAAAAATTACTTGGGCAGTAAGAAATCGGCCGATCAACATCAACACATTGCGCAGCTAATGCTACACTTTCAGCACCTTGAATGCAACAGGAGTATTAAGCTACAATTCCTCTTCAGCCATTTTAGTCGTTTTCCTGAAAAGCGGGGTGATTCGATGAATCGGAGGGAAGACCTAGAGGAACGCTTCCATCGGGGCATTCGCATTATGGAAGAGCAGTACCAGGGTCACTGAAATATGATGGCTGGTAACTGTTGGAGCATTCAAAGTAGTCAGGATCAACTCGTGTAAGAATATCAAAGAAATAAAGTTTTGTTTTGTGTAATAAAATATTTTAATTTGTAAAACATTTTTAATTTTTGTAAAACATTCTTCTTGTCAAAACTCAGTAACTAGAGCTGCGGAAGAAAAATTTACCTCAAATTTGAATTTAGCGAGGTATATATATTTAGAATCCAGTATAAAACTTCATTCAACAGGAACTCTGTCTACAAGTGATTGAAGCTTTGTAGTCCAGTGAGTAGAACAACGGAAATTTTCATGTATGGTCTCTGGGTTGAATCCAGTATACACTAACAACCATGATCACACAAGCAGATAAACTAATTAATTCACCAACATGAGTCTTATTAAGTTTACAATTAGATTTGTTTCTAAAATTTAGTTTTACGGTAGCAATACATTTTTACATTCAGTATATGAAATGTGGTGTTTTCAGGTATTGTTTTTTAAGTGTTTTCAGACTAGGGCAACCGCAGTCATCCAAGTTTAATACTAGATCAATAATAATAGTAAAAGCCAGTTTTTTTAGTCTTTTAATGTAATTTGTAGCATCTTCTATGTTGAGGAATAAATATTGTCTCAGTACCCTGTGTAGATACGCTTTCGACCTTAACAGTTTAATATTTCTCAAAATTCAAATCTACACAATAAATGCGATTTTCGTTTTGACAGAAACTTTATCGCTTTCAACTTTAACAAATTAATAACATTATTCCAAATTTAAATTTAACTACACGACCATGTTGTACACACGAGTTTCAAGGTAGACATAGAGAAAGCTTAACTGGAAATTAGTTTTTTATACGAAACGAAAATTTCAGGACTTTTACATGTAGCTAAACTTTTCGTTCCTTTCATAATTTACTACATAACATTATTTTCTGTTGTGATTTGACATTTAATTTTCTATTGTCGTTCTTTTTCAACATAGTAAGTTGTTGGATGTTGCTGTTCGCAGAAGTTGAAGGCAGTTTTCTTATTGAAAAGCGGTCAGATAAGTATTTTTTTAGGACTCATATTGTTCCCGATGCTTTGTGATTTGTTTTTTTTTATTTCAGACGGAACGAATGACGGCCCAGGCCGAGTTTTAACGTGGACGGGGCGCAGTGTCGACCATCTTGAAATCAAATCAGCAATTGTAAATCAAATGCTTCTTCTTTCGCCGGTATCTTTTCGACCGCACCATCCATACCACCTGAAACAAAGCAACACAAAGAATCGGGAACTAGAAGTATGAAGTTATACTTATCTAGCGTCCAGCAGAAGCTTGGACTGGCGAATAATGGATAACTCCACAAAAATATATGGCTGGAATGAAATTTATTGTATGTTGGGCCAGCTTTTGTTATACTTTTAACAAAACAATAACATTGAAATGCCAAATCACAGTTTTTAAGAAGGTCAAATTGCCATAGGTATATGTAATGTAACGCCACACTAAAAAATGCAACTTACTAGGAATAAAATCTGCAAAGGAAAGCAGACCATGCACATGCATTATGAATTCTGCTTTCAAATTCATGTTTAGAAACACGTTTGAGGATCAGTACTACCGTTTCATTATTTTTGAAGGAAGTTAATCATATTTCAGCTTCTTGGAGAACTATTTGTTAAAACTGAGAAAAGCACACAAACACAAAACACCTCCAAACACAACTTAACTTCACTTACTAGTCAGACATATACCTGTAATATCATCTAACGGAGTCTAGTCCATTCAATTTTCCAAAAATATCAGTTCATCATACTACTACTGTTTTCCGAAAACTAATCTTTGTATTGCGCGCTGGAAAAAATTCTTGTGCTCACTTTGCGAAACAGCACACGAATGTGAATGTGAATTTTTGGTTTCGAGAATTTAAGATAATAAGCACATGCATTCATATTTAGCTTAACATAATTTAACTTCATTGAGGTAGATTAGAGTTTAATTTAATTTGTACTCACTTGGATGAAAATGAAATAAAATGTTTATCAAATCCTGGTCTCCCCAAGTTATTTTAAGTCTAAATTCACGATAAAACGATGACATTCGATCTTCCCAATTGAATTCACGCATTCGTGTTAAATTCATGAGCATTACACCCGAATTGATACCGAATTGTCCATAGAAAGGGTGTCGAGCAAAACGATTATACCACCCGACATTCGCGTCTTCATGTTCTGGCGCTACTGCTGCAAGTTGAGTTGCGTTAAATTTTGAAAAATGATTCCAAGTATCCCAAATAGGACTTAAAAACAGGGTATCAGTATCTAAATACAAGACAGCATTTTCATTCGGCAGTAAAGTCTGTAAAAGTTAAAACATAAAATTCATTCCAAAATAGTTCAATGAAATTACCGGTAGAAAGAGTCTTTGAGATGCACAGGGCTTAAATAAATGCTTCCAGTCTATAGAGTCTTTGGATGGAAACATCAGAGAATATATTTCAAAATCAAATTTTTTCCCAGATACTATTTGCCAGTGACATAATCGATCTCTTAGTTCTTTTTTTAGATCATCTTCCGCAATTATAATAATTTTTAAGTAATTCCTATTATCGTGAAAAATTAGCGCAGACTTTATCATAACAAGCACTTCATCAAGTCGCTGCTCACACACTACGGCCGCAACTATTGCTCTGTTATCTCTAAAAGAAGACCAAAAATTTTATGAATTAAATATATATTTAGATTTTTCTATTTGCTGTTGCGTATAAGTAATATTTTACATACATAGTCTAGTTATGTATCGTTGATAAAAATGCATGCCATTAAGAGGTTTAGACTATATTAGAATTAAGATAGAAAGAGGGCAAATTACAAAAATCACAGGAAAAGAGGGTAAATTACTCTTAGACATATCAATATCTGTCAAGATGGAAATCTATCTATCTTCTAAAGGAAGAATTAGACTTCAAATTCAAGTACATATTTGGTTTTGAGAGCTTGAAGTTATCAGAATAAATTGATTATTATATTGTATCATGAAGAACTAGATTGCCTCCAGTCAGAACCAATAGAGCCCTTAATGACCCGATTCTTTCAGCTATATCGTTGTATAATGATATGCCTGATGATTTAAAAAACAACCTATCGTACTTCGTTACCAAAAGGAAGCTGAAGCAGTATGTTCTAAACCTATTTTAAAAGCTAATGTAAATATTTTTCTTTAATTTCTTTTTTTTATCTTATTATTTTTTATTTTTATTATCTAACTTTAAATTTTATCATATTTGTATATTAATTCTTACTAATTTACATGCTAGTATTTCTTTTTTTTTTTTTTTTGTTTTTGAAAAATTGAAATAGCAGAAAATTCAATTAAAACAGTTTTATAAAGAATAGTTTGATTTGTTAATTCTTGTCCTCTCTCATACCAGTGTTTGACACTGCCTGAGGGGAAAGTTTTGTGACAAATGAAGGTATTCAATTGCATGCAATATAAAATACTTTGCTATGGGTGTTGGTGAATTCAACTGAGAAACTAATGACCATACCACAACTAATTAGCCATTTATGTCACTCCCAATGTACCCTTATTTTGTTAAAGAAATAAAAAATTGTGATGAGAGTGTGGTTCGGACCTTCCCACAGATCCTTCATTCTCTACTCGGTCAATTTATTACTAAATTAGCGGCATTTCAAACTAACCCCATTTTGTCTATAGTTGATAGGAATGGCATTTTTACAGTTGGTGGTGGATAAAAAGTGCATGCAAAGTTATATATTTTTTTCTCAACAGAGCCCTCTTTCAACATTCATGCATGAGTATGTTGAAATGGTGAAATTTTCTTCATCTCAGTAAATGCTAGTTTACTGAGCTGAAGAAGTGTGTCACGTAATCGGATATATATGTGTATTTATACATTTACATATATATGTTTGATTGTCGACGACGAATTCGAATTTAACCTCCTTACCCTTATTTTGTTAAAGAAATAAAAAATTGTGATGAGAGTGTGGTTCGGACCTTCCCACAGATCCTTCATTCTCTACTCGGTCAATTTATTACTAAATTAGCGGCATTTCAAACTAACCCCATTTTGTCTATAGTTGATAGGAATGGCATTTTTACAGTTGGTGGTGGATAAAAAGTGCATGCAAAGTTATATATTTTTTTCTCAACAGAGCCCTCTTTCAACATTCATGCATGAGTATGTTGAAATGGTGAAATTTTCTTCATCTCAGTAAATGCTAGTTTACTGAGCTGAAGAAGTGTGTCACGTAATCGGATATATATGTGTATTTATACATTTACATATATATGTTTGATTGTCGACGACGAATTCGAATTTAACCTCCGGTGCGAAATATAGACCTACATTCAGTTTTATATTCTAATTACCTGTTTTCAAAAACTGATCCTATGGTAACAATACCACTGTTTAATAATTGCCATAGAGACAAGATTCCACAAACTACTACAATTGTAGATAAGCTTCTCCCCAATGAAGACATCAATACATTTTAAATATGTTTTGTAAAAACAACAAATATTTCAGTCGCAGCCACTTTAGAGATGATAATCTCCCGACAAACAATGACCCCCCTGCAAGATGAGCTATGGCTTCCCCCCGCGAAATCATAACATAGTAGCACCTTAGAGCGTAGAGAAAAAGGAATCATCGTTTGCAAAGAGTAGTGAAACCACAGATTTTAAAGAGAATGGATTGGAAAGGTATGCACAGTCAGCTATATTTAGATATGTGGACCATAAGCTGTTTCATAAAATTTGACAAGCCAATCAGATTGCTGGGCTCCGGCAAAAGATGTGACGGACATGTGAAAAAATCATCTCAAGAAAGTGTGCCGCGAATCACGGCCCATATATGTAAATGTACAGTCGAATTGCTGATCTTTAGCACAAGATGTGGCGGAGATGAAGAAAATCAATCTCAAACGAGTGTGCCGAAAAACTTAGTTCGTATATCTAAACGCAGCCTAAGAGTCGCAGACAATTGACCGAAAACAGCTGATTACCGGCTGACGGCTGTCATATTGCTACAATTACGTGGGTGTTAGCATTTGCGCGCACTTTTCCTGGTCTAAATTTTTTTACTTCGCACTTGGATAGTTTCATGCCAATGTGTATTTCTAGCTTTTAAGTCAAGGTTAGACTTCAGAGAGATAAAAATAAGTTGGAAGCAAAAGTGGTGTGCCAATGATGTAGGCTAGTCAATAATGGCTGAATTGAGCTCTTCGAGGAGTAAGGTTACATTTGGAAAGATAGCCATTGCTATAACAGGTAATAGGTTATCACATTCATACCAAACCTAGGAATTATTTCAACCATGAAACGCCCTCCGCGACTTTTGTAGGACGACATTGCAGAAAATGCTGGCGATTCCTGTAGCTGCGAAGGGCCTTTTGTGTCTGGCAGTTGTAGGCTGTTGTGTTTAGTACTATACGCTGTTGAATAATAAATACGGTCGAATTCTCATGATCAATATTTATACTAACTTCGCCTTTAGCCTTTTTTAAATTTTACGTAAAGAAGAGTAAATATATATATTGAAACCAACTATTACTCTTGCTCTAATGTTAAGTTTGAATATTCGTCATATCTTGATGTTTTAACATTTTGTTAATATAATGTTTTTTGTATGTGCTAGATTCGATTTTCATACATTTACTCGCTTATTTGAATCCTACAATTATTGAAGGTAATGATGCTCTACCGTTTAATAGTGGAGGATTGGGTCATTCAAATAGTGTTCTAACACATTGGACTTTAAGTTTATAATATTTTCAGCTTTTCTATTACGTTCGTAACATTTGAAGTTTTTGTACAATTTATAGGACTTCCGAATATGTTAAACATGCAACTATATGTGAATGGCATCAATTTATTCTTAATGTTTTCTCTTGTATCCATATCAATGTTATCCATAGAAATCATTACAATTGCATACTGTTCAGTTGAAGTTTATTTTTATTCGGTATGGGTACAATTCGTGTTCTGTAATACGAATCAGCTGCGAAATTGGGTATTTGTAATATAACGAATATTATTTTAGCTTTTTGAGCTACTGCGATTCTGATAGGAACATTGATATCGTATTTATGAATTACCTTAATGGTGAATATATATTTGCTAAATACTTATAATGGGATAATAGTATATATTCAACTGAAGAATCCTTCGAAAGTTAGATAATTGAAGAGTATTTGCAGCATATTTTATGTTTCAAGTTTATTTCAATTTCTTGTTGGTACCGGAAATCTTAAAATTTTCTTTCCAAGAGATTTATATGCATTATCATGTCATTAATTTTATCTAATTTTGTCTGTTGATTTCGTTTTATTTGATATGCTGCTTCTCTCAAAAAGTAGATTAGGAGGATATCTATCGAATTTGATTATATTGCAAATTTTACAGTTCTTAATTAGTTTTGCTATTTCTTTTAAATTATATAAATATCGTCCATCCTGCGAAGATTATTTCTGAAATGCTCGTGAAGGATCTTTTTTATGAACATCATTCTGCTCATCACGATCAAAGGGGACATAAGAGCCGTAAATAATATCACTGCATTATGAGGCGTTGTCCATTTAAAATTTGTCTTGAAAATTTTCGAATAACTTTTGATTCGGAACATTTAAACCGAGAACTTTTGCGGGTCGATGATTCTTCAAAATATAACAGTATTACTTGTTATGTTTTCTTATTCATATTATATTGAAACGTTTTCTAGTTTGATAGCACTTTCATTACTTTTTCTAAACAAGAAAACAGGGCGGACTGTAGGGTAGCCAGGACATTATGACCTAAACTGCTTAAGCTCAGCAGAAACTGCCTGAGAGCGACGGCTGGCTTGCTCACAGGGCGCTGCCGTACGTCAACTCATGCGAATAAAATAGGACTAATTGCCAGCAATATAAGCAAGAAGTGCGAGATGCAAAAGGACACTATCGAGCATACTCTCTGCGATTATCCGGTCTACGTCTATAAAGAGTGAAAAAGATACAATATCTGGTCTTAACGATGAACGAAAAAATAAAATGGTTGTATCACATATATAGAGACAGTGTAGGACCCATAATAGGACGCAAAATTTGTGATATTCAATACCAATATAATGTCAACCATCAATTATGGAGCTGTTTTTTTCTCCTTCCTTCCACTCTTTCCATCACTCTATCAGCATGCACAGTTCGTGTGCACCATTTTCCCCTCGGGTAAGTGTTTCATAGTGCTTCCCAGACAACTAGTTTGTCTGCACAGGACATCACAATTCTTATCAATATGATATACTCTCTTTTGCTGTCTCATGATTGTCTTCATTGACATGCGCCCATAGAAATGTACACAAAAAACTCTGGTGTTTATTGTGATAGAACGAGGTTTCTCATTTTTATGTGCAATTTTAAGTTTTCTTTGTATTTCCGTTGTTACTGGAGTTCCTTACGATATCTGGCAATGTATTGCAGAAAGCTATAGCCTGTTGTATTGTTGATTGCAACTGCTTGAAAGCTGTAGCCTGTTGTATTGGATCCATTCTTAATGGATCCAAACCCAAAGGTTGCTGGCTGGCCTGGTTTCTCTGCTAGTTAACTCTCCAACAGTCCGAGGTATATCTGGCCATTTTAGCCCGCTGTTAATAATTTGGTATATTATTTTTCCTCTTTTGAGATTAATAATCTGTTGGATATTCAACAACCCTGAACGAGTGTACACGGTGACCGTTGGTGTTAAGGTCGGCAACCCAAATATAACTTTTATCGCCTTAGTGATAAGTCTCCCAATCAGCTCGATGTTATGTTTGGCTCCACAAGACTGCTCCATATTTAATAGAAGACAGGATAAAATTTTTAACATTAGAAGTTTAGTGTGATTTTCCAGGAAATGATGCTTTTAGTGTTGCGATAGATGGTGCGATTTTACTTCTGATGTAGTTGATGTGTTGTGACCAGGTTATCTTTTCATCCAAAATCAGTCCCAGGTATTTTATCGAATCAACCTTCTCTAGTTGAACTCCATCAATTAACAATCATGGATTTATAAGATAATGTATTTGGTTTTGTGGACATTTATAATTAATTTGCATTTTGGATGGCTGGCTCATCTTTTCCAGCATAGAATAGGGGTGTATCGACGGCAAACAAGACTATTTTGAACACTGTTCACATAGATAAGGAAAACTATAGGTCCTAGGATCGAACTCTGTGGAATACCTTTGTTTATAGAACATTCCTGACTGATGTAGCTTCCTTGTTTTGTCACTATTCTCCTATCCAATAGATAGTTTTTATAATAGATTTAAATTTCATGCAAATCCCATACTCTTCTAGTCGCAGAAACAAAATTTCGTGATCAATGGTATCAAAGTCTTTTTCAGGTCGACGAAAATTGCTGCCACATATTTACCTTTATCCAATAATTGATTTATGAGCTGAGCCACGATACATCACCAACTGAGCGATTTTAAAATCTGTCTAATATTTTTGTAGCAGCCAATTATTAAGGACCTTTTTTTAAAAATAAAACTCATTAAAGAGAAGTTGAAGAATCGCTTTTTCTCTTAATCTTAAATAATACATCGAAATTAAATCTATTTAATCATTAAATTATATTGTTTGAATAACAATCTTAAAAACATTATTGCAGGTGGAATTAGTGTAGCGACATCGGTAATATGTTTTTCATTTTTGAGTCCTGCTTTTCGAAAACACTGCCTGCCCTATGTTCCGGCCACAACAGCGCAAGTGAAAAATGTAATTTCAGCTATCGCGAAAAATTCTACCGGTAAACTCCTTGACATTGGATCTGGCGATGGCCGGATAGTTATAGGTATGCATATTAATATGACAACAAATTTTTTTAGGCAAGTCGTTTTATTACAGCCGCATCAAAGCAAGGAATAGAGTCACATGGAGTTGAACTAAACCCATGGCTAGTTTTATATTCACGATTTGATGCCTTCCGACAGGGGGTTTCGAGCAGAACACAGTTTTTCAGGAGAAATCTCTGGAACTACAACCTGTCTCAGTACAAGTATATTGTAATATTTGGAGTCGATAAAATGGTTGGTTAACAACGTATTTTTCCTACAATTTATACTATTTTATAAAAACTTTAAAACAAAGGTTATATATGTGTAAATGTTCATCGTAGGCCTTCGTATTATGTTCTGCCAAGTGTTTGATCGCACTTTTTTTTAAGGCAGAGCCACATCTCTGATGTTTCACCGAAACTCTTTCGAAACATCAGTGTTTCTGGAAATTATGAAATATTTTTTATCAGTATACTTTTGAGCATATACTTAAATGCTACAACTGTCATTCCAGATGGCTGACTTGGAAATTAAAATTTCACAAGAGCTCAAGGAGGGAAGCAGAATTATTGCATGCCGTTTTCCGTTTCCTAATCTTGTGCCAGATAAAATAATCGGTTCCGGAACTGATACCGTTTGGATTTATCACTTAAGAGCAAATAATAAGCTTGGACCAAAAACATAAATGAAGAAATGTATTATTTCATTTTTTCCTTCCCATTTAGATTAAATTGGACATATTTTGTTTGCATCTAAATATAGCAAATAATTACAAGTGTGATAAAAAATAAAGTTGCTTATGAAATTTGAATATCTGTATTGATTGTTTGTGGCAATCTTTACATGTCTGTAGTCTGTATAGATTGTTTTAATAATTGAAATAAAGCGATTTCAAAATTTATACTTATTACAAATTTTATTTTTAAATAATACTCAAAAAGGTTTTTTTAACAATTCGTAGTACTAGTCAAAGCTCCTTAAATAAGTCCGGTGGCAAAAAGAGCTGACCGAAAAAAGTGGCGGATTTTAGGAACAATCCTTAGGCAGGCCACCAAATGCTTTTTCCACTGCTTCGAAAAATGTCAAGTGTGGAAACTGAAGATTAGCTACGCTGAGCTGTTATGATTTACTTTCTACTTTTCTGCGGATAACATACAGCTTACGCAATGTATGCACTCTCCCTCATACAAATTACGTATTTTCGAAGTGGCTTTTAGTGATGAATTGACTCACCCTACACTAACTATTCACTATAGCCGTGTAACTGCCTATATCAATGATTTTCTGGTCCTTCCATCATCATTCCGCCAAGGCTGTGCAATAGCATAATAGGGCATCCCCCTGAGCCTTTGCATCATCATAGAAAAAAACCTTCTATAATGACTATAATTATACTGCTATTTACCACTTTTTACTCCCTAAAGATAATTAATTCAAATTGCTGCCGGAAATATCAAACTCATACTCACACTTAAATACCACTGGCCTCTCAAAACATGAAATCACGTCTCTTTCATTCTGTCTCTCCGCCAAAGTTGAACTTTGATCAACCGCTCTGGACGATTCTAAACAACTTCCCGTGCTGCAATGGGACGTGTATGAGCGATGCCAAGGCGGATTTATTACGAATATTTAGGAACGGCTGTGACTGAAATATTGCGACCGTAGCTTCATGTGCTAGTCCTCTGGTGTGTGGATTTGATAACCGGACACTGACTACCATATAATTCCCTTGTGATGGGAACACAAAAGAAGCGGGTTTAGAAATTGATCCATGAAGGCAGAAAGAACACTTGATTTTATTATGTCGCACGAATTGGGTGAAAGTTAAACGGAAGTAGTCCGATTTCATGCATGTTGAGTAAAGATGGTGCTCGGAGTATGTGATTATACACATAAATGCGAAAAGTGCAACACATTCAAGCCAACCACCTAAAATTCTTATGATAAGCATATGTGTAAGTTTAATAAACGACCCTTGAATTATCAAAGTTTGTAATGAAATAAAATTCTATAACATTTAATCTGGAACTGATTCCTATGACTGATTTTAACCTAACAGTGATACGTAACGGACATTATTCTAATTGTTGGTCCCAGTCGAGTCATTTTGAAATTTTTTAAAGATGCTTCGGATACCCTAAAATTGTTATTTCGATAAGAACGTTAGAAATATCTGCCCTTACCGTAACAATTGGCAAATCAATTCTCTCTTCCTTTTTCACGAGCGACTCGTTGTTTTGTAGATACATCCACCCCAGGTGCAAAGCTATTAAAGATGGCACCATAACAATTGCTACTAAATTCCTCTTGGTGAATGATTGCATATTGGTTTTGGGGGGATTTGAATTCTGAACCATGTTTATAAATTTCGCACAGGCCTGAAGTCAGTAGGGTCAGGGTTACTTCACAAATATAATACAATAGGATATGCCCATTGTGTGATTACTATAGAAACAGATGTTATGCAAAGATTTAGTAGATGTGGATGAGTGATATCAGGGCCCGTAAACCAGGCCAGATACGTTTGCCAGATAAGCTTGTGTGAAAGAGCACCTGTTTCACATATCTAAAACCAGCCAAAAGCGGTGTATTGTGGTCCACGGTTCACGTATCTAAATACAGCCTTGGCTGATTGGCTGTTAAGCTTGTTTGCGTGCGTTCACACTGCGCGAAACTGTTTCTCGAAACAACGTTCACACTTCGCGCTACATGAGTGTGAAACAGACGAGCCATTAATTTGGATGAAACAAATACTCAATCAAGTTCGTTGGAAGTACCTCCGTGTATTGCTCCCACATTTGGTTTAATGACATTTATATATTTAAGCTATAAAAAAATAAGAGAAGTCTAAAAACTAATATCTTTTGTACATATTGATCACCCAGATGCAATTTCCCTAATTTGTTTCGCATGATACAAATATGCCCAGTCACAATCCGCGAAACAATCGAGTCCCTATGATGCGCCCACAAAAACCGACAACAACGCGGCTCGCTGAGAAGTTTTCCGAAACAAGTTTGACGTTTCGAACCACGTTCACACCACGCGATACAGCTTCCCGAAACAGTTGCGGGAAGCAGTTTCGCGCAGTGCACATGTTTCACATATCTAAACCCAGCCTAAAAGCCGGCTTAGCGATTGACATTTGCCAAACTAGTGAGAGTGTGGGTGACTGAATTTCTGCGCACTGGTCTGATCCTTATCTAAGTTCGCGGTCGCCTAGTTTGGGCGAACCTATATTCGCAACTTTAAGGATAAAGTCCAAAATAACCTTCACTAATAAGTTCTAGATTCTTTGACGATACCAAACGTATCAACACCAACAATACCGTGTCGACGGCTAATTGAAAGGCGGGAGTTTGTAGTGGGTTTACTAATATTTGGAAACTATTGCAAGTCGTGGAAAACGGGACACTTCGCATTTTAGCTTCAAGTCCAACTCATCGCAAGTCGAGTATATTCAGACTTTTGCCAGTGATACTTCAAGCAACGAGCAGTGCAAATAGTTTTCGTAGGTGACTTTTAGCCTAAAAGTCGAGATATGCAGCCGGTTAACCGTTACGCGGAGTCTAATCTTCAAAATATGTTAGACGTAACCTGTCATGCCGGCAGGAGACCATACAAATCTTGTTTTGATTGGGGAGCCTATTTTCCGTATGCAGCTCAATGCGTTCGAGTGAAGAAGTACAATTACGTTCAGGTAAGTAAGCTAGAGTGTACACAAAAGGTTTGTTCGCTTACCTGAATCTATTATAATATATTCAAATAGATTCGCAGCAAGTCGTTTTTGTACTCTTGCTGCAAGCCAAATTTTGCCACAAAAAGAAGCCAGCTGCAAAAATCTGTTGCTGCAGTACGCGAAGAGACCTAAAATGTTCTGTTATAACGTTTATTTCTGTGCATAGTCATCGGTTTCGAATTTTTATTGGATATTATATAAGTTTTATGAATACCTTGTACTCACATAAATCCATGAAGATCTAAAAATTTAATGACGTTGCGTATTATGTTCTAATAGTAGGCTCAATACGAATCATAATTAGAAAAATACGCAAACTTGTATCTGCTTGCGCAAAAATTCATGCGGAAGGAAAGTTTATCATTCACGAAATCCAAAGTACCACAGTCTTCACAAGTAGGATCATTCGTGACAGTCTTTTCCCGTGAAAAAATCTATTAAGGTGCTCCAAACGGGAGCTGCTGTACTTTGCATTTATGAACTACGTGTTTTCTCTGAAATCCACATCGAATTCTGCACAGAGAATTTTCTCTGAACTCATTAGGTTTCATTTAACTACCCTCATTAATGACCTACCTACTAATTCCGCGATTTTAATGACCCAGCCTCCTATGCTAAGGATTAAAAAGAGGTCCATTCAATTGGATTGCCATAGGGATAATGCCTCTCTTCCCGTAGTTTCTTCTCCTCTAAATGTGTCGTCCTTGCTTTAATGCCTGTTTTTATGACCGTGTCGCAGCTTGGAGGTCGAGCTCGCCCCAAAAACGTACGCCTTGCTGAACATTCTGGTAATTTGGTACGCCGGACGTATGACGATTCAACCTCAATCAAACTGTCAGGTTGCTAGTAAATCGGAGCTAGTACTGTTTCCAAAAAAGTACAACGTTCCTACATTTGATTTACCAAAATTAATAGAGTACTTCATTTATCTGAGCTGCTGTGTACTTTATGACTGCAGAAGAGCAATAGGAGTGAATTGGGGTTTGCAGTCTCGTATTGGCGCATGGCTTTATATCGATACTATTATGTGTGGTAGCTTTCTGGGGTTCTCTTAAAGCTGCCTATTAACGTTTGCATAAAAAGTGCAAAGGTGGGCCTCACGTTAGGTGACAGGAACACTTTGAACCACCTCTACTATGACACTTTTTGTGTTGCTTCACTGTTTGATCACCAAACTGCTAGTCTAATAGCAAGCTAATCTTACTGCTGCGAGACTGATTTGCATATCTAGGTGGACTAGAGCAGAGTCTAGATGCAAGAGTTCAAACTTTAGCCGACCTTAAATACATCGCTCTGGACATAATATACTAGATTTGGTGTTTACAACTCGCATATTTCTAGAAGGTATAAATAAATCGATGGTTTCTCCCGCAAAAGTAGGTGTATTTTTGCGTACACCGAAATCTCAATACTGAACAATAAAACCGATAATGGTGTATACTTGGGTGAGCTTCCAGTCCTTGAATAGTTCATGATTCTTGCTGAATACCGTGCTTCTCTTAGAGAGCTGCCGCGACAATCGACACCGCAATGGATTTGAGTATCTGGATATAGGAGTATTTGGGACAGCCTTCTCCATAGGAATACTGATATCATCGGTCGAATCAGCGGTCAGAAGACGCTAAAAGTTTCTGGGCTGAAGAATAATCCTGTGAAATCGCAAGACAGTCCTGAGTCTCTACGAACGCGCGTCGAATCTGACAACTGTTAAGTTTAACCCCTAGTCCTTACCATGGTATCGTGGCCGTTCTCACGCAACTTGCAAGTTAAAGAATTAGATGCGGGAGCAACACTAGACGTTAATCGATTGAAGCTCGTTTTGTGTGAATAACTCGAAACGAAGGAAGTTCTGGTGGATTCTGGTAGCCAATAAAAACATTGGTCGCAGCATAAATTGCTTGATTACAGTAGCTAAGAGAGAGAAATAGCTGTGGATTCACGAAGCACCTTTTTTGTGATTAGGTGTCTTTCGGCAGGTCTCTGTCGGCCGGCAGCCTGTTCAAACTAACATATAGATTGGTCTTCATAGTGAAAATATTAGCCTTCCGTGTTTCTGATAGCTGATTAACTCATTTTTAACTAATAATAACAAAAAGTCAAAATAATTAGTATTATTAGAAAATGTATAGAAAAATGTATGCTTCCAAATGAAATGTTTGTTTATTTTATTTGATTCTTAAAATAATTTTTAGCGTTATACTGAATAATGCATGTATAGGTTTCAGATGCTGTACTTCAACACGAAAATTTGATATCAGCAATAGAGCAATCCGTCCGGGACTCATTAAAAACAAATCTTCACGATGAAAGTGGAAATATAGAGGACCAAAAAAAAGTCAAATACAAAAAGGATTATGATGATCGCAGAGCACGTGTTTTCAAGATTTTAATGAAAATGAAATCCAATCTCTCGGATTTTTCCCTTCGAATCACATCATGGATTCTTTACAAAATATTGCCACGTTTCTTATCAGGTATCATTGCGGATGCAAAGCAAATCGAAATGCTAAAATCTCACATACAAAAAAACACAAAGGGAACCCCATTAATATTCCTACCGTTACATCGTAGCCATTTGGATTACATTGTCATTAGCTTTATCCTCCTAAATAACGATATTCGAAGTCCAATCGTCGTCGCTGGTGAAAATTTACAATTACCAATATTGAGTTCCGTATTAAAGTCACTAGGAGCTTTCTTCATCAAGCGTCAAATGACTACTACAACTGACGTAGAAGATAGTTTATATCGCAGCGTATTGCAAATGTATACTCATAGCATTCTCGAAGCTGGCCATAACTTGGAATTCTTTATCGAAGGTGGACGTACTAGAACCGGCAAACCACGCATGCCAAAAGTAAGATATAATGTTGCATTATTCCGTTCAAGAAAACTCAAATTGAAATGATAACATGTACCAGTACTCGACAAAATTTCAATTGAAATTTTTGACTTGAATTAATGATGCAACCGTAGATGATTCGCGATTTTCTCACGTTAATTGAACAAACGCGAAAATTCCGAGCTCGTAATAATTTTAAATTTTATCAGAATGGGATGATGTCTATAATCGTGAAAGCTATTATTGATGGCGCGGCTAATGATGCCCTATTGGTTCCAGTGTCCATTAACTATGAGCGCTTGGTCGATGGAAACTTTATAATGGAGCAAATGGGAAAAAGAAAGCCCACAGAGAGTCTTCGTTCGACTTTAAATAGTATATGGAAGGTTGGTATTTTAATATTTCTCATCAAATTTCAAATGTACAAAATATTTACATGCATAAATATAACAGGCATTCACTTCCAAATACGGATTGATGAAGATCGAGTTTAATCAACCATTTTCTTTAAAAGAATTTATTAATACTAATCGTAGTAATGATGACAAACTACTTTACAAAGCGCCATCAATGCGTGACAGCAAGTCTTCATTGTCGTTACATGAATTTGATCGTTTAGAGGACGATCAATATGACTTGATCGAATATATTGGGCGTAAAATTGTCTATGAGTGCGAAGTTGCAACATCCGTAATGTCAACGAATGCTATTGCTTTCTTGTTACTGACACGACACCGTCAAGGTGTCACAGAAGACGTATTGGCTATGGACTTGGAAAATTTAGCACAAAAATTAAGCGGAAAGAAAAGTCTTGCTTTTTATGGCGAATCTATACAGATTGTCCGGTATGCTGTTCATATGTTAGGAAAAGGTAATACTTGAAAATAATATTGGGCATTGTACGTATTTTTTTTTAATTTTAGACTTAATCACTATATCTAAAATCAATAATCAAAATCATATTACTCCAAATATTGAGCTGCCAAACGTAATTGAATTGTCATATTACAAAACAGTTTTGGATCCTCATTTCGCGCTGCGATCGGTTGTGGTTACTGCGATGCGAAAGCTTTCACAGAAAAAGGTGAGTGTATTATACCTATATATTGACAAATGATGAAAACAATTAATTGAATGAACTTATTGCCCAGATGTTTGGAATTTAATTTTTAAATAACTTAATGTGAAGAACGATTCTTTTTTCTTAACGACCAGAAACTAGAATTCGGGTTTTAGCCGCGATGCGAATTATTTTTATGTTTCTATTCCAGGTAAAGATATCTCTTGCTTTTGATCGTTGCGAAGAATTATTTTAGCTATTATCAGTTTGTCTTTGAATTGAGTTTTGCATAATTTCTACCTGACGTCCAAAAATCGCAAAGACCTTGGAATTTTTAATTGTTTATGACTTCAAACTCGTTCAGCCAAATTTTCCTCTTATCCACCATTGAAGTGGTTAGTTATATTTTCGTCCCAATCAATAACTGTTAGCCAGATATCTTGCAGTAATAATTTTATTTTTCTGGTGAGAAATCATCCTAACTATTTTCAGGACTTGTCTTTTGGTTGAGAAAATTTCTCCAGATATCAGATTTTTTTAATTTTTATAAAACCCAAGTTGAAGGAAAATATATCATTTGAGACATTCTACAGCATTGCTAGAACGGATTGTTGCTGTGTTGCTTTGAGCTTCATATTTTGCTTCGTAATTAGACGTTAATAAATTACGCATCTCTTCAGAATTTACGGCAAATATATTCCTTTTGAATGCACACGTATAACGTCATTAGCAATTAATTTCTGAATTTCTAGAGTATACGCGTCCAATTTGATTTTGTTCGATCTGCCATTGGCTTTGAATTTGAAAATCTAAATTTATCATTTTTCCACGGAATCGCAGCTTCATGCTAATTGCTATAGAACTTGATTGAATCCTTCAGCTTAGTTTTCATCGCCGTTGATTTGATTATTGAATTTTGAAGTTGTAGCACCAAAATATTACATAGTTTGTATAGGCATTTTATCTGTTTCTCAATAAAAGAAAATTATTTCTTCACTGGAGGAAGAAACTTCTGCCGATACTGCACCACGAATTGGGCTGTCTTTGATACCACAGAACTTTTTTCTTTTGGCTGAATAATTTGCCTCGTTACAATGAGATTTACATTGTTTTGTCCTATTAACAGAATTGCCTGCAGGTCGTTTCCAATATCTACACCCACATGTTGGATATATCGATACTCTTGAGCTAATTTTTCAACATTGAATTGTTGATTTGTTTGAACGAACGTCTTTTAAACAGCTGAAATTGATATTGTCGTCTTTGGTCGCAATGTCCGGTTGAACGGTGTACGAATGATTTTCATATTGATATTTACCATCAGTCCATCGACAGCAAAAGGGTTTTCACCTTTCTTTCCCAAAAGCTTTGACACCGATGATTCAATTAACGTCGCTGTGCTGTGTATAAAGAATAGCTTCCACTGTCAACGTAACTAGTGAAACTCTTAGTTTCACAGCTACCATCTGCAATAAAACTTATCTGAACTATTATCTGAGATTGTGTAGAAGAAGAGAGTATTGAGCTGTTAGATGATACGGCAGCATTTTTATGCAGTAACGGATGATTTAGCGCACCCGTCCACAGGAAACAGCTTTCCATTGCTACAATTCCCTCGAATATCGAAGGCAACAATAACATGCTTTGATTTTTTCTCCAGCTCTCCAGCGTCTTTCACATCATGGCTTTTGAATATCGAGCAACGACCTAAGGAATGAACAATATTACATACCTTAAGTTGTGGTGGTTTAATATTATCTATCGTTTGGATCTGGATTTGATTGCAAGATTCGTTGCTGGTGCCTTCAATGAGAAATGTTATTGACCCTACTTCAGCCATTTTTCGTGCCCAGTGTGAAAAAGGTTTGAGTGTCTCCTCAGCCCAACCAATTTTGTTGCCAATCAAGAACGCAGGTGACCTGACAACTTGCCGAAAAATTGTGCTAGAATTTGCCGTTCATCGACACACTTTCGAAGTTCTTCATCGGCTACAGCCGATATGTTTCCACGAACGAAGCGCTGTTTGTTACTTTCGTCGTATTTGAAATTGTCCGTCTTATTTCATTCGTGATCAATTTCGGACGACCATATTTCGTTTTCAGGATCTCCCAAATTTCACCTTCTACCCAATGAGCGAACTATCCAATCTTAGCGTATTTGCCTTATAGGAAAAACTACAGTTCTTTTGATACTTCGTATTAGCTGAAAAACGGTGGCCTTAAATTGAAGATCCACCAAACTTCATTAACTTGTTTTCTACGGTCTCTCTTGACAACATACTATTAATGGATTTGGCGATTTGACGTATGCTTTTATCGTCCATTTTCCCATAAGCACTAGAGTTTTCAATCCACTACGCAGTCGAATTTTCATTAATATTTTGTTCGGACGCGTTATTTTCATTCTCTCCACTCTCTGTCGAAATTGTCTTTAAATCTTCTTCATTTTTTATTCACGCATTCAATAAACGTTGAATGCTTCCTTTTCATCAATAATGTCCTTCACTTCTTCATTTTTCTTGTATTCTCTCACTTCAAGTTCTAACTCCACTATTTCTATTTCCTTTTCAAGTTCTTTGTCTTTCAACTTAAATATCTCCACATCCATTGTATTGGCTGGCTTTTGTCTGTGGCAAGAAGAACGAATGCTTGAACGAGATTGTATCGACAACGCGCGACTTTTCACGGTAGCTTCGTGTTTCACCGCACTTTTTGCTGCTTGCAATATTGTTTCGGCCAAATGAGCCATTCTCATTGCCGTCACATTTAAAAAAGGAAGCCATCACGTTCAAATCTACGAGACTGAAAGAGTCTTTGAGTAATTCACCGTTTTCACATGTTTCAGAAATTCACTGTCTGAAAACGAAAAGCCATCAAATTGTCTTGTCTTTCTTCATGGAATTTTCACTCGTGAATTATCCCTAGAGAATAAAATGAACTTTGGCTAAAAGATCTGATGTCGCGCGATCAAGTCTGCTAAACTTCCCCGGCTCGAGATTTGAAACTGACTTTTGTGACATTTCGTTGCTTTAAAAAATCACTTTTTTCTTATGTGAACCCTAAACTATCCACAAACTTGAATATTCGGTTCGAAGGACCAATTAATGTCTCGAATAAATGAAAATAAAACGCGTTCTTCCTTTTCGAGACTCGATGCTAAAATGCTCCTTATTCTTGTTTACTTATACACATTCATATACAAAAATTATCCTACAACTACATACTTCTCTTGTTAGTGTGGCCTTGTTTCGAAGGCAGTGAGGCCAACTAGGAATTGCATTTCAGTGCCAACGCTGTTATAGCCCCTTTATGCAAGCCTCGAAAAAACAACCTCCTTACTACCGTGGCTTGAGTAGATTAAGCTACTGTAAGTTTACTAGGTTTTGCAAGTTGCTTTTTCTAAAAGATTCAACCAGTTAAGAAACGCTACAACTTAGAATAGTATCTTAGTCCAATATACTATGTCTGCTAATACTTAAAGACTGAACTATAATGGAATTAAGTGAGCTTAAATTGACTTAAGCGGATGTTCGAATGCATAGAAACCAATTGGTAATGTAATTTTTTTTCGGTTTCGTCATATGTAAAATTCAGGCGATGGTGGTCCAAAAAATATCTACAAACTTTACAAAACCGTTACAAGTGGCAAAACCCGCAGCCAGAATTGACGAAGTTAATCCTCTCATCTCTACAATTAAAAATGGCACGAGCGATAAAATTAATACTTAATATTCTTGTTCGGTTTCGTCAAGTTTCGTCCAACTCAGGCCATTTAAGTGAACTACGACTCGGATCAAAGTCAAAAGATAAGTCAAATTTGACATCGCATATAAAAATCGTTTGCAGTTCGAACCTCCGAAAAATTCAAACGTATCGACTATTGGCCTCGTGTGAGCAGGCTTTTATTTGATGAAATTTTAAACGTCCGAATATCGGTGTTGCCCAAGGATGGCAACGGTGAAAAAACACATTCACTTAATCAAAAACATTATAATTTTAACATTTAATTTAACTACTTTGTATGCACAACGCTAGGATGCACACGCTCTTCTATATTTCGCTCTGGTAACAAGGAATCACGCACGCTCCTTTCGCTGCTACCGATGGTGGTCGAATCATCGTCTCGCTGCCTCCTCGTATCGTTGAAAGCTCTGTTGCTGCCGTGTGGTAATGATATCAACACGTGTTACACCGAGCTGCTAATAGATACAATCGGATTGCGAAATTTGACTTTGGTAGTACTTTCACATTCGTTCAGACAAGTCCATTATGGACAAGAAGTCTATACAAAAACAATTTTTACTTTTCACTCTGAAGGTCATTTAAACTTAATTCCACTTGCATCCAGAATAATGACTTTTTCAGCCTGATTCACGTTCAATGTCAATAAAGCATTCCTGTAGCCACCACAAGTTCCAATCGTTTGCTAAAAGAATGTCGACACTACACCATATAATATGCAGCTAATTGGCCGGTAAACAGACGCTGCAGGATTTTCAATGCAATGCAATGCTTTAGCAACCTTTATTCCCCAACTGTTTTCAAAGTATCCCTCAAATTTTTCTTTTATACATTTTTAAGCTTTTTGTTATTATGGTATATTAGTTATTAATTTTTTTATTTATTTGTTATTTACTTGCTATCTATTTTGTAACTTATTTATTTATGTGTTATTTATTTGTAGCTTACTTATTTAGTGGTATTGCATACGCTTGCATTTTATTATTCGTTTTAATTTGCTTGGTATTATTATATAGGTTTATGCCTTACTTAGTGAAACAAATAAATAAATAAATGATCCAACCTCTACTTCCAATGTGAAGGACAGGTTTCACTACAAAACGGGGTGTCCTAATGATGAAGGAGAAAATCCTATCAGTCTCTGAATAAAGTTTTATCATTATCATTAAATTGATATTCGTATTAAAAAAGGGATTGTCTTGTTATATCATATTTTAATAGTGGGCAGCACTAATTAAGTATAGATTTAGCATTAAGATTTAGATCTCTGAACTTCCTGAGCATATACTTCCGGCATTATTAATAGAATAATGCCAGTCATATCAAAGGTGAGCTGATTTCTACGGGAAATGTTAGTTCATGCTCCGTGCCCAGAAGGTCTCAACTTCCAAGTTAATCCGGCTTTGTGTTTGTTTTTGGCAGCTCAATTTTCTTTCTCAGCAGTTTGAAGACCTCAATTTCCTTTAATTTTAAATCTAGCTCTTTATTTATCCAACGAAATTATTTCCTCATTTCCTCAATGGGCACATTACTATACAACAAAAGACATCGGGCGAGAACCACAACGGAATAATACAATTCACTGCTAAAAATCTGTCTTTTTCAATATTTTTCTATTCGAAATCAATCAAAAGAGGTAAATTCTGAACAAATCTAAAACCGAAATCTACACTCAAATCCACGTATAGAATAATATAGATCCTAAAAATTTCAGTTGGATATTAATTTTCGTTTCATTTTTTTACAGGACGATCGTGTGACAAGATCAAAACTAAAAGAACTGTGTCGTTTTTATTGTGATATTTTTCAGTATGAATTTATTTTCTTTAAACCAACGGCAAATTCGGATATGCTGTTGAGCGAATCTATAGATGATTTACTACAAGAAGAAATACTTTTACTTCCTGAAGTAATTATGTTTACAATTTTTCAAGTATTATCCATAACTTTATATATTTAATAGAACAAATTTTACAATGAACTGGAATTACGTAGCAGACGATTAGCAAAGTACGTCGAAAATAGTCTTTGGGATGACGATAATGATGACAACGCGATTGACGACTCTTTTGAAGAGGAACTGCAGTTGGCTCTTGACAAAGAAAATGAATCTGAGTTTTATATGAGAATTATTGCTCCATATATCTATACATATATTTTAACTGCATACAAACTTGTAGATTTAATAGGAAACCCAATATTGGAATCGGTGTTTCTGAAAAAATGTATTGGATATATTTTAAAACAAATTGAGCTTGGAATATGCCCTTACGGTAAGATCAGCAAATGTAATACGGTAAGATTAGCAAGGTTTAATATTGTTTAACTTCTAGGTGAAAGTGTATCAGCAGACTCAATAAAAAATTGTCTTAGACTTTTGGAAAAATGGGGAATTTTGGAAGTGAATGTTACACACAACATTCGTCTGCTGTCATTAAGTTCTTCGCAAGATTCACAGAACGCCATCGAAAGATTGTTAGAAAAGTTTGAATCAATTGTCTATTGGCCTGAAAGATCATAATAAAGAATCAAAAAAGTATTTAAACTGTTTATTCCACTTCTTTAGCTTGAATATAATAACGAGATACTATCTGTTTGGTGCAATATTATCAGATGTGTGTGTCATTTTGCGCCTCGATCTCAGAGTATCAGGAGTCAACCATAAGGGAGGAGGAATAGCACCTAGACTCTCAGCGTACATAGTGAAACGAAGATACTTTTACTCATTTTCGGAGAAATACTGGTTTGTGGCTGTGGCCAAAGGACCGGCTCATTTTCTGACTTTTTTGTGAACAGCCTGGGTTTCGCCCCCTAGCGCTTGATCAATAATATTGTGAGAGGACAAAATCCAGTATTTTATTGTTAAGAACAGTGTTCAGTTGAGAAAGTTGTAACATAGGAAAAAGGGACATAGACTGAAGGAAAGAGTAGGTTAGGTTTTGCGGCTTCATTCTTCAGACAGACTCTGCAGATGGCACACGGGTTCATTGTGATACCGCATTGCATAGTGCACAACCCTTATTCAGCGTAGAGTCACTCCTAGTCCTTGATGAACTGAGTGATCCACTTCAGGCCCACCGAAGCAACTTGGGTTAAGCAAGTATAGCCAAGGGACTTCATCCTTCTTCCAACGAGGGCCTCGCATTCACACAGGAGGTGAAGAGCTGTTTCCTCTTCCTCCTCGCATCTAGAGCTGCGGCGGAAGTCATAGGGTGCACCCAGCCACGCTACATGCGTTCAAAGCAGACAGTGTCCAGTTAAGACAGCCACCGCTGCGCCAAGGGACCTCCTTCTAAAATCGAGAAGTTCCCTGGTGCGATCAATGCCAAAAGTTTCACGCAATTATCTAGTGATCGACTCTTCCACTCAGGAACTTACCGTGTCCTTGAAGCTTTTTTGTCTGATGGTCAGTTCAACTGAAGCCATCGGGATACTGCGAAAACTTCCAAAACAAAGACTTCCATCAACCAGCTTTTGTAAGTTGTCCGCTTTATGGTTTCCTTTAATGTCCCTAAAACAGCTGCATCATTAAACGTCTCGACATCGCGTTAAAAGACGTAAGGCGTTCAAAGACTAGGTTTGTGGAGGTGAACACTACAGTAAGGAGCTGTATATATATATAGATGTTAGTGAAAATTCATTGGCTGTTAGTGAAAATTCATTCATTCACTCCGAATATCTGATTACATTAGAGCCAACTCTACACGCTTCAAGAATCGCTCAGCACATTTCGCTTGGACCCCTGCTGTATTCTTGAAAGACACTTCTGTAGAAGGAAAGCGTCAAGTTTAGGTCAGTGCAAAATGTACCGCACCCGACACTGTCGTTCAAAGCGGAACCACTGGTATATATTTCCACAGCATTATTTCCTACGGATAATTGTCTCGCCTGTACCGCTCTGCTTGGGAATTGGCTCTCCAACCCCCGAGAGAGTAAGGGTAACACGAACAACAATACATTCAACAAGAGAAACACGGAAGTCACCACAATTAGATCCTTGAAGAGAAATATGGACAGCAACGAAAACATTGCCACCGCAATTATTGGTTAATGAAGACAGAAGGCTACGATTAAAATCATTTTCATTTTCCAAACACCTATGTCAAACAGTTAATTTTCTTTTCGAATGTATACAAAACCTGAACTGAAACTTGACACGGGCAGAAATTTTCCTCGAGCACTTATATGTCCTTAATATATTAAGGTGCTATTCTGAGGGTGCATTTTATTTGTACCATTTATCACTTCCTACTATGCTGTCATAGCGCATCTATGTCAACCATACGAATTTCACATATTAAAACTACGATCGCAATTATTCTGTTGTGTTCGCATCCGTCAGTCCTTCTTGTCGGAACCTATCCGACGAAGTGATTGCGATCCCATTTTAAGATAAAAAAAAATACTTAAAAATGAAACGAACAAGATTTATAATTAATATTTATTTATAAAACTGTGCAACACAAGTTTCATTTCTCTTGTTAAGCCTTCTTAAGAGCAGCTTACTTCTTCCTTTTAGCGAGAAGTTTGGAAAGCATCTTTTTTCGATTTTCAGCAGCTTTAGTTGCCCGTACTGCGAAATGCTTCTTCGACAGTTGTATTTTGCGACGTTTGGCGTTTTCAAGAGCACGCTCTACTTTCCGTTTTTCTCCTGCCAAAATAGCACGACGTTTGACAACTTCCGCATATGGATTGAGCTTAACCAGTGCCCGAGCATTGGACAATGGATTAAGTCGGCGAACTCTTCGGAATACCTTCTTCTTGGGGTCGCGCAAGAACTTACGAATTTCATCTGATTTCAAGATTCGTGATAAATCCGTGTTTGACATTTTCGGCTGAGGAAGATTATAACCTTTTTTCAAGGTTGATGGTTCTTTCCACGATCCGAACAACTGATTAAGCCGTTTGAAAGCGGATTCAGTCCAGATTACAAAGCGACCGACATGACCACCCGGAGCCAACTTCAACAAATTCATTTTGTCAATATTCATGGTCTCAACTCCTGGGATATTGCGGAAGGCTTTGCGAAGTCCTTCGTTCTTGCTATAAACTATCAAAGGTCCGCATCTTTGAATGCGACGGCGATTGCGCATTTTTCCTCTTCCAGCTCGAAATCTTTTCGAGTTGTAAACCTGAAAATAAAAATAAAGGTAAATATTCGAATTGGACAACCGAAAAGTTATGTTTAAAAGATGCAACTGATGATATTCATTTATGATAAAAATGTATGGTGTATATATAATTATAACGAATGCAATATCGTCTATATAGGGTTATCCATTTTGTGCTTGAGAAAGTAAAACTCTGCATATCGACTTCTCTCAAAGATACACGTCAACCACGCTGTCTTTTATTTAGCTGAAGGTTTGTCATTTTAGAATATGGATCGTTCAACAGGCGAACAAACAACGCGTTAAAATTATTAAATTTTACAACAAAAACGATGATTCTGCCGTGTCCACATTTCGCGCTTTACGAAGAGATTATGGTCGTCATAATCGTCCTTCACAGGAAACAATATTGAATACATACAGTGAGTAAATTTGAACAAACTGGATCTGTTACTGATGTTGCAAGGCATATGCATCGTCGCAACATTCGCACCACTGAGAAAATATCGCTGCTGTAGCCGGAAGTGTAGAGGAAGATCCGAATTTGTCGATTCCTCGTCGAGCTCAACATTTGGGCGTATCTTGTGGGCTCATTATGGCGCGCATTCTCCATCTGGATTTGCATCTCTATCCGTATAAAGTCCAGCTCACACAAGAACTGAACCGTTTTGACCATGGTAAACGCAGAGAATACGTTAATTGGGTTGGAACAAGTTGTTGATGGTGATTTTTCGAGAAAAAAATTTAGGCCCATTTCTTGCTTTGTGGATACGTTAATAAGCAGAACTGTAGAATATGGGGCTCAGAAAATCCACAAGTGATTGTAGAGGCCATTACAATCGGAAAAAGTCACTGTATGGTACGCATTATGGTCTGGTGGCGTGGTTGAGCCGTATTTTTTTGAGAACGATCAAGGACGAGGCATCACCGTCAATTCTGAGCGCTATTGCCGCATGTTAACCGATTATTTTTGGACGGAATTCGAAGATTATGATCTTGACGATATGTGGTTTCAGCAAGATCGGGCAACAAGTCACGCAACACAGGCAAATCGAGCTCTTTTGCAAGAGAAATTTCCAGGACGTGTATTTTTGCGATTGGCTAATGTGAATTGGCCTCCCAAAATCCTGCGATTTAACACCTCTGGATTCCTTTTTGTGAGGATACGCAAAAGATCTTGTTTATGCGAACAATCCCCAATCTTTGTACGAACTGAAAGCCAATATTCTTGAAATCATGGCCGATATTTGCCCGAAATGTGCCGGAAAATCATTGAAAATTACCTCAAAAGGATTGAGTCTTGTCAGAAATCCCGTGGAGGACATTGGAACGATATTTTGTTTCACATATAATGGCAAGGATCAATCCTTAAAATGAAATATTATGTAATAAAAATTACTTCACCTTCATCACTTTCCGAATATTTTGTGTTTTTTCTTCAAGTTTACTTTCTCAAGCATGAAATTGATAGCCCTGTATCTTAAGGCGGCTTTAGATATGCGGTGTTTGTAAAACACCTCCTATTCGCCAAATACCGAACACCTAGTCAAGTCATTTGGCTTGGTGATTGCGAAATGACAAGCACATTGAATGAGACATTCGGGCATTGCCGAATGTTTGCCAAAACTGGAACATGTACGAGCTGCTCGTCGTTGTTTTTCACTCCCGCCATTTTATTGTAAAAAATAACGAAATAGTTGCTGCATCTCTGAGTAAATAATTAAATAAATTTATGTCATTTAATATGGATTTGACAAACGCAGAAAAAGTAGCTGCATATGTAGTGGTAACTTGTGCTGGGCTAACTTTGCAAAATGCAAAGAAAAGAAGAAATAGAAGGTGGTGGATGACGAGCGTTAACAAAAGTAGAACAGTGTAAGTATCCAACATTTCAAAAAGGTGCCTACTCATTAATACATGCTCATTAATTGTCAAAATTAATGAAAATTGGGTACCGTATATTATGTAAAATATACTTTTTTGAAGGTACAATGCAACAAACTTACTTGCGGACTTATTGAGAGAACCAAGTGGACAGTTCGAAAATTTTTGCAGGAAGATCCTTTCCACTACCTTCTTCAAAAAGTTGAAACAATGATTGCTAAAGAAGATACAAAGTTTAGAAAAGCAATTCCGGCAGTGGAACGATTGGCTGTAATTTTACGATTAAATTATCGCCAGAAAAATATTCGACCTTCAAAACAACATTACGCAAAAAATATGTTGCTTACCGTGCCCGATTTGAAAATGTTTACTCGCGCCACACAGTTTGACACTTTTCAGTATTTATCAACAACCGCAACAAATACCGAATGTCTAAAGCGGGGATCCGAACATACCCAAACAAATTGCTCGTTTACTTTGATTTGGTTGAAAGTTCGACAAACTACGGGAATAGCGAGCACCCGAATGTTTGTGCTTGGCCTAGGGCGAACAACCCAACCACACATGCGAAGTTTGCCAAACTAGGTGCTCGGTATTTGACAAACACCGCATATCTAAAGCCGCCTTTAAGTATGCTGCATTTGGTAGAATATTAGTACTATAAAATAGTAGCAGAACAATTGCTGAAAAAATTACAAGAACGGTTGTAAGAGTAACATTCAAACAATGCGTAAAATTCATTGAAAGCCATCGAAAACTGTTATAAAAGGATAAGGTTTTGATTCTCGCATGTTTTAAGTAAACAATATGATCATTGAGTTTAATATTGACAGTGAAATTAGAGGGAAATTAAACTGGTTAATGTCTAGAAAATGGGACCTTCGGTAGGAAGATAGTGAAGGTGTGGAGATGGGCGGCTGATCCTGCCCAACACTGTAAAAGTGTTTTTACTGACAACTTTTCCCCGTATTGATGCGGAGAGAATGTAGATCGAGTGAATTCGCGCTAATTTCGTTTTACAATCGCACACACAAATGCAATTTCGAAGCAACCTGTGCGTATGAGCCATCAACCGGCTGTGAGCTGGCGGATGAGACGCAGGCTAGGAAGCCGGGGCAATTGAGTGGAGGCCTTAATTTATGCTTACAAACATATATTGCTGTTTTTGTATACTTCTCTCCAAGGTAGTAAAGTTAGAAGTCGCATCAGATTTGACGACTACGGCATTCATTGGCAGTCTAAAGCGATTTATTGCTGCTAAATAATTTGCGGCAACGGGATCAAAATTACAAGCGCTATATCGTCGCTGTGAAATCAAACCGGCATATCTGCAAAATACACATTCTTCACTAGAGCGCTTTAAAGTTTTCGCATGTGGGCTATTTCCACGTGAATGCAAAGCAGCAAAACACCATTAGACGGGCTTTTATTCAACTTTACGATATGCCGGTGCGACATAAAAATAGAGGGGAAAAAAAGCAATTTTTTTATACCAAAAACTCAATTTTTGCAGATATGCCGGTTTGATTTCACAGCGACGATATGTTCAAGAAAGAGGGTCGAGAGAAGGTCGAATGTTGTGCTTGAAGAAAACAATCGATAGTTACGCATACCACCAAGAGCACCCCATTTTAGCAGCTTATGATAGGCAGCGATATAATCAGCCAAGTACCATATCAAAAGAATACTCGAAAACGCACCTCTTATGTCGCCTCCACACTGTGGGCCATCATGTAGCCCATTGTGTAGACGGGCGATAGCTTGTAGTGGCCGATACTGGCGAAGCATAGAAGTGGTGATGTCCGAGAATGGCTTTCGGAACGGTTTTTCACACACTTCAAAGCGGGCCATCATGCGAAACCGAAAAATCATGACTGGCCTATCTAGTGGCCCAGTGTGTGGAGGCAACTTTGTGATGGTGGCCATTATTGCGACCAATTGCAGTGACCGATGATGGCCCACAATGTGGAGGCAGCATTACGAATGAGCAAGTGCATTCACTGATTTGTCTGGTCGAAGATGCATTCGATTCAAGACCACTCATGCACAAGTCTTTTGCTCCAAATGTCCTGGAAGTGCTAACACCGGATCATTTTGTGATTGAAAAGCCTATTTGCGCGCTACCAGGGCGGGCATCGGAATAAAAATTTATCTCTGGCAGCATAGTGGAAACAAGTAAAAGCAAAGCAATCCCACGACAACCCTTGTACGGATCTAGGGGTTGAAGCTGGCAGAGAGCTTCATTATAAATTTTTTCATCATTGTGGATACGAGTGTGGAGTGATTAGTTCCACGACTCACTTTACTCCTGATTTAAATCAGGTACCTAATCAGAGTTAGGTGAACTCAAAGCTTGGTGCGCGGACCCTCGTCCGAAGCTGGATTCGAACCAGGGACCCCACACGCAAGAAGCCAGTGATCTATTTACTAGGCTGTGTGCCGTCATAATATGTGGAATTCAGGCGAAGGTGGTCCAAACAATATCTACAAACTTTACAAAACCGTTAAAAGTGGCAAAACCCGCAGCCAGAATTGACGAAGTTACTCCTCTCATCACTACAATAAAAAATGGCACGAACGATAAAATTAATACTTCATATAATCATAAAAAAAGTGATCAGAGTCAAAACCCCACAGAATATATTCTTTTCTCGACACTATAACAACACCGAATTTAAGATCCGATGAAACGATTGCATCAACCAAAAAACCAATTCAAAACAAGAAGCCAAAAATACGCCTCGATCGAGATTGATCAATGAATTCACAGAATTTCAATTTACAGAATGAGTTAACCTAAATGCGAAGCAAGTTCATGATGCAATAAATTTATATTCACTGGAAAATAACGGTACTTTGGCAAACTGGGACCATATTCTCAATTTCTTGTGACGAATTTCCCAATAAATGCGTAGGCTAATTTTTAACTGATATTCGCCATTCGCGAGTGCAAGATTAGACAAAATTTAAGCAAAGCGTCGACAAACTAGCGTAGAAGAACGATAACATCATTTGATACGAGACAAATTTAAGCGGGAAACCAGCAGTGTTCTATATATCAATTATATTTATATTTTATGTTTTTCACACTGAATTGACATATTCAAAATCACAGCGAGCGGAATGCTAGCGAACAAAATCATCAATAACGAAACCACAACAAAAAATCACCGCGACCGAAATCACAGAGCTGGCCAAAACTGTGAATCTTCTCACTTATATTTCTTTCGCTGTAACTTTGATAGCCGTGATTTCGATCGCTTTGATTTTTTCCTGACATATAAAATTGGAACTTTTGTTAGAGTCGTTTTTGGTGATATTATCTCAGAAGTGCGTGATCCAATTAAGCTGAGATTTTCTGAAAATGTAAATGTATATAAGAAGTAGGTTTGTGTCGAGCGAAAATACAGATATGTTTACAGAAAATTTTCAGATACCCCTGTATTTCTAGGGAACGAACAACTTTCAAAAAAGCAAGTATGCGAAATGAAAACTGATAATGTTCTATGTTTAGCTATTATAACGCTCTGAAAATTTGCTCTGGAAGCAAAGAAATTTATAAAATTTCTACTTGCGATTACCTCAAATTATCGAGTCTTCTGAAAATGTTTCGTTTTATTTTTGAAATTAATGCATATGATTGATAAATCGAATGCTTTGTCTACACAGTCAGTTTAAAATTTACAAAATTCCTTCGTCCAAAAGAATTAACTCTTCAAGTTAGTTATTTTGATCAACAGCAAATAGTGTTCGCGAGAACTCAAGATATATTGGTCTCGACTAGGAGCAGTTGTGAAAGAAGTAATTTAGAAATGTAGACAGCCCTGTGGATGTTGTGCCATCTTGTGATATCGTCAATCGAAAAAAACACTCTTCCCCCATTACTTCCGATGGAGTCATTGGATGGATACTTCAGGTTGATT
Organism: Nemotelus pantherinus; assembly: GCA_963978885.1. Taxonomy (NCBI): domain Eukaryota; kingdom Metazoa; phylum Arthropoda; class Insecta; order Diptera; family Stratiomyidae; genus Nemotelus; species Nemotelus pantherinus. Next base: position 24,199,350 of record OZ022265.1, read on the forward strand.
CTAGCGTAAGCCAATTTTTATAGATTTCTGAATACAAAATTCAAATAGAATTGCTAGTTACGATGATTTTGGTCATCTTTGCAACAAGCGATCAATCAATTTTCACATTGTAACTATGTTGCGATGAACGTAAGTAAACTATGTTTTGATTTTGTAAATTAACTAACGATGAAGCTATAGAGTTGATGTGCAATTCACAAAACGATTTGATCTAGACATAAGTAAAATTTTATAAATTTTGCGTTCGGTACTGGATGATCATTTTGCTTAAATTTCGAAACTCTTTGGCGGCAACCCTAAAATCTTTTTATGCCTGTAACTTCCGATCCAGTTATCGGATCAAAACTAAATTCATAAAGTAAGTTGGCCTTATCGTGAAGCATATTTGACGTCAGCAAAGATCTGCTAGAACCAGTCATTTTATCGGTATTGTATTAAGAGATGTTACCATTACACTTTCATTTATTGAACAGCTTACAATCGAAACAAGTGTTTGAATTTCTTATGTAATGAAATTTTTGCGGGCAACTTTGAGAGTACCCCGGTTTTCTGTTTCTATAGCTTCCGATAATGAGAAATACTATCAGTAAACTTTTAACATACCAATACACCAGTTGTCTAAGAAACTACTACTACTCACTAAAAAATTATCTGAGGGAAAAAATAAATCAAAGCGACTGTTCGCATCGACTGAATGGACTGAAATGAGGCAAAACAATTTTTTTTAAATCCCTTAAGACAGCTTTTGTATCTGGTCGGCACCAAATATCACGATTGATATTGCACAATATTGCATTGCTAAAAAATTAGTATACAAGATCATGCATCATAGCTTACCTTCTCAATGTCCGCCCATATCTTCATTCTCCTCAAGAAAATGACAGCTTGCTTGGTTTTTTGCAGCTTCTGAACGTCATCGGACACCACCAAAGGCAATTCGGAAACACCGTCAATTATGTGGCCTTTTGATTGCACCAAAGCCGGTACACCCGATGCTGCTACGGCAGAGACTATCGCAAAACGCCGTTGATTCACACTGATTTTACGGTGCCACCTTCTCCATGGCTTCGTCGGGGCAAACATTCTTCCACCACGACACATGTTGCCAAAAGCACCCTGGCCGGATCGATGCGTACCTCCGCCACGAACACGGGGAATACGAGCAACAGCCCGCCCCGTGCCCCATGATTCTGCCGAAGTTTGGTGTCCTATACAGTATACACTTTAGTCGAATCATTTTGGTAGCTTTCGTCAAAACTAACCTGCATCTTCGCTGACTGCATAAGGTTGACGCCGATTACGCCGCATAAGCTGATGGATTTCATTCACCACATCGGGTCTGATTGGGGCCTTGAACACAGCCGGAAGGCAAACTCCTGAGCCTTTGATAGGTTCATTTTTCTCAGAATACACGCTCACAATCGGTCGCGCGGATGACAAACTCTGCAAAGGCACAAAACAAACACGTGGCTTAACACTACACACATAACACTGAAATTATCGGCGTCATTCTTCAAATATCGGCTATTGAATCTATCATAATACCACGAGCATTTACACTAACCATCTCAAAACTTCTTCCTGTTTATTTCGTTTCCAGCAATATGGGGACAACATCCACCATGAAAGACTCAGGGAGAGCAAAAGACCTTTTCAGGCCGGATATCATCACACGTTGCACTATTTTCATATGAGATGGCGCTTGAGAAAACATCCTGCTCGAAGATCTAAAGCATTGGGATAAGCAGTATGTACAACGCGTTAGTGGCTGTCTCAATCTAATCAACTTTACGTTAAATTATATTTTACGTCTACGAAATTTCGTGTAAAGCCTATATATAATCTCCAAACGACATTTCGTTGACATAAAATATGTTGTAGCATAAATTTTATCAGATAGACAGTCACTTATGTGTTATACATTTTGCAAATCCTAGTGCATTAGATCTATGAGCAGAATGATTTCACATGCACCATAATTAAAGTTCTACTACAGAGTCCCCAGCCGGAATATTTTACCACTAGGGGGCGAACGTGTGAAATCAGGGGTAGAAACTTGAAGAATAGCTTACAAAAACGTACGAAAAATAGACGAGAAAAAAACAAATTGAAGATACACATGAACAAAAACACACACACTACAAAAACACAAACATACCAGCCAGACATCTATCGGTAAAATCGTCTAACAGCTATGGCGGACATGTAGTCGAGTTTACATGATACTTTTGTTTGATAATGTGGAACCATTCAAGTTTGGAATTGTGATTTCATTGAGTATTTTAGCTTTCGAAGGATGCAAAGCATATCAAACGGGAATATGAGACGAAAAACACGAATTGAGATTGCCATTTGTATTTGACATTCCCATGTCCCAGCAGTTCATAGAAACAAATGGAATCGAAAATTTGGTTAGATCAAAGTTTTGTTGTATCGTTTCAGCTGCTCTCTTAGGTTTGCGAATGTTCAAACTTGTTATGCTCCACAAAGGACTTTGTGTTGTTGTTATACAAATTAAATTTCAGGATTTTGTGTTGCTTTTTGCTGTAACTCGGGTATTAGGTAGACCGTGTATTTCCGCAGTAAATGACTACCAGATAGCGCAGCCATCTCCTACAATCAGCTGAGTAAAAATTCGGACGTTTGGTTTTGTCAAGTTGGTTAACATAGCTTCAGTGAGTAACTCATACAAGAAGGTGGTGTTGTTTCGCAGATTTCTTTCACCCTCGAATGAATACAATTTTGCTAATTGAAATGTGTAGACAAATTTAAGTGATAAGGAGTTGTCGTGATTATTGTGTTCATCTACAATCTAAAGGTTTTTTGAGTTGGAGAAATGACTTAATTATTTGACATTGACGTTTGTTGATTTCCCGCCAAAAAGTGTTGTAAGAGTTGCTTTGGCAGTTCTTGCATCTTCGTATCCGCGTATTTTATTATGAAGACGAGCGGCTTTAAAATAAAAAGTATACATAGTTATTCATTTATACAAATGTATGATAGCACACGTAATTTTAGTTCAAGGCAAAGGAATGGAAACCAGCAAGAAAAGAGGAAATTATAGTGAGTTACTATCAAGAAGTTTTTCGGAACGCAAGTCATTTGTAAAAGTCCAAAGGAAAAGTCTCCCTGAGTCGTTAAGTGCATTCGAGCCCTTGAAAAATGGAAATGCTTTGAACGAGAACCATAGCGCCACCAAGCAAGGGATCTCCGATATTCAAAATTCTTCAGGCCGGATAGACAAACGAAGTCGCTTTGGTCGCACGCAAAAGATCAAAGGGAACGATGACTTCACCTCACAAATTGCATTTTATGCAATTCGCAAAACACCGCAAAAGCCAACATCGACTCCGCAAAAGTCAACATCCACACCGCAAAAGTCAACATCGACACCGCAAAAGAAAATATCGACACCGCAAAAGCCAACATCGGCACCGCAAAAGCCAACATCGGCACCACAAAAGCCAACATCGGCACCACAAAAGCTAACATCGGCACCGCAAAAACCAACATCGGCACCGCAAAAACCAACATCGACACCCCAAAAGCCAACATCGACACCCCAAAAGCCAACATCGACACCCCATAAAATTGAAATAGTGCCAAAAGCCACAAAGTATGAAAGTCCTATCGAAAAACTCATTCATAAAAACAAAATGATTATTGGTAAAGAAGCACAAGAAACCGCTAAAGCACGAAAATCCGAGAGCACATCTGTTCCTGTTAGTGAAAGTTTCAGCAATGGCTTCAGAAGTATCTCACCGAATCAAAATGGTATGGATTCGTACAATGGATTTTTAAATTGTCCGGATGACTTTCAAAACAATTCTTCTAATACCAACAATTTCTTCCGAAATATCAAGTCGCCTTCTTCGCGGTCGACAGATAGTGCCAAAGGCTCCTCGATAGATTTAGAGATCGATTTTCCTATCAAAACGGGGGATATATTGTGGGGAAGAATAGCTCCATTTCCTTATTGGCCATGTATGGTATGGCCGGACCCAAATGGCCGTACATTAGTGTTGAACAACAACACGGCGCAAAGACAGAACGTTAAAATACATGTTAGATTTTTTGGCGATAATGGTCGGCGTAGTTGGGTGTACAAATCGAACATTTTACCGTACAATGGCCGTATGGAATTTGAGAAACGTAGTGAAGAATATCGAAAAAAATTCAGCAAAAAGCACACCTCACACAAAGCGTTCCTTGTGAATTATAAACAAAAGAAACCTTGGGAGGGGGCCGTAACCGAAGCCGACGAGGTGAATGAATGCTTGCTTGAAGATAGACTCAAAATGTTTGAAAAAATATTGCAGAGAAATCGGTAAGTTTAAAAGAAAACAATTGTAAAAGTATGTGTTTTGCTCTTAAACATAACATGACTCGCATGATTCTGATACTTATGCATTTATAATGCATGATGATATAGAAAGTAAGATTCTATCTGATATTGAAGTTTGAGTAGCGTAGTAAGTAAAGCACCCGCTGCTAGTGGTCAAATCCAAATATGACCACACCGGGCTTTGAATCAACCTACCTGTGAGTTTGTGAGTCGTGAAACTAATCACTACACGCTCATGTACATTAACTGTATGTAAATTAGTGAACGCTTCTTTCTACCAGCTTCAACTTCTAAGCTCGCCAAGGGTTGTTTTGGGAACACTTTGCTTTATGCAGATTGTAGCAAAGCCTTCGACTGTGTTGATCATGATGTTCTTGAACTTAAATTATGCAAGTTTGGTATCTCGGGTTTCCTATTAAAACGTTTACACTCGCTATCTTCTAAATAGGTATCAGTACGTTAAGTTGCAGGGGTTGTCATTCAAAAAATGGATGGTTCATCCGGCAAGGTAGCTACTTGGGATAGCTTTTATTTCTTTTATCTCGCATTCTAGTTTTTTCTATGCCCAAGAACTGAAAATGTATTTAACAACTGAATTGTTATCAGGCTCAGTTTCCCTTCACTCAAAATTGTGCAAAAAGAATAGATTTGTCATTAACGTCAGTAAAGCTTTTCCCTTAAAATCACCAATGCAAAAATTGATTACCGCGTCAATAAATAATCGCTAAATAATGTTAGAAGTGTCACATACCTTAGTGTCTCATTGGATAAATGAATAATAAGCTGCGTTGGCCCAAAAGTAGTTTGTGCTTTTTGCTTTGATAAATCTTTGTGATAGGCATGTTTCAAAAAACATCTTAGGTTCCGCATTTCATCAATTTTATTTCAATATAACGTATACCTAAAAAGTTCTTAGTAAAAAACTCAAAATACTTCGAAAATCGGCTTCACAAACATTTATGGACACGTGAAAAATTAACATGAAGTACATTATAAAAACAATCTTTCTGTAATATCTTCACACGAACCACCGTTTACTATTTCGTAGCGTGCCCATTTTTGGCAATAACATCCTTTAAACGATTTGCAAATAGTTTACCAATTTTTCAATGTAGCTAGCTACTACCAATACTGTGCTATTTTGATTATATGTAGTTTGTGTTTTGCGGATTTGCTCCGAATTTTTTCTAACAGGTTCGATATGGTTTACATCCAGGCTTCAGACACCAATAAATGCCGAGTGTTGTAAATTAGCCACAAAAATAAGTGTTTTGTGTTTGGGATTTTTATCCTGTCGGAAGTAGTAATATCCCAAGCTTCTTGCATATTTCTGTTTAGGATTGTTGCGGTTAACGCAACTTAAAGACTTTTTCAACTTTGTAGCACTCTTTATTTAATAATTTAAGATATTTTTAGAAACTACAAAATTCTAATTGGAATTGTTTTTGCGGGATGATTAAAATTGAACAACTTTTTATTAACATTAAAAATTTTAATCTACATTGAAAATTCTATTTTGACCAAGTGGTTTCGAAAGTATGCACTGCTTATCATCAGACACCAGCACACAGTGCATACTTGACTGGCGTGACCACTTGCAGGTGGAAATCATTACATTTTTATTTATGCTAGTTGTGACAAATTTTAACATCTCCGACTTATATCCATGGATATAATTTTACTTAGTAAAGGTAAGTAAAAGTTGTTCAATTTTAATCATCCCGCAAAAACAATTCCAATTTGATTCTGCTTTCGGAGGCTGATTCCGCAAAACGATCGAGTTTCCCGTTTCAATATGCTCGGCTTCGATAAGCTGTAGAAATGATATACGTTGTCTATGCTGATTTATAGACAAGAAGGGAACCGTGATCAAATTCAATTACCTTTACAAAATTCTGTTTATTTTGCGTCTTTTCTTCTGCGAATATTTTTTCTCACTGCTTCATTTGTTTTTACTAATGTTCGAAGAACATTAGTATTAAAATCGATTCGGCCAAAAATTCATATTTCCATATATATATATATATATATATATATATATATATATATATATATATATATATATATATATATATATATATATATATATATATATATATATATATATATATATATATATATATATATATATATATATATATATATATATATATATATATATATATATATATATATATATATATATATATATATATATATATATATATATATATATATATATATATATATATATATATATATATATATATATATATATATATATATATATATATATATATATATATATATATATATATATATATATATATATATATATATATATATATATATATATATATATATATATATATATATATATATATATATATATATATATATATATATATATATATATATATATATATATATATATATATATATCATCAAAAAATTTCAGTGAGATAATCTCGGGAACGCGCCATCCGATTGAGCTGAAACTTTCAGGATACATTGGTGTATATGCAGAATAGGTCCAGGTCTCTTTAAATGTCAGTTATTGTTAACCTTTTGGCGCCGGCGGCCATTTAAGTGATATTTTTAATATACCTATTATTTCGTACACAAATAATTTTCGCAAAAATAAAGTTAACGAAATAAATTTCGAACGTGTTTTACATATGAATCGGATAATGCTTTGGAATTTTTTAACCCTATGTGTGCGCTGGGTGCCTAAAAAGAGGACGGGAAAATTTTAAAATTTTTAAATTGCGATAACTTTTGACAAAGCTATTCAATCATTACGAAATTTTCAAGACATATTGATATTATTTAGTTGTAGATTTGTGTAGCTTTTAATGAGCGTGCTGGCAACCCTGTAGCTAGGGCAGGCACTGAAAGTGAAAACCTCCAAATCATCGTCTCTCTTGAAAAAATGCCGTTTCTTCAAAAAAAAGCCACTCATATGTAAATCTTGTGCTTTGTTTACATAACCAAAAAAAAAAAAAGATATGGTATAACGGGCACGCCTGGTAACCCTTGCCCAATTTACCTATATTTTAAGCATCAAAAACTTCTGTTCACGGAAACTCACGACCCGATGAGCAGAATTAATTGAAATTTGCAGAATCTATTGGTCTTAAATAGGACCAGGTCTGATAGAAGTGATTTTGAAATCCGGGCGATTCTGTGCCAGTGGTGCCATCTTGAAAAACCACTAAAAAAGATAACTGTTTTTAGCCCTATAAATTTTGATTAAATCGTTCGATTTTGACGAAACTCACACAACTGCTGGACCTTACCTTAAGCCACGTTTGGTAGAAATTTGGTCGAAAAATTCGGTTGGAGTTGCCAGCTATGATAATTTTGGTGTCTTCATTTTGAAAAAAAAAATTTGGAAGTGAAAACATTCAAACCATCGAATATTCAAAAAAATGTCCGTTTCTTACAATAAAACCAATCTGTATATAAATCTTATGTTTTATCTACACGTTCAAAATAAAACTTTGGAAATTTCATGTCGGACAAGAACGGTAACCCTCTCCCAGTTAACCTATATTTTTAGCATCAAAAACTTCTGTTCACGGAAACTCACGAACCAATAATCAGATACAGCTAAAATTTACAGAATGCATTGGACTTAAGTAAGACCAGATTTGATAGAAGCGATTTCGAATTGTGGGCAAGTCTGTGCCAGTGGTGCCATCTTGAAAAATTCCAAAGAAAAAAAACTGCTTTTTGCCCTATGAAATGTGAATAAATTACCAGATTTTCATGAAATTGGCACAGTAGCTAAACCTAACTCGAATCTCTGTTTGGTGGAAATTTGGTTGAAAAATTTAATTGGTGCTACCAGCTATGGTAATTTTTGTGTCTTTGGTTTTGAAAATTCGCTCAGGAAAATAAAACTTTTTGCACTATAACTTCCAGTGCAGTCATGAAATCAATACGAATTTCATATAATTAATGAAACCTGTCATAAACATTATTTAGGCCAAATTTGGTTGAAAAGCCACGATAGGGTTGCCAGCTATTGTTGGTTTTGTGTTTAATTGCAATATCTTTATTAAGCGGTTTTATCGTAGAATTTTCAAATGGTAATGATATTGTAGTGACAATAAACAGCAAATAATAAGCTTTCGATTATTTGAAAAAACTTGCTGCAGGTAACTCTAAATTTCTTTATACTCCTTTAACTTCGAATGTTATATAACAACGTGAAGCAGATGTGATATATTCTTGGCTTTGATACTGGCAGAAGGTTGCCAGCACGAGTCGGTTGTGCTACTTTTGTATCAATAAACGCTTACAGTTAGTATTCATACCGGAAACATTTACAATTAAAATAAATAATCAATGTTGCAATTCGCAAAGTTCTGCAAATTTTTCGGATCGCAGCCCCAAACACCAACTTCAGTTACAGTGCTGCAGGCACTGAGCATTTTCTTCATTGATGTTATATGAGATGCTGCTTTCAAAATTTTGTGAAATAAGCAACTGATAACGCATATAATTAACCCGTGTTTTGCTCTCATAAACGTTGAAATTCATGCCAGTGGTAATATCTGAAACCTTCCACCATATGAGTTATAATGCATTCTTGAGACCAAAGTAAAACGTGGCATTTTAAACAGTTTGGTCGTAATAAGCAGCACATGTGGTGGAATATGCACTCAAAACCTGCACGATTCTTCTACTGTTCTTCGAACATTAGTGTTTCTAGCGGTTCAGGTGCGCTAGAGTTTTTTTCTTTTCCTGTCACGCGTTTCATCCCATCGCCTACTTCGTTTTTATTTGCTTGTTCAGTTCTGTTAACATCCGTTCAATTTCGAGCAGCATACTGTAAAGTGTCTCATCTGTTGGGTTCTGTGTTGACGGAATTCGATTTAACGTTTTCTTTACGGATTGCATTAGTCTTTCCCAACTCCCGCCTATATGGGATGCTGCAGGTGGATTAAAGACCCACTTAGTGGTTGAACTGGAAAGTTCTTTTGCAAGTTGAGCATTTTGTCGCTCTATAGAAACGCGTAATTCTCTTTCAGCTCCATGAAAATTCGCACCGTTTTCACACCGTATCTCAATTGGGATTCCACGTCTGGCAATGAAACGTTTAATAGCCAAAATACAAGAGTCTGCTGACAGACTGTTCGCTACTTCTTTATGGATCGCTCGTGTCGTTAAGCATGTTATTAAAACTCCCCATCGTTTCTCTGTCCTGCGACCTATGACCACACTCATTGGACCAAAATAGTAGATTCCTACGTACGAAAATGGACGTGTGAACGATGCAAGTCTAGCAAGACGCAGTTCTGCCATTTCCGGTGGACGTGGCAGCGCTCCACGATTTTCGTATTGCTGGCAGTTTTTTACTTCACTTTTCAAGACAGCTCGCAATCGGGGAATGTAGTATTTTTGACGTATTTCATTTATCACGGTTTCTTGATTTTGGTGATGATAGCGCTGATGATACGATCGTACTATTAAATAATTTATATGATGATATCTGCGAAGTAGGATCGGACGCTTCATGTTACGCTTCATTCGTCCTTGACATCGTCACACTTCATTATCGTCTAGGTATGGGAATAATTTGTAAACGGCAATGGATTTTTCTAGATATTTCTATTTATCGACGGGTAGATACTTGTAGGTTAAAATTGCTATTTCGTCGCAGTAATTGTCTGCCTGAGCCTGGCGATACAAGTAATCTTCTGCTTCTATATATTCATGTCGTTCGATGAATCCTATTCCACGTGAAACACATTTCTTGGTTGCTAATAAGTTCCATTTGAACCGAAGTCCATAAACTGTAACAGGGACTATCTTCCTCCAGTCGGAGTATCTTTCCGCTTGTATAATGTTTGGCGTTGATTCGACATGATATAAAATATGTACTTTCAACTCTTCGTTTGTTGATTCGCGTTGAGATATATCAATAGGCCACTTACGCCACATCTTATATTGCTTATCCATAATCGGTTCATCCCACTCTAAAGATGTCCTCCAAATGTCATCATCACGCGCAGCACTTGTCTTTTTATCGGGCGAATATTTTCATTTAGTAATTGCTGAATTTATGTTTTAGTGGACGTAATATAAACCAAGCAATCGGATAGTGTGCGCCACCATATGCTTAAAACTCGTTCAACTGATGCTTGGTGGGAGCCACTGATGAGATTTCGAGTTTCATCTTATTTAGCTCCCAGCGCTTCTAGAACTTTCAGCGAATTGGAAATCCAATTTCTGATTTCAAATCCTCCTAGAGAGTGAATGTGCTTGATCTCGTTCGCAAGCGTTATTGCTTCTTCTTCCGTATCTACACTGACTAACAGATCATCCACATAATGATTAGACACGCTTGCTGTTGCTGGTTTAGGATATTGTTGTCGAAACTCTTCAGCATTTTTGTATTTAACGAATTGGGCGCAGCTAGGAGAACAAGTTGCTCCGAAAGTTAGAACCTGCATTACGTACACTTCTGGTCTCGAATTTACGTTTGGACTCCATATAGAGCGTTGTACTTGTTGGTCTTCTTCGTGGACTAGTACTTGGTGGAACATTTCACGAATGCCTCCAGTAACGGCTATTACTCTCTCTCAAAATTGAAATAATATGAAAAGCAACGATACTAATTGATCCGGGCCTTTACTCAGCAATGAGTTCAACGGCACTCCCTCAGCCTGCGCTGCTGCATCCCACACAATGCGATTTTTCCCTGGTTTGTTCGGGTTTATAACGATGAAAATTGGTAAATACCATACTTTTTTGAAATAATTGTTGGCTTCATCTGCAGACAACTTCCGTATGTAGTTGTTCTTCAGCTATTCGTTCATCAGCTGTTGAATGTTACTCGTCAAAATAGGATCTTTTTCTAATTTTTTATTGAAACAATTTTGTCTTTGTATTGCCATTGGCAAGCTGTTTGATAGTTCAATTTTTTCGTATTTCCAGAGGAGTTTTGTTTCAAATCATTTACCTTTTCTTATAGTATTGGTTTCTAATACTTTTTGGACACGTTCTACTTCCGCTGACTTGATAGTTTTACATATCATTGAAATTCCTAGGCTCTCGAGAGAAAAATAATCTTTCACCATGTTCTGCAAAGTGTACTTATTTTTTCACACTCACAGATATGTAGATTATAGTTGGATGCGTCGCACCCATTATTGTGTTTACAATTGAGCTGTTGATATTGCCCATACACTACCCATCCTAGTCGCGTCTTTGTTGCAGCTGGTCCATTCGGCTTTCCTTCTCTCATTTTGAGAGGAAATCCGAGTATACGATTATCCAACCCAATTAATATTAGCGGTACAGCATTGTCGTAAGATTCCAAGGAATCCCTCTCATATGAAGGTGTTGAAAAGCCATATCAGCTGCCGATATAGTTTGTGCTGGTATGTTTAGAGGCTTGACTGTTCGAACACTATGCAGTTTAAACTTCTTTAAGTTGCTAGTGGCTGAGATTTCCAATGAAACCTTTTGTGACTCCTTTTCAATTCGTTGAGTCTTATCGACGACTTCAGACATAATAGTTCTGCTGGGCCATTGAGCTTGAATTCTTGTGCGAGTAAACTGTCGATTAAAGTCACCTTTGATACTTCGTCTAGGAAAGTATACGTGTTAATTTTGATCTCGTTGTTGTACATCAATAAATGTTCTGGCTTCTAACGTTGTGTGAATTACAATTATGTAGCTCAGAAGATGCATTCACCAGCATTTGTTCTTCATTGACGTGTCCTGTGATAGTTTTGTGTAGCAGTACGTGATGCCTAAATGCACACCACAGAGTTTATTTGCGTAGTGTGGTTTTAGTAGTGATGGGCGTTTTGGTTGTTTTCAAAAAACGAAAACGAAAACGAACTGTTTTATTTTGGAAATAACAACTGCTTTTTAAAACTGTTTAAAAAAACAGTTAATTAACGACAAGAAAAACTGTGCCGCAAAATAAATATTTGAAATGTATGTAGTTCAATTCAGAAACATCGTTCATAGTTTGAATAATCTACAATTGATTCAGTACAATGAATTTTGTTGTTTTTCTTATATGTATTTTATGTATTATGTCTTCCACCATCGTATCGTATGCTACAATGCTACCTACCCTAACCAGCTCTTGATCGATATGCAAAAATACGCACCTAATAAGACAACCTCGTATTATATAGGGTTATTCATTTCATGCTTTGCCTCTGAACATCTATTTCCCGCAGCTAAACAGTTTTCGCAAACTGTTTTCCACTACCAAACGTTTCGTTTTAGAAAAACGATTGGTTTTAGAAAATCTATTCGTTTTAAAAAAATTGTTTGTGTTAGAAAAACTGTTTGTCGTTATTTAGAAAAACTATTCGTTCGTTTTTTGCAGCCAAACGTTTTTTGCAAACTGTTTGGCGTTTTTGAGCCCATCACTAGGTTTTAGACATGCACGAAATAAGCGATGACGCTTCACTATCTGCCACTATTCATTAATGTTCATATAAATGAATTTTTTGCAATCTTCTATTTTAGTGCATTTTTCACCACAAATGTAGCACTGTGGCGGTCCTGTATTGTAAGGTTTGTCTGTTTTGGTTACCATTTGCATGTGTGAATTTTGGTATAATTTGTTTGCACATGACGTTTGCAATGATTTCCTTCATTATAAAAGGATGGGGTGTGTGAAATATAACTAACAGTTTCTGCTAAATTCATTAGCCACTTTGAAAAATTAGACACATTGACATCTGTAATTTTCCTTTTATGTTCTGGCCAATTCAATTTTAAAGGCGGTGGCTTATCTATTAATTCCTGTAATAAAACACCATTATAGCGCATATATTTTCAACTAACAACACAAATGTAATCACTGTATCCAATTTATCCATTCTAGGCACCGGTTCACTTCGTATTTTCGCCACGAGGATTGTATTATTATATCCGGGCGTCCGTATATCATACGTAAAGTATTTATTATACCCGGAACTTTGGCTGGCAGCAATAACCTGCTTCCTACTAAGTCTAATGCTTTTCCTTTTAAACACCTTTGCAACCGAACTAAATTTTCGTTAGTACTAAATTTTAGTTAGCAAACATACTAATAAACAATGGCCACTCTTCAGGGTATCCACTAAATACAGGTAACTCTCTTGCCAGATTCTGCCTAGCAGCTATTTGTTGCGATGAAACTTGAATTTTCTTTCCAAGTACTCTTCAGCTCTTTTTGCTTGTAGAAGTCTCTGTTCTTCCAGGATTTGGAATCTAATCCTTTTATGTTTTGATATAGTTGCATTCGTTTCTGTTGGATTACTTGGCAAATCATGATGGCAGCGGTCTTTGCTTAACGAGCATGTAAAGCACATCCAATCTAAATTTTCTATTTCGCTCGAGACTCCAGCGCATTGAAAATGAAACCACTTATTGCACTCATCACACTTCACCATTTCGTTATTGTCTGCATTCTGGCAGGCAGGACAGCTTTCTTTACTTTCGCGACAGCTTGTTTTATCATCGGGGCTGCTCGCATGATTGTTTATTTATTTATTTATTTATTTATTTATTTATTGTCTAAATCAACAGATACAAATCCAATTAAAGATTAGACAAAGAAAAAAAAAAACTTATATATAAAAATAAAAGAGACTATAAATTAAAACTAAACAAAGTATAATGAGGCGGTGAAATTTAATCATAATTCAACACAGATATGACATTAAAAATTCAAAGAGTTACTTCATTTCATGCGATAAAACGCATCCTCTTAACATATTTTTAAAAATGCGTAACGAGGGCGGAAGAGGACCAATATTCAAAGAATTATGTTGCCTAGGCAAGCGTAAAAGAGGAGAGTAAAAATATGTATGAGTACGAGCAAATGGTACGTTGAGGATAAATGAAGACCTGGAAGAATGTACCGGGTCACGAACAGAAAACTGCGCTCCGGGGATATAAGTAATAGATCCAGTAATCATTTTATACAGGAGACATTCGTCGAAATACACTCTGCGTGAAATAAGAGTAGGGATTTCAAGGATGGAAAGACGCATACTATACTCACAGTAGGGAATACGGAACTTGAGGAATAGTGAGCGAGTAAATTTACGTTGTACAGACTCAACAGCATCAATTAAGAAACGATAATGAGGACACCAAATTTGACAACAATATTCGAGGACACTACGCACAAAGGAGATGTACAAGCGAACACACGAGGAAATATCAGTAAAAGGTCTGGACGCTCTTAGAATGAAGCCGCACAAGCGCGAGGCCTTGGATGTGACACGCAAAATGTGGACATCAAATTTTAATTTAGTGTCAAACATAACACCAAGGTCCATGAAATTATCAATAGGATAGAGGGAAGAGCCAAGGATAGAATAGGGAAACGTGATATGGGATAATTTACATGTGAAGGACATCTGGAAACATTTAGCAACGTTAAGGGAAATACAGTTGACAGAGCACCAGTTACTCAGAGCAGACAGGTCATCCTGCAGCTGGGAGCAGTCATTCACTGACTCAACCACCCTGAAAATTTTCAGATCATCAGCGTACAAGAGACACGGGGAGTTGAAGAGGGAAGGAAGATCATTAATAAACAGGAGGAAAAGGAGAGGACCAAGAATTGACCCTTGCGGGACACCACAAGTAGGATAAAAGGGGGAAGAAGAACAAGAGTGAAACGTTACAAAACAAGCACGATCACGAAGGTATGAGGAAAACCAGCAACGGAGCTGACCCAAAATATTGAAACCATCAAGCTTTGAAAGGAGGATTTCGTGGTTCACGGAGTCAAAAGCCTTGGCAAAGTCTGTATATAATACATCCACTTGCTTTTGCTGGTCGATGGCGGAGGCAACAGTATTGGTGAACGAAAGAAGGTTGGAAACCGTTGACCTACCTTTGACGAAACCATGTTGCTCAGAAGCGAGAAGAGGTTCAATTAGAGGGTAAACCCTGTTGTAAACAACTTTTTCGAGAAGCTTACTGAAACAAGATAGAAGGGATATGGGACGATAATTGGAGACGCAGGATGAATTTCCGGTTTTAAGGATGGGATAAATATTTGCTGACTTCCAGGAAGAAGGAAACGTACAGGAAGCAATACTAAGGTTAAAGATGACAGATAAAGGAACACACAAGGATGATGACAATGACTTTGCAAATATGTTAGGTAAGCCGTCGGGTCCGCAGCTGGTACTACAATCTAGGTTAGCAAGCAAACCTTCGACCTCCAACGGGTTCGTTAAAAACAAACAACAATTATTAGCATCTGGAGAGGGAATATTTGCAGAGAAAGATGGATTAGGTTGAGAGGTAGCAGAAGAAAAGAAAAGAGCAAACAGCTCACAAATTTCATTAGGCGAGGAAGCAGACAAATCATTAAGGTGCATCAGAGAAGGGATAGAGGGAGACTTTTTAAGGGAACGGATATAGGACCAGAAGGGTTTCTGTTGACAGGATGATATAGAGGCTTCAATGTGGGCATGATAAGCACTCATCGCATCTTTAACCATCTTTTTAGCAAAAGGCAGCCTTAGAGCGAATCCTTTTTGACCGACATGGTTCGCATGTTGACAAATCTTTGTTTTCAGCCATTTGAAACGACAATTAATTCTCTACCAGGATTTTGTAGAAATGTTGCGCTTAACGCAACTTTAAGGCTTTTCAATCTTGTAGTATTTATTTAATAATTTAAGATGATTTAAGATATTATTAGTATTTTTTAGAAACTACAAAATTCTGTTTTTCCTGCGTTTTTTCTTCTACGACTATTTTTCTTTCTAATTCATTGTTTTTTTCATTTCGGTTTCACCTTTATCAATTGTTATTTGTACTTCTTTTTTGATGAATAAACGATTATACAAACAAATAATCACAGCAGGCAAAATATTTTTCTGTCGTGTGTCAATTACCGTATGCTATTGGTGCCACATTAGACTTAAACCGCAAGAAACTTACTCGACACTAATAAAAGTATTATTAATCTACTCTCATAACACCCGGCAGTAGTATTTTCTAATTGCAAAAAAATATTCTCTTTACTTTCTAGGGAATTAATGACAAATGAACGCTCACAAAAAGAAGATTTAACTGCCAAACAACCAAATACCAAACGAAGAAGATCATCCGAAGTTGAATCGTTGAATTCTGACATCGTTTCAGTTAAGCGGCAAAAAATCGGTGACAGCTTCAACACTAGCGACAATTCACAACAAGAAGATGCATTTTTCACTACCAGTGAATTCAAAAATTTCTATGAAGTTTTAAAAAGATTTGTGTTTAAAAAAAATGACCATAGTTTGGAAGAGCACTTAGAGCGAAATGCAAAAGAAATTTGGTATATCAGATCTTTGGCGACAGATGATGGGAACGAGAAACGCGATATAGTGAATACTCGAAAACTTAGTCTACAATTTAACGAGCTCATTCAAAGTGAAAATGTATCTCGAAAGTTGCCGACATTCCAAGAAATACCAGAAGTATTTGATGGCGCGAAGACGGAAAGAAAAGTACCAAAGGCAATCGAAGAAGTAGTTGAGGATATATTGGAGCTGAGCAAAAACTATCTATATAAAGGAATGTCGAAAGATTTGATTTGCAAAGAGTGTCGTCGCCCTTCTCCAAATTTAGTTAAATGTCTTGGAAAATGCCAAGCGCTGCTCCACAAAAACTGCGAAAGCTCTGCTCGGAAGCTGCATATAACGGGAGATGTAGAAGAAATTCGGAAAAATTTGACTGCAATTAGCGGGACAAATGAACCAATATGCTCTGAATGCGCTTCTGGAGAGTTTCCAAAATGTTTCGTTTGCAAAGAAAACGCAACTAACACTGAAAATATAATAAAATGCCACATTAATTGGTGCACCAATCATTACCATTTACGTTGCTTGAAATATTGGCCGCAGTCGAAAATCACTAAATCCTCAGCAAAAGTTGAAAGTCTTCTCTGCCCTGCTCACGTTTGCCACACGTGCGTGTCTGATGACCCGCGAGGCAAGTTTTTTCAAATTGACAAATTGAAGCTGGTAAGATGCGTCGAGTGTCCTGCGACATATCATTTGGATTCATTCTGTATTCCAGCTGGAACGAAATTTCTAGCAACTACCCAGATTATATGTCCTCGTCATGGAAAGCACGAAAAACTTAATGTGAACGCGAATTGGTGCTTCATTTGCGCAGCAGGTGGCAGCCTTATATGCTGTGATACCTGCCCAACTGCGTTTCATCTCGATTGCTTAAAAATTACCCAGCCTGATGGTAACTATATTTGTGAAGAGTGTGAGACTGGCCGTTTGCCTTTATATGGCGAATTAATCTGGGCAAAGCTGGGAAATTATCGCTGGTGGCCAGCTATAATCATACCGCCTCCCGAAGTTCCAAAAAACTTACAAAGCAAAAAGCATGATTGGAGTGAATTTTGCATCAGATTTTTCGGGACAAACGATTACACTTGGATCAATCGAAACCGAGTGTTTTTATATCAAGAGGGAGATTGGGGCAAAATCTCTAATACTAAAGGTATCAACCAGTCGTATAAGCAGGGACTAGAGGAAGCCAAGAAAATATCAGAAATACTAAAAAAGCGAAAGCAGCTGAAAACAAATCCGAAAAAGGACAAGGGGCTCGCTCCTTTGCCTTATATGAAAATTAAGTTCAATCGGCCCGTTCCGCCTGTAAAACTGCAAGAGGTTGATATTAGTGAGTTAACTCCTTGTGAATGTAGTCCCATTGATGAAGATCCTTGTGGATTATACTCTGGTTGTTTGAATAGATTGCTCATGACCGAATGTAATCCAAAGGTTTGCCCTGCTGGTTCGAAATGTCAAAACCAACTGTTCGAAAAACGTCTGTACCCTCCATTGAAGGTTTGTCATACTAACGGTAGAGGCTGGGGCTTGATTTGCGAAAAAGAAATAAAAAGTGGCACGTTTGTTATCGAATACGTTGGTGAAGTGATAGATGATAGCGAATTTCAAAGACGAATTGCCCAAAAACAGGAAGAAAAGGACGAAAACTATTATTTTCTTACGTTAGAAAAAGACTGGATCATCGATGCCGGTCCAAAAGGAAATCTTGCTAGATTTATGAATCATTCTTGTGAACCTAATTGTGAAACGCAGAAATGGACTGTCAACGGTATTACTCGAATTGGCTTGTTTGCGATTACGGATGTACCAGCGGTGAGTTTATTGAAAAATAATTTCAAGCCACTGTATATTAAACATATCATTTTCAGGATACTGAGCTAACTTTCAATTACAACTTGGAATGTTTGGGTGACAATAAAAAAATATGCCACTGTGGATCAGAAAAGTGTTCTGGATTTATAGGCTCTAAATATAAAGAACCGGTAAAGTGAATTTATACCTAATGGAGAGAATTTATCGGTCAGATTAACATTGATATAATTTTATTTCACAGGAAAAACAACCACCAAAGGTGAAAAGTTTATCAAAAGGGAAACACAAATCTAGAAAACAAAAATCAGGATTTTAAGGGATAAATTAAAATGTGATTTTTTTTTCAAAACGCAAGTGAATAAGAATAGCACCTAACATATTATTGCACTGAATGTTACCAAAGGACGTCTATTCTAAATAGTCATTTTGATCAAAATGGACACTGCGTGAATTTGATTGTTAGATTATAAAAAACATTTGCTCCTTATTTTCTACTCATTTGCTATATTTTGATGAAGCTGTTTATCCTTAAATACATATTTCAAAAATAAAATCTTTTAAGCTATACCGTATTCGATCGAATGATTTTGCGACTAAATACTGGTCACAATTTTTACATTTAATTTTTGCATCGACAGATTTACATCCAATCAAAGACAAGACAAGGAATGAATTCAATAATTATAAATACAAAATTATAAAATACAAGCTATAAATCCAATCAAGAAAATGATGCAAATTAATTAAAATATAGAGAAAAGTAAGAACAAAAGAAAATTAAGTCGGTAATTTCTAATTGTTTACTATTATATTTGCTTTTGGACAATATTTAAATAGATGCAATGCGGCTGGAAGAGATCAAGTTTTCTTTTTGTCTTGGTAAACGTAGGAGAGGTGGAGAAATAAGTATAACTTTGGTTGAAGTTAAAGTAGAGTGAACCTAATAGAGAACATTCGCTAATTTGCAATCAATTTATGTGAGTTTGGAGTGATTAGCTCCACGACTTACTTACCTTATCCCTGATTTAACTCAGAGCTTGGTTAACTCAAAATTCGACGCGCGGTCCCACGTCCGAACCTGGATCCGAAGTTAAACGAAGACCTAATCATACATCCCGAACACGAACCGAAAGCGGAATGTTGGGTACTGTGATCTTAAGGCGGCTTTAGATATGCGGTGTTTGTCAAATACCGAGCACCTAGTTTGGCAAACTTCGCATGTGTGGTTGGGTTGCTCGCCTAGTGCTTGCCCTAGGCCAAGCACAAACATTCGGGTGCTTGCTATTCCCGTAGTTTGTGGAACTTTCAGCCAAATCAAAGTAGACGAGCACTGTGTTTGGGTATGTTCGGATCCCCGCTTTAGACATTCGGTATTTGTTGCGGTTGTTGATAAATACTGAAAAGTGTCAAACTGTGTAGCGCGAGTAAAAATTTTCAAATGAAAATGGCGGGAGTGAACAACGACGAGCAGCTCGTACATGTTCCAGTTTTGGCAAACATTCGGCAATGCCCGAATGTCTAATTCAATGTGCTTGTCATTTCGCAATCACCAAGCCAAATGACTTGACTAGGTGTTCGGTATTTGGCAAATAGGAGGTGTTTGACAAACACCGCATATCTAAAGCCGCCTTAAGATGCGTTAAATCGCTGCCTTGCACAAAGCCGGGTACACATAAAGCCAAGAACAACGGCCAACACATTCGTTGGCCCGGATTGGCTGATTGTGTACTATGAGCCAAAGTTGGCCTTGACCTAGGTTGCTGTTCGCTCTGCCGACGGTAACTTCAAATCGATGGCGATGGACTGGCCTTGCGACTTCATTGTAGTGTGGTCGGTTTGACAAGTTGGCTGTCATTAAAATACCGAGTCGTGTGTTTTTGTAGTGTCGTGTATAGTGTCGAAATGGAGTGGTGCAACGAAATAGTGGTCGTGAAATATGATCCGCAACAATAACAAAGCTATCCTGATACAAATTAACATTTGACTCATAATAATGTTTGAGGGAGGCAGTATAAAGTGTAAAGGGTTAAGTTTATCTCTTTGAGGAAGACCATTTCCAATCCTAAAAATACTTTTTCTTCGAGCCATCCTCCTACTGTTAAGGAAAAATACAATGCAATCAATGTATTCAAAAAGGGATATCAGTTGAACTAAGAATTTTGAATCCATTTTGAATCCTAGATCTGACATTATTTTTTACAAAAAGGCATTCAAAAGCTGGAGCTAGCATTTAGCATATTTTTTAAAAATTTAATTTTGGAATAGTGTGGCACTTATCTATTTAAATATGCGCTTTGAGCAAGAGTAGTCTCACAATTCCTACTGTAAACCAGCTCGTAGCAAACGAAACCGCTGTCGATCAATCAATCCCTGAATGAATTCCTAAAAGTGCATTAGTGCTAGTACTACACCTTTGTTCTTTCAAGATAACAAAGGATGTATAGTCGATCTTTTATTCTTTGTCTACAACTTACAGACCATTTTAATTACCAGTATCCCTATTAACGTTGCAGGAAAGGTGAAAAAATGTAAAGTTTAAAACATTGACGCAGCTTTGGATTGTATTAAATAAGAAAAAAGGGGTTTCTCGTTCCATTAAATTGTGATGATGCTAATAATAGCGATGTGCTCTCATTAACTTCAAACTTCCATGAGCCTAGGACATCTACAAAATCAAGTCAACCAGTTTAGGTGCATTCTAATTACATTTTTATCCCGATAATTGTGAAATAATTTTTTTATTAAAGCTCTAAAGCACAGATATTGATAAGAGAACACTAATACTTTTTAATGCGGCACCAATAGTTTTTCTGATCCAGAACCGATACGGCAAGTTTCCGATGTCGTGATTTCAATTGTTTTTTAATTTATGAACTCGTTTCTAGAAAGAAAACATATTCATAAGCCAAAAAGGAGAGCCTATTTAAAAATTGGATGTTTATTCAATCCAGTAAAAAATGTATCATGCAAGTTTTGTTTTATGAAAATTACGGCGAAAGCTACCGTTTCGAAAAATCCGAAAATCCTTTCCAAGACTTGTACATATCTTTGCGGACATTGCCTTTCTCCAAAGCTGAGATGGAGCGTCTATTGAACGTAATTAATAACTTAAAAACATGAAAAGAAATGCTATCTAAACTGAAATGTTAAATAGTTTAGTCGCAGTACATTCCTACTTAAAAATAAATAATTGTTGCTGTTTTAACTGAAATTTCAAATGATATTTGAAAAATATTGGTCAAAATTAGCTTTGCACAATAGAAGAAGATTTAGTTGTAGCTGACGTATCTGTAATGGTTATAGAATGATCTTGAGATGCACATTTTAAGTTTCGAATTTGTTTTCATTTTACAATTACATATATTATTACCATATCAAATTCTGTTTATTTCAGTTAAATAAAAAAGCACTATTTAGCATTATAATTTTACCGGGTCTGGCATTATTTAGCATTAAATAAAATTTAATCTAGCATTATTGGAAAAAATAAAATGACAGCATCGCTAAGAATAGTCTGCAGAATTAACGATTCCACTCTTTCATAAGCCTTTGAAATATCGATCGATACTTAGAAACTTCACTCTGGCACCTTTAAATTTTTTATATTTAATATAGTGATCAATAGAATTGAGACACGTTTGTCTTGATGTGCCCTTCAGCTAAATATTACTATATTCAAAAGAGATTCAATTTGAATAATACTATTTTTAATGAGAATGTTAATTAGGTTTACAAATATAGTTAAACGAAATTGGTCTGTAGCTCTTCAGTTCGCTCAAGTTCTTGTCAGATTTAAGTATAGGAGAAATTTTTATAACAAACTGGCACGTGTCCGGATTCCATTAATGATTTTATTGATTGCTATGATAAGATTTTCTTTCCCAACAATACAGTTTTTATTCAAATTTAAAAACAATGGTTATAATTTCTATCTGTACAACTTTTTTTTAACTATGAACTTAATTTTATTATTTATAAAAATTGCTACACATCCTTCGCTATCCTCTCGGTTTTTAGAAAATCTTTGATACTCAAGTACCAGACTAACCTTATTGAAATTGTTTGGTTTTAAAGTTTCCGATATTAACGCTACATCAACTTTATTCACATTAAGATACAGTGTAATATTTACTAAGTTTTTCTTTAAGCCCTGACTATTATGCTGTATGATCTTCATAAAATTAGCTATCTTAGATTCAAAATAATTATATTTTTATATATAACTATTACTTATGTTCAATTTAACTTTATCTCTATCTTTATCCTTAATTTTATTATTTATATTATTTTTAACTAAACGGTTTGTATTTTTCTTATCATTGCCTATCCTAAATTATCCATAACTCTCTTAATATAAGGGAAAAGTTTCTCGATTTCCGTAACTTTTGATTTGATGGAACTTTTATAGACCGTGTCAAAAGCGCTACGAAACTGATTTTCTCCTTGAATAAGTTTAGTTGGAACTATGCTGTGATGTGACCCGCCATAACATTTCTGTAATTGTTATAGTATGACTGGTTTGCATCGTTTTTAGAGTTTCTATCAGTTTCCCTTTTTGTTTTTTCAAGTACATTCATTCTTATTCAAATCTACTTCGTCTAAATTTTCAAAATAATATTTTATAGTCACGACTTTTTGCATTGTACTCTTCAGAATGGCACAAAATACACTTGGTGACACAAGTTCCCCTTCACAAGACTTACTTGAACAATTTAAACATCTTTTTACTTTACTCTTACAAACACCCACAAAATGCCCTAACCTACCACAATTGTATGTATGATATAATCTACTCGCTGCGCTACGCTGTATAATATAATCTACTCTTGTTCTTAAAAAATACAGTTTAATA
The DNA here is from genome assembly GCA_963978885.1 of Nemotelus pantherinus. Taxonomy (NCBI): domain Eukaryota; kingdom Metazoa; phylum Arthropoda; class Insecta; order Diptera; family Stratiomyidae; genus Nemotelus; species Nemotelus pantherinus. Next base: position 24,222,682 of record OZ022265.1, read on the forward strand.
TAATCTGGTAAGAGTTCTCCTCCAAAAATATCCTTAATGGTAGTATTAGGCACCGAATCTACTCCATTTTCTTTGTCTCCCCTCATAATTGGGTTGATGCATCAATAATCTTATGATTTTTAAGGTCCATACCATAAATATTACAGGGGATTTCCTCTCTTATAAGCGCATCGAAGACTAACGGATTTTCTTTAATGACACCGCATCTATATATAAAGCTGTTTGGAACCAGCATTCTGAAATGATTCTTTGAAAAATTTTCAATGAGATTATTAGCGTCTTTTGTTTTATGTAAAAAAATACATTACCTTTATTATATCCTATGCTTTTGCAGTTTTTAATGCTTGTGATATTATAGTCTTTATTGATTTTATATGTAGTCACGGGATCTAACCACACTCTTTTTTTCATTTACATCACGTGCAAGCATCACAATTTTATAATTTTTCATGAAATTCGGGTTGCATATATTACTTGTTCTATTAACATGCATACCCGTTTCAATTTCTTGTCCTGGCATCAAAACGAAACCATTATTCAGCATTTGCACTTCATTTTTTTTTTTCAACAGGCTCATCCAAAGGTTAACCATTCCTGGCACCTTTCGACACGTTTATTGTTGAGTCTTTGTCAGAAACTTTTTTTATTTTAACTCCTAAACCGACTTTAATCGGGCTCCTAACCTCTCTATCAGTGGAATCGAACACCATGACTAAAAATTTTCGCTGTTACAACTAGTAGTAGCTGTATACAAATGATTTACTCAACTACGCACTTAAACAATACTCACGGTTCCACAAAAACCCCAAAAGTAGCTTCATGAAATTTGTCAAAATCTTAATTTATCAGCATTAAAAGATTCCCATTAGGATCTAATAATTCTACCACTTACTACGTTTCTCTATTACACCCGAAAATAACACAATAATTTCACTTTATAGCTTTTTTCACCCGAAAATCTAAAATGGTTACTTTATAGAAATACTGCGTAATTGCAGAAGCACATTTCATAACCAGCTCTGCTCAGGGAGCGCCCACACACAGGAAGCTAGAGAAGGAATAAGGATAGATATTTAAAATAACTGTAACGTAATCATACATCATACCGCTCATGCTTAGTCTCTAGCTGTAGTTAAACATACAAATCATTTAAGTTTCTTGTTGTTTCCACTCTATTACCAGTACCTTTAGCGAATAAGCATTTGCAGTGTAATGTAAACCTTGCACCCTAGTTGGGTCCATTTCTGCCGAGACCCTTAGACTTTAACTTAGCTTTTTGCTTTCCTATCCTCATGTGATCTCAAATAGCACAAATATAGACACATTATACTCCCTATAACTAAATGGCGTCACGTACAAATTCATATTCCTATAATTTATTCCCTTCAGTATAAAGTTAGTTTTATCAATCGTTCTAAATTCTAGTTTATACCTCCTATGTATGTGCCTGATTTCACATAAGTTATTCATTAATGTAACATCTACTTTAGAAAAACTGTTCTAAAAAGAGCTTGATTTTCGGAGACGATAAGAAATAAAGAGTAGTGTGCTAAGAGCTCAATATACCCAAACGAAAACACTAAGCTTTTAATGAGCTTAATGTTACTACTTGAGTATCAAACCTATGCAATATTGGTATTGGAAGCCATCCTAATCTTTGTCAAACAGCATTCAGTATACAAAAAAAAAAACGCTACTCAGTTTAATAAGAGAATACAAATAACATTATTAGCTGATATTTAGTACATAATTTATTAAAAATATCGTAGACGTACATTTTCATATTTATAAGCCAATTACAAAATTTCTCTCTTAATTTACCATTTAGCATGGGAAATTATTATTTCATTTGAAAGATGGTTATGGTCCTGGCGCAATATTTAATCCACATTCTGAATACATTTCTGTTGATAATAATACAGCGAAAGTTGATAAATCAACAGCAAAAAATTTACTGAAGAAAAATATATTTATATTCATAAACGCAGAACGTATTCATATGCAACGTTTACTTACATACTATACTTTGTTATGATTGCTGACCAAATAAATGGACTTAAATGGACTAGTTTTGGTGCTCTGTAACTGTTCAAACGGGTCAACATGACTCTTTTAATAAAGTTTTTGTAAAAGTAGTATTTTGCGTTTATCTTTGTTACTAAAAAGGATATAAGTGAATTTTCTTCACAGATTAGGAAAAATGATTTGAAGAAAACTACAAAAATGTGCGATATACACTGCAGGTAGAAAGATTAAGACCACATCGCAGAAATGAAGCACACTTAGATTTATTAAACTGCAAGTACCTTTTTTTACAGTAATTGCCTGTTCTAAGGAGGGTTGCTATGAAGGGATTTAAAATGTACATGAGATTTCTAAATTCTCAGTCAGGGTAATAAAACACGTTGGGTTTTTCCCACTTTAAAGACTTTAGGTGTCTACAATTTTTTAAAGTAATTAAAATAGACCTTTGATTTTTCTGGAAATATGGATTTGAAATATTGTGAAATTCCTATAAATAGGTACCTTATCCTCAAAATATTTCATTTGTGAGTTTTTGTGCTGACAAGTAATACGGATTGTTATTTTCAGCGAATTTTATTATATAGATATTTAATTATTGGTACTTTTTAGCAAAGTTTTGGCAAAAATTCTGTTCAAAATGGGAAAAGCGCGCAGTATTAAGCCGGAAGTTAGAAGTGTTATTGTGGCGTTTCATAAACAAGGAAAGTCAGAGAGATCAGTAATGAAGTAAAAATTTCAAAGACTGCCGTACATAATGCTATCGTTAAATTCAAGGACAGTGAAAGTTATTGTGATGCTGTAAGGAGCGGACGACCCAGAGTGACAACAGAAGCAAAGGATAAGACTCTAGTGCTTATGAGCAAAAGGGATCGAAAGTTAACTGCACCGGAAATTCGAGCAGAGTTCAACGCGGTGCATTCAAAGTCCATAAGCTTATCAACTGTAAAAAATCGTCTGAGGGAAGCTGGACTCGTGAGGCGTGTAGCAGCCAGAAAACCTCTGCTTCGAAAAGGTAACAGACAAAAGCAGTTAGAGTGGGCACAAACTCATAGCCAGTGGACAATTGAAGACTGGTCACAGGTGCTTTGGACAGATGAATCATCGTTTGAAGATTTTGGCTCCACACGGAAGGTTTATGTCAAGCGATCTGCTGGAGAAAGAATGGCCGCGAACTGTGTAGTACCAACAGTAAAGCATGGAGGTGGTTCTGTTATGGTTTTGGGGTGCTTTTCTCTTGCTGGAGGGGGTGAATTAGTTCGAATTGATGGCACGTTAACTAAAGAACGTTACAAGGAAATCTTGCAGAATACGGCCATACCATCAGGTTTGCGGTTAATTGGGAAAAATTTCACCCTTCAACAGGATAATGACCACAAACACAGTTCTAAATTATGCAGAGGATATTTAGCTCAAATGGGAATACTATTGAATATGACCTGGCCCCCACAATCACCTGATTGTAACCCAATTGAATTGTTATAGGAGGAATTAAATAGAAGGGTACGTGAACGCTGTCCGACGTCAAAGCAACACTTGTGGGAGCTTCTTCAAAAAGAGTGGAACAATATCTCCCAAGATACTGTAAGAAAATTAGTTGAAAGAATGCCAAGGATTACTAAAGCAGTAAAAAATACCAAAGGAGGATATTTTGATGAATGTAGAATTTAAAGTAGAAAAAGATTCTTTTTGTTTATTATAAATTTTGACTTGTAAACTAGAAAAGCAATAAGCTGACATTTGACAATTACATAAAAAGTAATCAATTATATTTTATCTGGAAATAAATAAATTCTAATTACCATGGAAACTTTGTTTATTTTCTCGATTCCTAAGTGGTCTTAAACTTTTTGCCTGTAGTGTGTCTAAAAATTGTTTGAAAGTGGATGGAAAATTTATGGAGAAACCGGAAATTCGAGTGCATTATTAATGCTGAGAAGTTATTGTTTTCCTTAATTTGATTTTGGCGTTTAATAATCACATTAGCCTTAGAGTCGTGTAACTCATATTAAAGTCGTGAAACTCATAAAGGGATTTGTCCTAAAGATTTATTATTACAATTAGTTTGAGTTGTGAGTAATTCGATGATGTGTTACAAAGTTCAAATGTGTATGCAGCTTAGCTGCATAAACACTTGAACTTCGCAACACATCATTTAATTATTCACAACTCGAACCATTTGTAATAATAAATCCCTAAAACTTTTGAAAAACAGCTGTACTCTCATCTAAATTCAAAAACTTAAGAATAGATAAATTGAAGATAACAGAAAAAAATATATACTGTAGTGATTCAAAAATCAGATGTTGATGGAGTGAAGCAGAGCTTCAAGCCAATTCATTTCCTATACACAACAGAAAAAATTGATTATTGGCAAAATAGTCGACTTCGACAGAGGATGGTGTAGCATTCGGCAATTTGTTGATTTAAAATTTGCCGCCTCAATACATGATCCATTCAAAATAAATGAACTTAAGGCCGAAGTATAAATGTTTAAATGAATAGCTGAGTGAAGTTATTCAATTGATGGCCATGTGATACTTGCAAAGCTCTTAAGTATGAAAGCTATTAATTACAGTTTGATAATTTTTGATAGTCTAATAAGTGCATGGATATTAGAATATGTGTTTAAAATTAGCTTTGATTCATCGACGATGGATAGAATTCAGATCACATTTTTTGCAGGCTAACAAATAGTACGTATTAGGCCAATGACAGACAGTTCGGTTTCACCGAAGCATTTAACGCTTCGGTTTGGCACGTCGGCTGACACACACAGCGGTTTTCAGAAGCGTTTATCGAGTCGGTTCAGTTACAAATTACGTCGGAGTATCATATAGATGCTTGTGAAAAAAGTAGTCGTGTATACATACATATGTATATATATGTATATGCATATATATGTAAGTAAATATATGCATATGAAATTTTGGCAAAGTGATTCTAATACTATCTTTCTTTGAAAATCTGTAATTGCCTACTTTTAAAAACCAAGTGCCCACAAATGTTTCATTTTCCAATACTGTATCCTAACCATTCTTCAAAAAGCAATTTTCTTATCAGATTTTCCTTCCCCTATCCTATGCATTCATCAATGCATCCAGAAAATTTCAGCTCGATCGGACTAAGCAGCAAAAAACATCGAAAAACGCTCGAATACCGAGTCGGTGGGTCATTTCTCTCATCTACCGACTCGGTTCCGAAACCGAGAGGCGGTTCGCACCGCGGTGTGTGTCATCACAATGCTAAAGTAATGAACGACTATACCGACTCGGTTTTTCTCTCGGGAAACGCCTCGCAAAAACCACTGTGTTTGTCATTGGTCTTAAAGAATGGTACATCGATAGTTAGTAGCATATTATGGTCGATAGTATCGGTCAAATCGAGAAGCCCTAAATCAGACCTTAATTTTGGATCACTTAATTTTTTTGTTATTTTCTAAACATGAATTTAAGAAAAGGTATGATAAATATATTGGTAACTAATCGAAAGAAAACACGAAAAACAAACGATAATAGTTATAAATAACTCAAAAACAAACTAAGAATTTACATTTCTTAGTTTGGTTTTGAGTTATTCATAACTATTTTCGTTTTTTTTTTTTAATTATTAAAGGAAAGAAAACTACTATAATGTTTCCCGAGTTAATCAATACTTGAAAATGAAAATAAATAATATGATGTGTTGAAAAATTAAAACATTTGGTCTTTTTATTGGGCCTCGACCCGGTAAGACTTTCTCGGTTCAAGGTTCGCGATGGCCTGGCTAGCCCAAGTAAATAGGAGAGGTATTTTGACAATTCTTGATAACGTCGAAATCAGTGGGTGGCGTTACCCCGCCTCTATCAGGGGTATTGGCCCCAATATCATGAGAGGCCTGAGGTTGTGAGCCTTAACTCGGGCAACATTTTCCCGCTCCGGGTGCTCCGCTAAAAGCGGACTATGGGCCTTTACGTCCAATTCTAGGGCACCCTGCTCCAGGGGCATTTAAATACTTTTTTTTTGCCTCATTGATGGTACGCCATCACTCGACCTCCTTGTTGGTCTTTTGTTTGGACTTCAGTCCGGATGAGAGGAGCCGACAAGGGATCGTGAACTTCAGTAATTCTTCAATTCGTTACAAATGGCGCCCAACGTGGGGCCAGAACGTAGATATGATTAATTATAGTTCCTGCATTTTGCTGATCATAAACCTCCGTGCTATGCCTTTGCTCAGATATCATCAAAAGCATCACCGCGCCAAATTCGACAACTGGCATATATCTCCCAATTTACGGCCGATATCCTTCATGTCAAAGGCGAAACAAACATTGTAGCAGACACACTTTCGCGTCTTGATGCAGCTGCCGCATTGAAATCAATCGACAAGGCAAATGTAGCAGCCGAAAAGCAAAATGATACCGAATTGTAAAGCCTATTGCACTCGGACACATGATTGGTACTCCAAAGGCTGGAGAAGCATGGGAAGTTTCTGTACTGCGATGTATCTAATAGCCCGTCCAGACTACGGATACTTAAGTATCCGCATACATAAGTATCGTCCACACTTTTCATTGATTTTCATGGCAAGGGTAAAATGTATCTGCAGATATCGCTGCAGTGAGGACAATACTTATGTATCCGGATACTTAAGTGTCCGTAGTCTGGACGGGCTATAAGGGTATCTCATGACCCTACAGACGGTACGTCGTCTGTCGCAACCAAGTGGAAAGGTTACGAGCTGTTTACTGCGAGAGAAATTTTTCTGGCCGAAAATGCATAAGGACATTGCGAATTGGAAGAAATCATGTATCCAGTGCCAATAGTCTAAGATTAGCCGACATGCAATTTGATGTGCCGCCTACAAAAGATTTGACCACATACACATTGGTTTGGTTGGTCCACTGCCATTCGTCAACAACAATAAATACGTTCTTACGATTATCGTCCGTTTTTCCAGATGGACAGAAGCGATACCCATTACTGAGATCACAGCAGACACGGTCGCTACGAATTTCTATCATCATTCGGTATCACGGTAAATAGTCCAACGAATTTCATACCATCTCTAACAGTAAAATGCATACTTGAAGGGGGAAGACATCCCAGATTATATATCTATGTAAAGTACCTTAGAATGGAATTAGATTAACATAACTCGAAACCAAAACAATGTTACAATTGCGGAAGTCTGGGGCATATAACCAAATACAGTAATAAAGAGTAAAAGATGCCTTAAGTGTGCAGGAACTAGTTGTGATCGAAATTGCAACGCATTAGAATGCATTTTATGTAATTCTAATGAGCACTCCTCCACTAATAGAGAATACTTTAGCTGGAAAAAGACTTATATTGTAAATTGCAGCATAGAAAAAAGTTTTTAGATAGAGGCAAGGTATTATATCAATAAAATGAATAGATTTAGTGATTTGGGTGAGGAAGATCTTAGCTTTTTCCCTTCCTCATTTGAAAATTATGACTAGGAATATTAATAAAAAAGAATTTACATTGACACCGAAGGTTTCATTCTGACCAGTATCTTTACACAATCCTTACATACAAATATTTTATCGTAAAATCAACATTACTTCAATATAAAATCGAACTCGAATCGCAACCGTTGGCTGATGCCTGGAGATGGGGAAGCCAGCAAGTTTCTGTCGACTTTCCCTGAAACACCGTAGTAAAAAAGTATCACCTACCATACTTAATTTGGTAGGGAATATTTTTTTACTCCAGAACGAGATAGTATTTGCCAAAAGCATTTAAGATCTAACAGTGATTCTAAAGTATGTCCTAATTTAGATGAGAAAATAGAGCTGTTTTTCAAAAATTTGAGACCGAATCCAGATTCCCCTGTATGAGCAGTGACAAGACAACCAACATTTAGATAAATCTATGTAAGACTCTTTTACGTACTAAACAATAAATTATTTTAAATAAAGAATAATTATACGAAAGAACAGTAACAAATCCAATGAGAATCGTTTTTTTTTTCAATCTCCTTGATGATTTTATCGGGAATAATGATAAACGTACACCATTGCACAAAATATTCAATTCGTAGTTCACAATGGGCAAATCTTTATGAAACGCACAAGTTCTGAGTATACAAAAACTCAGCCAAAACGCTGACACCTAACTTAATAAAAGACTTAAAAATTAGATTGTCTAGGAATAGAAAACCTGTTTTGTTTAACATCGTTGATCGCCATTAGTCTCGTGCCTCAATTTTTCCTTAATCGGCCTATTTCATTTTCTATTGACACGCATTCTTCCTCGATTTCATAATTCTTTGAAACTAACATAACCCAATGTGCTTCCAAAGAACGTAGTTTCTCGCCAGCTTGTGTTTGAGTTAGTTTCCGCTGCCAGTTCACATCTTGGATTTCTTTTTTCAAGCCAAGCAACTGCAATCGTGCCTTCGCCAATAGCGCAGTAAATGTTTCTAAGTATGACTTCCACGCTTCTGTCCCATACTCTAGCATTAATTCTAGATTTTGAACTCTGACTGATTGATGTTCTAACTGCGCCATCGAATTTTCCACAGCTTCGAGCCACGCTGACAATTCAGATATTCTGCCAGCTGAGGGTGGAGGGAGTTCATAGCGCTTCATGCTTAAAGTCTCCATTGGTATTCTATTTTGTATTCGCTCAAATTCATAGCTGAGGGTTGGAGTTTCAAAGGCTGTCGTATCCAAATCTAGGTGATCCAAATAGTTTTTTGTTGGCCTGTAACGTCTGCACTCTTCTTCGACCATCGCCAGTGCCTTTAAAGAAAAAATTATAAGTTAAATAGCAATAGAACAATCATAGATTATTACCGTCTCGCGAACACCAGGATCATCGAACCCATAATCGATATAGGGCAGAGCATCCACAACAACTTCGCCCGCCATGCAGAAATCTGTTTATTAAACTAGTTGTCTATCTTAATTCACTGCTAAAAGTTTGAACCTCTTTTTTCTCTTGGATGAATGATAAATAGATTGTTTGTCGTCTTTATTATCGAATTCAACTTTCACCAGCACTTATGATTTTATCTACAAGTAATTGCATTTACAGCTATATCTTTGATTTACAGCACATGCCGCCACTAGCATTGAGGTTAAGTTGTTCGGTTGTCCTTTGGCCCATTTTGCCCTCAACAAATCATTCAGTAAAAAGTTACCTTTGTATTATCATTGATAAAATAAAGGAGGATATGCAAATAGCATGTATGAGTGGCACTAATGGAGGTGACAAAATGGAGTGGTCCAGAATGAAACCACCGCTTTGCATGTACCCTTGCAACTTGCGCCAAACACCTCGTCTATCAACTTGACAACCAGTTCTCCACGTGCTGATCATATGACATTTTGATCCAAATGACATTTTGTTCGATGCAAGACGGAAACAAAACATCAGCAATAGGCAGACAAAACATCGCATTCCCCTTACCTCATGGTTACGTCCCCTCCAAAACATTTCAAATCTGAAGGGTCACTCCATTGTCTACTATCTCCATTGAAACAGCTCATGTTTCACATATGTAAGCCAAGTTGAGAAATTTTACCAATAGGTGGCGAATGCAAGTAGCATGGGATAAAAATTGGCGAAAAACACATAAAACATGTAAAAACACACGAGAACACTGAAGAAAAACAAGCAAATAAAAACAACACCAGCAGCAACATACACAGCCACAAAAACACAATCATACCAGTGAGACCTCTATCGGTAAAATCATCGAACGGTTATAGGGACCACGTCAAGTTTAGCCTCCATTTCTATTTACCTATCGCCCCTCCTGAATTTTTCAGGTCTTTGGTCATACATTGAAAAACCGGGTTTGACATTTGTTGCCACAAAACAATATGGGTTTCTTGGGTGAATATTCGATAAGGCCGTGATGGAGTCGATTATCACCCCTATTATCCTAAACTATGTACAAAAATATGTCAATTTGCGTCCACAAGATGCCCAGGTAAACATATCCGTACCATGCGTATGAGTTCTAGTCTGTTCTTTTTAGATTTCCTTGTGGGAAGGTGATATTGCTTTTCAAAACCTTGATGTGCGCTTAGATGTACTACAGGGTGAATTGCAGTTGCCGTTGGAGTTCTTATCAGGACATATACAAGAGCTAATTATTCACATTCCTTGGACTCGAATGACTACTGAACCAGTTGTCATAACAATTAACACAATCGAGTTCGTCCTACAAAGAAAACAGATATATGCCCCGAAAGCAAAGATAGAAATTACCAAGGAAGCTATCACCCAGGAAGATTCTTCGAAAAGCTACATCAACTTATTTGTAGAGAAGGTTGTCAATAATGTGTCCATCGCTTGTAACAATATTATCCTCAAGTACGTTGAAGAGGACATTGTTGTGTCTATGAATATTCAGCTACTGTCATGTTTTGCCACGAATAACAATTGGATGGAATCATTCGTTGAAAATACGAAAACTGATCTCAAAAGAATCATACGAATATCCGATCTGACTATATGCCTTGATAAAAGAAATAGTGCAGGGCAAATCGAAATTTGTCAGGAACCAGTTTTGTACAAATGTTCTTTAGAGTCGCGACTTGTCTTCCAAAATTCAGCAACGACTCCGCAAAGATGGACGTTAACGCAGTTTCAAACATATACGAAGTCGTTGGAGCTTAATATTTCTTCCTTCCAGTTTCCAATGTTGATGAGGCTAGTCCTGGTTCTCACTGACCTTAAAAAGGGGAGAGATGCGAATGAGCCAGATATGCCAGACGATTTCGGCAATCTACAAGATGAAACGAATTCCGAATCAATGCTCTCATGGGCGTGGAGTAAAGTGCCATCAATATTTCCAGAAGAAGATGCCGAGCAAGGTATAACATGTCCAGACATAAACCTCACTGTCGGTGTTTATATTTCTAACATCATGGTGACGCTGAAATCAATGGACATTATTATGGAGGGCATTGTGAATACATCACGAAAGGTTCGATATAATCCGATAATCCGACTAAGTCTTAAGGAAACATATGCCGAAATGTTGCCATTTGCCTTTGGAGGCCATAACGTTAGAGTGGGGGTATCAAAAGCGTTCGTTGAAGAATTAGATTGTTCACATATACTATTTTCTGCTGGAAATGAGGCACAGGGCACGTATTTGCAAGGATCGCTTTTCGACCAGCAATTTACTTTCAGCAAACAGCAAACAGAATTTCTCGATATTGAGAAACATCAAAAAAAATTTGATGAGAAACTATTGCTAGCTCGAACACCTGCATTAGCTCTTGACATTGTCTACTATACTGATTTTGCTAAATCAAATCAAGAAGCTGTCTGCAATAGTGACATAAATCAAGATGTTCTTGCCCGCCTTTTCATATCAACTTTAATATTCAAAATAAATGTCTGCGCCTACAAGAAAATAAATGTTCTTCAAGATATGTGTAAGAGCTATGATTATCCTCATGACGAGGAAAGGCAACCTGATATTTCGAACAGCATTCCAAAAAAAACTATTAAAGTTGTGGTCGCCAACCTCAAGGTTGAGATGCATCCATTAATAGAAGAACAATTGTTGAGCAATTTAAATAAAAATGGCATTGAAATGCCATATATGGTAGTACTCATACATGGTTTAAACGCTCATTGCAGTAATTCCGTGTTTGAAAATCAAATGTACCCTCCGAACTTAGAAGAAACTAAGAATGTTCAAGTTAATTCAAATATGCTTTACATATGTGACTTTGGTATAGAAAGTACTTCAGTATGCTTGTGTTATGATGGAAAAAATGTTACTTTGGTGAATTCGGAAAAATTAGCTTGTTTCTTTGAATTAAAGGTAACAGAAAATACGCTCGCCGACGAAACGTACAGCATGCAGGTGTTGTGGAAAGTAAGGAAAATCTTCTTGAAATTTTCTCGTGCTGAGGAGCTAACGTTCATGAAATTATCAAAAACTTTATACGAATACAACAGAAGGGCAGTTGCTGATCTTCATCTGTCTAATTCAAAAAAGGAAATTGGTGACCAAGGAGCAGCGCGCGTGCATGTAGAACTTTGCAATATATCCGGTAGTTATGAAAAATATAAAACTGTAGTTGTCGCCGATGGAATGATTGAGATATTCAAAGTATTTTTGGCCTATGCGAAAGTAGAAAATGGCAAAGTGCAAACAGGAATTTCCCTTATTTTTGAGGCTCCGAACTTTAATAAACACGACGTTATGATCGAATCTGCAGATTCAACTGATATTTTTCTTAAATGCAAGTTCCAGCTGCCATACAATTCAGAGTCGCAAGAATTTGGATCAATCGTTCATTTGAACATTTCTACCTCCATCTTTATTATGGACCCTAGACTGGAGACAATACTGGTTTATCAAGATAGCGTAACGTTTGATAAAAGTGTATTAGGTGAGTACGATTGCACTTGCAATTTTTTTATTTAAAAATTACGTGTATTATCTCTTAAAATTTACTAACGTAGTTTTTTGGGCTTAAAGAATTTGTACTCCTACATATCGTTGGCAAAATTGTTGGTATCAGATTGTTCTTATTGTGTAAATTTGAAGCACTAGGACTAGTATGCTGCGGGCTATAAATAGATAAGTTGATATTTTTAAAATAAGATATGACACGTATATATAGTTATAGGAATTGTTATAGCCATTAGTGCTGAAGTAAACGTGAGAACGCGTAGGCTCGAATTAGAATGGTATGTGTTAAATAATAGAACTGGTTTGTATGACGTTACTTTATTGACTGCTCTTAAATCTAGGTTATAAGTATAAGTAAGTTTACATAATGTAAGTGTAAGTGAACGTTTACACAATGAGTTTTAGATGTAATGCTTAGCTTCTAATATGCATGTCCAGTGCGTACATATAACAGTATGGTTTCGACCGAAGCGGAGGTGCGACTTCTTGATTCTCTAGACCGAGACAAAGGCGCTGGACCCCAGAAGCGGCACCAATCAAAATAAAAAAGAAAGGAAAGCGCCGGCAGAATACAAGGGGGTCACAAACACTCAAGCTTTGTCACAAACACTCCGCGGAAGAAAATGACGACTATTCCGGCAAGGATAACCTGGCATTGAAGGAATCTGCCCTGACAAGAAACTAGCAGCAGAAAGAGAAAGGACCGCTGAGGGCGAAAACCTGGGACCAAGAGGGAGAAGAATGAGTTCCGACAAACTTCATCTCTAAACCAAGATGGATCATAGACACTAGCGATGTCTCTAAACATCAACAGTCTCTAATTTTGGCATTCTTTGACCGAGCACGGCATCCAGTTGGTGATATCAAAGATAGAGGTAATCATACTGACGAAGCGGAGGATATCACTTGCCATCCCTATGACAGTTGACTTCGTCGAGGTGCAGACAAGCAAGTCAATCATTTATCTGGCAGTGACCTTAGACATCAAGCTGACTTATTTAAAACATATCCGCAGGGCATGTGATAGCTATTAGTCGTCACTTTGCTGAGTGCACTAATGGCCTACGTCGATGGACCCAATGAAACGAGATGTAGGCTGCTTATTAGACATGGGTAACGCAGCGCTGCGCCGCGCAATTGCGTTGAAGCACTAGCCATGATACCACTGCGCTGATACCGATTGTCGGTATCAGTAGCGCAGTAACGCACTTCGGTATTAATAGCTCAGTAACGCACTTCGGTATCAATGGTGTTGGCGCTGCCGCTTTGCAATGCCAACACCATTTGGCTTGGCGCTATGCTACGGCGCAGCGCAAAGATATGAGTTGAGAATACTTACCTCAAGTCTGCTTGAGCAATAGAATTTCATTATGCTTCAATACTACAACTAAATAATACATTTATGGTATATTAAAGCAATGATGTTAATACTTGTCTAATTTACTCTTATAAAAAAGTCAGGCGTACCCACGTTTGGAAAGATACCTGAATGGGTACACACTGCGCCGCGCAATTGCGTTGAAGCTTTAGCCATGATACCACTGCGCTGGTATCGCTTGTCGGCTTCAGTAGCGCAGTAACGCACTTCGGTATCAATGGTGTTAGCGCTGCCGCTTTGCAATGCCAACACCATTTGGCTTGGCGCTATGCTACGGCGCGGCGCAATGATATGAGTTGAGTATACTTATCTCAAGTCTGTTTGATGCAAAGCAATATACCTACGCGTACGCACGTTTGGAAAGATACCTGAATGGGTACATACTATAGCCTGGGTATTTTAGGGTATTTTATATCGGAAAATTAGTAAGTTCAAATGTGGGTTGCTCTCGTTCCATACAAGCTTTTTCAATCATGTTTTTTTGAGTGAATCATAGCGTCATGGTATCAGCGCAATGCTACCAGCGCCGTATGTCAGATCATGGTATCATAGCGCCGGTATCAGTGTATCAGCGCTTCAAATTTTGCTGCGTTACTCATGTCTACTGCTTATAGTGACGCTATGAGCAGCCTACATCTCGCTATATGAGGCCGAATTTTGGGGAGTTGCTCTTCGAACTAAAAAGTTCCGGACACGCGTTACCAGTGTCCAGCGCATGTGGTGCCCTTCGTATCGTCTGAAGCTACCGCACGATCTCAGAAGAGATCGTAACAAAGACATTGGATGTAATCCCGACCGATCTATTAACGCTAGAACGCAAGGAAGGATACCTCTCTCGCGAGACGGACAAAACTGAAGCTAAGGCGCGCGCGCTTACGCAAACTCTCCTACTTTGGCAACAAAGTTCGAGTCAAGTTGGACCCTGGACGGCTGAGCTAATCAGCCTTACTGGGTCTTCGATAAGCCGTAGCCACGGAGAGATAAACTTCTACCTTTTTCAATTCTTGACAGGTCGCGGTTATTCCAAGAAATTTTTGAACGGAATGGGTAAGATGGGCACACCGTACTACCTACCAGTGCTGTGTGACTGAGCACGATGACGCGTACCACACATTCTTTATGTGCAGTCGCTTTGCGAGTTTGAGGTTCACAGTTGAAAATACTTTCGGCCTGGTCATGCGTGAGACGATCGGAGAGAACTGGCTGGCGAAATTTTCATTGAGAAAGTACTGCGCATAAAGTGGGAGGAGGGTTGCCTTACCGACCAATGAGCTCTGGTAATTTCTGAAGTCCCTAGCCACCGATAGGTAATACAGCACGACCGCGTCAAAGCGTTATTCAGGCGGGTCCCGACTCGCATTTTTGTGGGCCTATGGATGGATTTTTTTTAGTAAGTCAAACCTCTTCGGGATCACCCGGGGATCTCTTAAGCAGATTTTTTTGCTACATACACAAGAAAAAAAGTATCTTCGGTCAGTTAGAAGAAAATAGAAAATCGTATAGTCATGCTTACTCAGTGCGATGATTGGCCGAATAGGAAAACATCCTGGGCTGACCAGGCCCTCATTTGTATGAGCGGAATGGCTCAGAGGGGTAATATCATTAATTGTAAAGACGAGCTCATGCTGCGCTGCTGCAGGAGTTACCTGTACTATGGGAAACAGCTCTAAGTAGACAGATGGACCATTCCGAATCGGAAGTAGGTTCAAAACTGCCGCAAATCAGAATTGGAATATCCTGCACGTTAAGAAAACTGTGTTTTGTGACGGAGGGGGTGGGGAGGTTGTCAAGTGTATATACTTCAAATACTTCAAATCAACAATGTGCCTGATGAAGCTTCTCTATCCGCGATTTGTCATGATGGCGTGAAGTGTAGGCAGAGTTTATCTGCGCTTGAAGAAAAATTTCTGACGCCAATTTCCTAGAGACTGCCGAGGTTGAGAGTGATCTGGACATGGTTGAGACCAAGGAACAACTGCCAGTAACCAGCAAGCTGAGCACCACATTAGGTTGGCTGGCCGAACTACTGCTCACTCTTCACGAAGACAAGTCTGACGTGGCATCAGTTCGGGATCCTTGGATCGCTGCGGAAAGTCGGATTGATCGACTGGAGTCACGGAATTTTAATCTTTTAGAAACGATCATACTGGTGGTGAAGAATACTAGCGCTTATCTTGTAACCTCAGGAAAGATGATCTTACCATTTTGTCGTATGAGAGGGACAAAAAAGAACAAATACTTCTAGAAATCGCCTTCATGGTACATGACAGGACTGGTCCGCCGAAGAAGGTGACAAACCTTGCCACGGAGAGAATCGTAAGATGTCGATTTACCAAATGTGGGTAGTGCAAGACGACCTCGCAAGAAGCAACAATTTATAGCCAGAATGATACAACAAAGAAAAACACGAGAACATATATATCTTGAATGGTCTAGAGCCGATGGGGAAAAGTTACACACAAATAGAACCTTTAATATTTGTCTTCTTTTGACGAATTCAAACAACCAGTCAGTCAACCTAAAAAAATATGAAAAAAAAGTTGCCCGCGCACCAACGCAAACGAAAGAAGCGCAACGAAAGAAGCCTGGGAACATCTTTGCTCATGGAAGTCAAATGTGTTATGAGTAGAATGCCTCGTAGGATATTATAAAAAACATTGCGAAAGAAATATTGCAGCTAAGAATAAATATATTTCAAAAAGGTGTTAAAACGAAAATATTTAAAATATCAAAAGCTGATAATAAGTTGGTCATGATGTATTACTCTGGAAAAGGGCATTGTGTTTTCGATTGTGGCAAAGGGGCATTGTTTTTATGAAATGCACTTGATGATCTTGCAGTCTTAACGTCATGGCTTTTCGTTTATAGGCCATTTATGAAATATTTATTTTCATTTCAGATATGCCGCCACTGGGCATAGACGTTAGAGCTTCATCTTCTTGTGCAATATCAGATCGGAATACTAGAAGAAGCATTCGACCTGACGAAACAGTTCATATAAGTTCCGAAAAGGATTTGAAAAACGAAACAGTAAAAAAATCTTTCTTTCCTTTTTCGCAAAAAAACTCT
This sequence comes from Nemotelus pantherinus, assembly GCA_963978885.1. Taxonomy (NCBI): domain Eukaryota; kingdom Metazoa; phylum Arthropoda; class Insecta; order Diptera; family Stratiomyidae; genus Nemotelus; species Nemotelus pantherinus. The sequence continues at coordinate 24,239,546 of OZ022265.1, forward strand.
GAGAATAATATGTATTAGATTAGAATAATCAAAAAATAAATAAATCAATGTTTCATTCTTTTAGATTTCCCCTCGTCAGTAACTTATCATTGAAATTAGAAATACATCATTGTGACATAATGCTGCCCGGCAAAAAGTTTGACAACATTTGGTACCTTACTCCTGCAAAGGATTGCCAAAATCCCGCAGATTACTTTTTAATACGGTTCGTATATATTTTTAAAGTAAATAATGATTAATAAGTTATTTTTGAAGGCTTCCGTATGTAAAATGCAAATCGTATAGTAACGTGGATGACGTTTTGGAAAAAAAATTGCCGATTAAAACAAATGTGAATCTTAATTCCGATGTAACTAAAATTACTTGGAGCTGTGATTTCCTGGATGCGGCTGCTTGGTTTTATCACCATGGGAAATATGAATTTGCTCTGAACCCAGTCAAAACAATAGTGACAGCGGTTTTCGAACAAAAAAGCAATTTAATATTTGCTGTTAACTTCCATTTGGATACATCACCGATTATTATTAATATAGGTGATAATCAGGTAAACTTTTATCGTACTTTCAAGTCAAATTGAAAATCTTAGATATTTTTTCTAAAAACAACTACATCCCTGATGTGTTTGTGTTTCGGCGTAATATTTCAAAGTGGGCAATTCAAGCCCAAATCACCAGCTATATTTGAAGAAAGCGTCCAAATTCGAGAATTTTTGACCCTGGATTCGAACTCAGATTTATCCACAGAAGTGAATTCAAATCAAACTGCAGATAAAACAGGTGAGATATGAATTCATCAATGATTAAAAAAATCCAATCTCTTTTAATAATATCGCTATATATGTTTTTCAACAAAGAATGCACTATACAAATTAGGAGCATCAATCAAAATTGTATTGTGTATACAAATTTGATAAAAACGGTGCAGCTGTATACTGTCCTGCTTAGCATAAACATTCTATCTACATTTTTGTTATTTTTGAGTTAACATGAATTCAAAAACGGCATACTCCATTACATAATTTTAAAAATTTCAAAAACCTATCTTTTGTGGAAGGGTATTAAAATCAATATTGAAAAATGCACTCTCCATATATCTCCAGTACAAATAAAAACACAAATCATTGAATATCTCGAAAGTACTAAAATGTAGGTAGAACGTTTATGCTAAGCAGGGCAGTATAACAGACAATAAAATAAAATAATATTTTACTTTTTTCAATCCATCACTAAATGCACACATTTTGTCTGCATCTAATAGTCAAAATAGTTCATCCTAATGCTTCACAAATAATACATTAATACAAAGTATTGTACAATTATATTCATGAACAAATGTAACTAGAGGAAATATCATAAAAAAACTCTCGTTTACTACGTTTATTGTGAATATGTACAACTATGCACTGAATGATTTCAATGAAACTCATCCATGATCGATTCGATTCCGGTAGAAGATATTTTATAATGTAATATTATTTTACTAAACAAAAGTGTAAATATTTTATTATATAAATCTATAAGTATTTTTTTATCCCATAAATTGAAATTCCTTGGATATAACAAACGGTCTTATTGTTTGAGAAAAAATCTAGTCTAGTCTCAAGTATGGTGAAAATAAAAGTATGTGAAAATCTTAAATACTGCAAACGACTGCATATTATGCATAGTTAATCTGAGGTTAAAACGAAATAATTAATAGATAATATTTTTTAACATCTATCGAGCTTTTGTTTGCCTGGTACTAGAAAGTAAGAATGTGGGTGTAATTGATAGTTTATGTTTTTTTAATTTCGCATGTGCTTTGCAATATGGGAAAAGGTATCAAATCGAAACTATTTACATTGACTTCAGCAAAATTTTTGACCGAGCCTACTATTATATTGTGAAAAATAACCTGAAGAAACTGGGCATTTTAGGAAAGTTGCTAAATAGATTGAATTGTTACTTTTGAAATTGAGCAAAACATGTAAAATTTCAATTCTTTCTCACCAAGGCTTTATCCTCTTCTCTGGACTCCTGTTAGTATTTTCGTTTCGTATCTCTCGGATGTGTTATCTGACATTCTGTGTTTTTTTTTTATGTCGACTGAAACTGATTATTTGCTTATTTTTACAATTAAAACAAGCTTATCCTTAACTTCGATAAATGCCATGGACATAAGCTTTTCCTGTAATCTCTCTACTTGAAGTTTTCATTAATCAGTTACTGAAAATTGTTAATATTTTCGTAATAAGCATAAGAAGCTGCGTTTTAATATTCAATACTACAAACTTCATTCAAAGATCAGCGTTGAGCAAAATAATTCGAAAGCATATAATATATAATAATAATTCAAGCCCAGCGCTATGCAAAATAATTCAAAAGACTATAGGCTACAAAATCTCTGTTGAGATCTTTACTTGGCTCATTACTCAAATATGTCTCTATCATCTGGAATTCTGCTTTCGATATACATAACAATAGACGAGAATCTGTCCACGAGAATCTGACGAGAAACTTTTTTTAAATCTGGCGACTCTTTTCTATTCTATGTTCTTCGTTAGGTGGTTTTGTTCTGTATAAACCATGACAGTTCATCGACATGGTCAAATTCCTTTGTGGATGTTGTGAAGGAGGTTAGCAGGGTATCTCAACTGGATCGAAGTCCAGAGGAGAGACTGCCAAAGGAGTGATGGTAATACATCAAACGAGGCAAAAAGAAGCTTTGTGCCTAGAGAAGTGTGCTCTAGAAACGGTCTTGCTGTTAGCAACACACTTTCAACTGAGCTCGTAGATACCACCCCAAATGCTTCTTTCCAATATTTAATTATTCCGATCCCCTTTAATAACAAATCAGTTTACATCGCTGTTGTCTGCATCCCGCCCAGATCTGACGAATCCGTCTACAGCTATTCATGTGATACAATATCTTCGTTAGCAACATCATTTAGCGAAAAAGACAAAATAATAGTTTTGGGAGTTTTCAATCATCCGAATCTATGCTTTGTTCCGGATGACAAGGACTCTTACTTTCTCCCCGTAAACCTTGTAGAAACCAACAATTTCAATCTTGCGAGTGCCTTTAATGGTAATGATTTGCAGCAGGTTTCCCAAACCCCTAACGAAAATGACAATTGATTAGATCTTGTTTTCACAAATGCTTATGACGAAGTAGTGGTTAGTCCAACTAGTGACGCTGAACATCTTTTTTGCAACAGTTTACACCGTACGGCACTATCAGTTCAATTTCTGATTCAACCTACTTAAAGCTATACAATAACTCAATTGTATTTGACTTCCGTAATGCGGATTATGGAAGCTTTAAATATGTTGTGATACTACTGATTGGACGAATATTCAAGATCACGAGACGACCATCTCCTCCTTTTACAATAAAATATTTGACGCCGTTGAAAGATGTGTACCAATGATAAAAAAGGATAAATTGTCTGAGCCATGGCTTGATAGGGACCTTAGGCATATACGAAATCGTAGGAACAAACTTTATAAGCGGATTAGAGAAAATACTGATGTTAGTCCTGCTATTCAGGAAGAGTATAATTAAGTTGCTAAGCAATTTTTAGCAGTCTCATGAGGCTTAAGACCCTGACATTAGCACAACCGGCGAAAATATAGTCCGCGACCCGAAATTTTTTTTTTTTTCGATTTTGTTAAAACTACTGGTTATCCATCGTCGATGTTTCTTAATAGTATAACGTCTTCTTCTCCTAAAGAGATATGTGACCTATTCGCTGATAGTTTCCAAAAAAAATTTAATGTACCAGACCCATCAAACTCACACCTTTCTTCCTCTGATTTCCTGTGATGAAATACGTAAAGCTATTTTGGATCTCGTCTGCAACAACGGTCCTGGGCGTAATCTTCTTCCTCCGACCTTCTTGTGCAGCTTATAACTCCCTTGCATATTTTCTTTAGTAGATCACTTTCGTCGGGAACTTTCCCATTCTGTTGGAAGCTTTTGTACGTCACAAAGGTGATCGACGCTGTATGGGAAATAATAGGGGCATTGTCGTTTGGTCTTCGATTCCGAAACTTTTCGAAAAGGTGGTATACGATAAACTTTCTCCGCTTGTTAGCAAGAATATGCTAACTCGAGTTGATAACATTGCTGACCTCGGTGTTATTTTAGATGAAAAACTTCGCTCCACCATACACTATGATAAAATACTTTCTCGTACGAAAAAACAACTAGCTTCATCAAAGAATTTCGTAACCTGTGGGTCACAAGATCCTTATACACTTCACTTGTACGTCATATTCTCGAATACGCTTGCATTAACTGGAATTCCGCTTTGGAAACCCACAGCGACGGACTCGAGTCAATACAAAAGCAATTTTTACTTTTCGCCTTTAGAGAACTGTACAACCCTCATGATTTTAATAGCCTACCCCCTTATGAGTTTCAACTGGGTCATTTAAACTTATCGACACTAGCCTCCAGAAGAATGGTAATATCGGCCTGCTTCACATTCGACGTCATTAGAGGCGCCATTAGTGTAGAATTCCTGAATAGTAAAATTTTGATAAATATTCCTGTGAGGAGCACCCGGTGCAATCGTTTCCTAAAAGAATATTCACATTCGACCAATAGATGCTGCAGAATATTTAACAATATAAGCAATTTATATTCCCCTACGATTTCCAAATCATCCTTCAAATCCTCTCTTTTGCATGCCATCCGTACCCCCTAACCTTAAGCTATAAACTATATATCAATGTTTTATTTATTGATTGTTATTTATTAATTTATTTGGTACTTATTTAACTTGTTTACTTTTTCTTTTTACTTTATTTTTCTTTTTTTTTAAATTGATATTTTATGTGTTTTGATTTTTGATTTTGTGTCTTGTTTGGTAAATTAATATAAAAAAAAAATTGGCAATAAGAATTTGTAAAAGCTTGACTAGCCTAGTGGCCACTGGCTTCTTGAGTGTGGGGTCCCTGGCTCGAATCCAGGTTCGGAAGAGAGACCGCGCACCGAGGTTTGAGTTCATTTAGCTCTGATTAAATAACTGATTTAAATCAGGGGTAAAGTGAGTCGTGGAACTAATCACTCCACACTCCTGTTCAAATTGATTGTAAATTTGTGAATGAAACTCTCTACCAGCTTCAATTCCTAGACCTGACAAAAGGTTGTCGTGGGATTGCTTTACTTTATAAAACAGCTAAGTCCAAGTCTAAGTTCATATTTTAATTTTCAACTTCATAAACCTATCGAATTTTTTCGTTTCACATATTTAATCTTCTCCGATTTAATCTTCGTGAATGATTACTTAGCAGCGAATCGATAAAGTATCGAAAATCGATCCAGAAATTATCAACTTTAAACATCCAGACTTTTAACGGTTGGAGCAGAACATAATTTTGGTAGCACTTATTAATTTTTTATGTTTGCCACAGTTTCTTTTACCGCTATTTTTTACCGCTATCATAATAAAAAAAAACTAACGTTTAACATTTTACAATATAAATATTACAGGGCGAAATAGAAGCACTCCAATCTGGTTGCAATGGACATTGACCAAGATTACAGTTAATTTAAAACTTCAGCCTAAATTAAAAATGGTGTTTGATTTTGAAGATCTTACTGCAAGTGTCGATCAACAAAATGTTTACTTTAAACTTAAAAGTAAAATAGGTGCCTTCAGCGTACAGAGTTTTTCGTTGCGTGAAAACGAAGAGTGGTTAATAAATGATGATTTGAAATTAGGCGTACAAATACAACACCCTGGAAATGATCGCCAAAGTGCATTTGTTGATTTGACCGTAACCACCGCCGAAATACAAAATATTTTCAAAAAGTGGGGCACTAAATCACAGAGTGAAAAATCAACTTTATCTGAGATAATGCTAAATTTAAAAGCATTTGAACTTCATTTAAGCACAAAAGGGATTGAAAATGTTTTACGACTAACGAAATTGCTAGTGAATAGTGGCTGTCAGAATGTTCGGTCGCAAAAACATGATAAAACGATCGTCGCAACATCAGTTTCAGATCTACCTCTTCTTCATTTTGATTGCAAAGGCTTTATCATTTACTTACCAATAGAAGAAACGGAAACATACCACAATGTGATCATATTACAGGTATTAATATTTAGTAAAGTTAACTTTGTATTTATTGTTTTAATTTAGGTAAAACAAATTCGAATTCAACCAAAGGTTGCAAATCCTCTCTCAAGGAAACCTCTTCGACCAGACTTATATAACAAAGCGGAACAACTGCGAATTTTGCAAACGCCAGGCTCGAAAATTGAAGACAGACAATATGAGCTAATCGTAACTAACATATCTTTGGCAACAACTGTTTGGGAGAACTTTCAATTAGCTATGGAAGTAAGTGTATTGCATGACTATAATGCAATAAATATAATATGTTATAAAATATATTTATAAATAAATACATTTATAATATTTAATAAGGAAATACAAATATATAATATATAAATATATTTAAATAAATATATTTAAATATATTTGTATATCGTATATTTGTATTTTCACATAATTTAAAGTTCAACGGAATTAGGGGACATTTCATAAAACATGAAAAAAACTTGGCGAAGCTAAGGAAAACATTTAGAAATGTCTACTTTAGAAAATTCAAATGAGATTTCGTGACGAAATGGTTTTCGAAGTTCTAGTAAGATCATGCTCATTTTTGACACTCAATAGATTTCAATTGTAAAATAAAGAAATATTGAGGAATGATTAGAAACAAACCATTATGTCCATAATCAATTTATGTGGAAAAAATTGATCACTTTAAGGGATGAAACAAGCCCCTTTTGTTTCTTGCTATTTGTGCTTGTAAAGTTCCTATTGAAATTATACGAAATGCACTACTGAATAATCTATAGAACCCAAAAAGAGCGGCAAAATCAAATCATTCCGCTAGTTCTAATCTCGAAAACGTATTAAAATTCTTCAAAAAATTATTGCTAATCATTTTTTAAATGCTAAATACTATCCATTATCATCCTTAGACAAAATGTGGTTTCTTCCAGAGCAAAAAACATTTTGCAGTGTTAAAAATGTTTCGCAAGTGCAAAGGTCACATCTTGGCGAGCAGGAAAAATCCGAAAAATCATTTTAGTTTTCTGTTTTCTTGTACGGTGCAGGTTAAACTTTGTTGTAAATTCAATCTTGTAGCTTCTTCTTCTTCAATTTTCTCAGTAAAACGGCCCACCGACACAGAGATCTGGTCGTCGACTGGATCTCAATTGATTTGCCACAGACACAGAATGTAATCGCAACTTGAATTGCAATCTCATTCGAACGTTGTTTTTGTTGAGGCAACACACGCTTTGGAATGGGTGTTTCCAGGTCATTTTCGTTCTAAAAAAAACGGAGGACATACATTGTAAGCGTTGTTATATAGTGTTTAGAATGAATCTAAATTTGAGCTCAACCGGAACCTCCTATTTATACGCTTTAATTGCTTCTTTATTATCCTTTTAGGGTATTTTTCCTTTTTTAATTACCTTTATGCAAATTACTTTCGAGATGCACTAAAAGATACCCAAACCTGGGCTGAAAAAGCTGAAAACCCGGAGAGATAGAGAGAAAGACTAATCGCAGCTGTGAATCTTGTTGACAAAACAATCTAGTAAACCGAAATATTGACATACATGATTTTTTTCAAAATATTTTTTCTATAGAATTATAGAGGTACCAGAAAATGAACTAAATATAAGATATTTTTGTTCCACATCTATTCTTTTCGTTCATAAATATTTCCTGAAATATATAAAACATTAACGGGATCATGAGGTATGCTAACTGACTCTTGGTGAGCATATTCATACACAATTCAATCCGTTAAACCAATGATTTCGAATTATGTTGCCATTACGTTACACTAAATTCAAATAAGATCTCCATTCTAGTCTCAAAATCACAACAGGCACAGCAACTTGGTTGTTGACCAGTAGCTCCGCCCACCAAATATCAAACAATTTTGATATTTACTGCAACCGTTGCAGAGACTAAAAATGCAACCTGAGACTAGCCCACAGAGAGAGAATTTCGTTGCAGATATCGCATATTGCAGATCTAGTTGTCGACGAGATCTCTCGTCTCTGGGCCGTTTAAGTTATATTCAAGTTGATGCACCTCTATCGAAATCAGATCAGGTCAGGTTATATTGATTCGTAAAAAAAAACAATTAAGAGTATGATCATTGTAGTTGCTTATGTTACTGCAACTAAAATAATTTTAGCTGCTAATGAAAGTTTTGAACATTATTTATTGCCAAGTGTATTCTATTAAATCACGCTAATAACGTGTAACATTTGTTCAGCAGACATCAACTTAACGTTGTCATGTAAATGATTTGCGACCTGAAATTTTAGCGAATTGTCGGGCGGGAAACTATCAAGCGCAGTTGCACCAACTACTTGGAACACATTTACTTATATAACCATGAACTCAGGTCACTCAATCTAGATTTGTTGTTGTTTTACGTACTACTATACTAACCTGATCTCGATATAGGTAACGAGGCATATCTTAAAGGCATTGTGCAGCCAAATAGTGACTTTCAGCTACAAAAGTTACGATGGGTTTTCTATATATTTGGTTGATATACTTCTTTGATATGGAGATATATGGAGAGTGCATTTTTGAATACTGATTTTAACATACTTCCACAAAAGATAGGTTTTTCATATTTTGTAGAATGATGTAATAGAGTATGTAGTTTTCAAATCCGGTGTTCAAAAATAAATGTCTTGCCCCGCGAAAAACGAAATTAATGTCTTGCCCGCGAAAAATGAATGTCTTGCCCCACCAAAAACGAAATTAATATCTTGCCCCGCGAAAAATGAATGTCTTGCCCCGCCAAAAATGAAATTAATAACTTGCCCCGCGACAAATGAATGTCTTACTCCGCGAAAAATAAATGTCTTGCCCGCGAAAAATGAATGTCTTGTCAGATAGAGCGTTTTTGCTAATCGTGCATAACACTGCTGTGTAGGAATTGATTAAATAAACACACCTTTACGCAAGAGGCTTGATAAAAACAAGTTTATGTTTCAGTAGTTTAAACAAAGAGAAGTATTGAGGCTTTCTTGTTGCCTGATTAAGTTGTATTTTTGCAGCTGTATAATTGAAAAAATGTTTTCTCAGAATAATTACGTGACATATTTTTTATTTCTTCTGAAAAATGAATATACACGACCTAATAAAACTACTACTTGGTTTTTAAGAGGGAAATCATTGCAAGCCTCTGTTATTATTCAGAGCCAATCAGAATATTTTTTTTTTGTCTAGCTTCAAGATTAGATCATTAAGATATTCTATGTAAATAAAAACTAATTAAAGAGATTTGCCATGCTTTCATTTATTACTGTATTTAACAGGGTTATTCCGACACCTACAACAAAAATCCAGCTTTTGAATGGAACAATATAGACAAACAACCAGTTGTGACCGTCAATGAGCTATTTCGAGATTTTACTATATCTGTGATTTTCGCGCCAAGTATTATGTACGGATCTGTACTTGTATGCGGTCAATCAGTAGAAGTCAATTGTCTTACAGATTTGTACATGAATGTGTCGCTAGAGCAAGCAAAACTTTTCCAAACAGCCTGGCAAACGGTGAAAAAATGTATCGAGTGAGTATGTCAGCTGTTTCGAGTGAAATTTTAACGAAAAAAAACGAATCTTTCCTATTTCAAATCAATAATATAAAGAATTTGTATAATGATTCAAACAACAAACATAAAACAATTAAGTTTAGTCCTTTAGCTAGATAAATTAACCTTAGTCCTTTAGTTGATGTACAAGAATTTTAATTTCCAATTCAATGAAAATGGTTTATGTTTTTTCATTATTATTTACAGTGTCTATATATCTGGTGAGGGATCGCAGTCACCGAACAAGCCAAACCCCGATTGCGTTTCCGTGGCAATGGGTGACCAAGCTTACGAAAAGGAAAAAATCACGTGTGAAAAAAATGACACTTATAAAGAAAATTATGGAATTACATCAAAAGAAAATCAAAATTTGCACACTCAGTTCGAACACAAGTCTAAGAACGATTCTGGGTTTGCTTCCATTGAGAGGCTAACAAAGAACGACTACCTAACACCCTACGATGTGTCTGTGGTTGCAGGGGTATTTGTTTTTCACTTCTATGATGAAAAATCAGATTGCAACACTTTGAATCATCTACCATTATTATCAATTACATTAAAACAACCGAGTATGCTAATCACGCAAACTTTGAATTCGCATGAAATCAGATATTCCGTATTTGATTTGGTTATAAAGAGTGATGTCTCTGGAAACCGTGAAGCTCTTTTCGAAACAACAATTGGGAACATAAATCGAGCAGGAGTGGCATTACCTTTGATATCTATCGTTATCAAGAAAACAAATGCTGCATTGTTATTCACTCAAGTTTTGGTAGAGCAGCCTTTAAGATTTCACATTTGTGAAAATACGCTAAAAGTAATATTCAATGTGTTTGCGAAAGTTAAAAACATCTTGACTGAAGAGGAAAATGTGGTCAGTTGCAAACCTATACATAAAAAATCATCAATATATACGATGCGAAATTCTTTATTAATTGATGCAGATAACTGTTTGATATCATTTCACGAAATACACTTCGAATTTGTATTTGGAAAGAGTCAAGGCTTAAAGATTTGTGTAAATCAAATGGTCTCGGAAGCAAACTACTCATGTCAACCCGATTCATTGCATTTCAAACTCAATTTAGAATCTATTTTCGTGCATACTTTTCAGCGATTTATATTACATCCATTATCATTAGGGTGCAGCCTTTTAATCAAACAAGAGCAATGGCTTAAAACGCCAGTTTTTATATGCAAAATTGAAGCTGATACTTTCAAGATCGACATCGGACCCGAGCAGATTTTAGACATTATTGATATTTGTCAAAATGCTAAAATTAGATTCCAGGAAAGCTTCCAGGAAACTTTGACGGACGATTCTTTTAAAGAAGATTCTCAAAAAATAGATGTACGCCCCGAAACGATGTTTGAATCTTATCATCTGCCTAAACCAATTAAAAATACTAGTAGTTTTCGGCCAGTGGAGTATTTTCAAGATGATTTACGGTAAGTAATGCATAAAGAATATATAACTAATGTTTTAATGTGTTTTCCTTTTTTTAAATATTGACTGACATAATTTTTAATTATTGAGTTGCGGAATTAGCTCCTAAAATTTTTTCAAAGAGTTTTATTTGAACAAAAAACAATAATAATAACAATAAATTAATCAACAATGTATTCGCCGTTGCTGTTTATGACGTGCTCAAACTTCTTGACCAATTTGTTGATCCCGTTCCGCCAAAGATCGACCGACCTGGCGTCGAAGATGCTGTTGATACCCTTTTCGTCATTGAACTCAAGGCCCATGAAGGCGATTTTCTTTGTTATTCTCGGTCAGCTCGTGGGGTACCCATACTCCCAAATTTTCAGAAAATCCCAATGAATGAAGATGATTGGGAATTGCTTTCTGATCGCAGTTCAATTGTGTGGGCAATTCACGAACGATTTATTTGGCGACCGTACTCCTTTAAAATTGCTTTGAGACGCTCCTCGTCGAATTCCAAAGGTCTTCCGCAGCGAGACCAGTCGTCGAAGTCCAAGCTACTCTTTTTGAACTTCGCAAACTATTTCCGTGCTGTAGACTCGCTATGACACCGTGTCTCCGTGCACGTCGCAGATTTGCCGGTCTGCTTCGGTAACTTTTTGACCTTGATGAAAAGCGAAGAAAAGCAGGTGTAAAAAATGCTGATTTTCACCTTCTGGATACTCAATTTCTAAGCAAAAAGAAATAATAAAAAGAAAAAGAAGACTTCAAAACAGTGATTAGGAAAGTTTTGTAGAATAGAAAAAGCTCTTCTCTTCTTCTCTCTTCTTCACACTGTTCTTATACACTTAAAGGTGTAACAAATGATAACGCATTTCAGCCGAGTCGCAAAATACAGCAATTTCTTCGGGTCGACAGGAGCCAAAACAGCGTTCACAAATTTAAATAAATCGATCGTTCTATCACGGGCAATAATTATGTTCAGCCTCGTATTAATATAGATACGGCTGAAATTTTCTTTTCCCCATCACACATTTTACAACCAGCCCCGATAGCATAATGTCTGCATTGTCTTTGGGAGGTGTTGTTGTAAATATTTATTGAATGTTTGTGTATACGTTTTAATGTAAGTAGTCTGTATTAGACGAATTATTAAATAAATAAATAAACAAATAATTTGTCAACTACTGTTGGCCCTTCTTTTGCTGCACTCAGTACATCTCGTGCGTTCCATAAAAGCCTTCGTCAACGTTTTCGTTCAATTTCATACTTTCGCGCTAAAAGTTGCTTAGCAGCTATCTCCATACTTTCTAATAAGGTTCATAAAAATGCTCGCTCATATTGTGCCATATATGTTGAATTCACAAACTTACAGGTTTTGATGGTTAGTGAAGGTAGCGTCATAGTGTTAGATCAGAGTTCGTTGCATCTGATCAAGGTATTAAATCTAACATTAAATACGTTAAAACTAATAGTCAAGCTGCATCTGAACAGCTTGAATCTGTCGTTGGATACATTCGTCATCCAGTTCGGTATGGTTCGGAAACAAAACCTTCACGGTTAATAGTCGTCCCCTGAATAGTCGACCTTTCTTCAGTTAACAAGCTTTATCATATATTTTTTTATTTATAGCACCAGTACTAATGCCTACTGTCTAAAGACTAAAACCTCTGCTGCTTCTATTGTAGGTTCTTCAGCATTTCATAAAATATCAGCTGACTAAGAGCAATAATCTTGGTGTTGGAAAGGCGCCTTTGTTTTCTCGCCATTTAGACACTGTATTCACTAAATTCGTTATCTCTGCGCTATATCTCTGGTTGTGCAAGACTTGTTGTACCAAGAACTGGATCGTGTTTGCTCACGGGTTATTTGTGAGAGTCATAGTTCTTAGAGTGCGCTGGTCACGTTAGCTCGTAAAACTGGCAGTTCTTAAAATGCGGGCGGTTACTCTTAGAATTTTTCTTCCCTTATAACCTCCAACTAAATCATCGGATTGAAACGAAATTTATAGATTGAGTTGGTTTCAATGTAAATCAAATTTTGTATGAAGGCTTGCCGGCTCGTCATTTTTGTCCTAGCATTAAATTACTATTAAATTTTCAAATGAAAATACATTGCAATGAAAATAAGTAAAAAATGCTAAAACTTTCCAAGCTTTCAAATTTTTGCTGGTGGCAAACTCGAAAATTCTTCTTTCATCCGATTTAACTACTGGCTAAATTCGAAATTCGCCGGATGTGTTGATCTTGACGTGAAACAGTTGTAGTAGAGCTTTGGTCGAAGTATTAAAGTTTTAGTGTTGTCATCAAACTTTCATATGATAAACACCCTATAGTGAAAATACGTAAAAACTATTTTACTTTCCTTAATTTTGGAACTCTTGCGAATGGTATCTCTAGACATTTGTCTATGCTATTATTTTCAATGCGGTCATCAAATCAAAGTGATATCTTGATACAGGTTGGTCGTAATAAGGAGCACTTTTGGTAGAACATTCATTTAAAATCTACACACACCGAGTTTTTATTCTTTTTATTACTTTTATATTAATTATTATTTTATTCCTTCTGCATTGACCTTGTTTCCTTAATTGTTATTTTGTAAATGTTCAAATTGTTTAAATTTTGGATATCCACAGAGCTGGTGCTTTCCAGATAATTGAAGATGAAAGTAGTGCCAATAGTTCAATGCCACTACCATATCAAATGAAAATATCATCAGCCTTTCGTACAATTTCATGGCGATATCCTGAACCACGATGTTTAAAAAAGCTCATAACGTATCCTATCGTAACAGAAGTAATGTCTATCTAAAATTACTTTAAATTATTTTATAAAGCTTAAAATTATATAGATTTCAGGACTTGAAAGCATTCTTTGTAGTTTGGAATACTACAATGATGCAATGTTATCTTTTGTTTTTTGTTTTGAGTTTCAATTATCTGAATCAGAATATCAAAGTTTTCAACTTCCGGATACCAAAGTACCTGCCTATGTGTGGCGATTAGTTATGAAGAAAAACGTTACAAATCAATCTGATCGGAAGGTATGTATCTTAGGATATATTTGCTTACATTTCCTACTTATAATCTTTTAGGATATTCAGCTAATATGTGCTGATAATTCGACAACGGACAATAGTGAAACTAATTTCGACCATTCGCATGTTTTTCACCCAAAATCTCTGATCGGAAGTATATGCATCGATTCAGCGTATGAACCTCATAAAATACCAGTGATACAGATTGTCTCAAACATATCGCATCTGGAAATTAACTTTAAAAATCAGTTTCAAATCGAAAGGTTTCAGTTGCCTGCCGCTTTAAAAGATTTTTCGTTAGTCAATAACATTCCAAAAAATCAAACTTTTCTCTCTCTCGTCATGCCAAATGTATGCTTATTTACGGCCAAAACCTCGGAAAATCCATACAGTGTTGACTTTAACTTCGAAATGACAATTCGAATCTTAGATTACAGTTACTTAAGTAATCTTCAGTTTTTGGAGCCGACCACTGTGAATGGTACGCTAGCAGTTGGGAATCAATTCAAACTTAAAATAATCGCGAGTGCTTTACATTTAAATATCGGACCTACAATATTGCACACCATATCTGTGTCAAGAGATCTATGGCTTCAAATTCTTGATAAAGACCACAAGTTTATTCCAGTTTTAACACGATTTATAATATGTAATAGTACAAATCTGACATTTCATTTTGGCCAAATAAATTCCAGTGAATCGATTTCCCTTCAGCCCGGAGAGTGTTCATTTTACGCATTTTGTAGTGAAGATCTTGAGCAACAAATTAGTTTCATATTCGAAAATGAAAGTCGTCCTCAAATTTGCTCATTAGAAGTGGAGAATGAAGGCGTTTATTATTTAAATACTGGAAACTATGTTGTCATAGTGGAAGTTAAAAACATTTCATCAACACAAATGTACATTTGCGTAAAAGGCCAGCTCGAAATACTTTCGCAATCAAAGGAGTCATTCGAAGTTCAAACGCCATTTTCTAATACAAAAAGATTTAATCTAAGTTCATATGGTCATAAATCGTTCGTGGGCGATTACTTGGAGGATATTAAGCACACTATAAGGTATTGTAAAAGATTTGAAATAAGATAAAATATTTAAAATTGTCTATTTGAATGTCTTCGAAATTATAATGGTTAAGAGTTAAATGATTAGTTGCTTTTGTGGTCAAAACTTAATGCAGATAATTGAGGAGATAATACTAAATAAAATATGAGTACAAAATACGAGGGTTGATCAATAAGTAATGATAATGAATATAAACCAAGGTGATTAAACTTAAAACCTATATTTATTTTTCAGCATAGTCTCTTAACAAGTTAAGACATTTAGTCCATATTTTTTCCAAA
The DNA here is from genome assembly GCA_963978885.1 of Nemotelus pantherinus. Lineage (NCBI taxonomy): Eukaryota > Metazoa > Arthropoda > Insecta > Diptera > Stratiomyidae > Nemotelus > Nemotelus pantherinus. The sequence goes on from OZ022265.1 coordinate 24,254,996, forward strand.
CCCAGGATACCCTTAGAAAAAAATTATTTATCTTGACTTTCCCGAAATGCCTCAAAAGCGGCCATCAATTCGCTATCATCTTCAAATTTCTTACGCCGAAGGTGTTTCTTGAGCCGAGGAAAGATGTAAAAGTCACTAGATGATGTAAAAGAAGTTTTCCGAGGAAAGATGTAAAAGTCACTAGATGATGTAAAAGAAGTTTTCCGGGGAAAGGTGTAAAAGTTCAAATCCTGTTTTTTAAACTGCAGCCATCGAAACTGCAGCCTTGTGAGCCGGTGCGTTATCTTGATGAAACAGAATTCCGGCTCGCAGATTGCCGCGTCTTTTTTCCTTCATTGCCTGTCGCAATCTTCTTAATTGGTCTGCGTAGTAAGGGGCTGATATAGTGGCTCCCTTTTCCAAATATTCCACCGTAATAATTTCTTCAGCGTCCCAAAAAACTCATGCATAACCTTCCTCGCCGAGCTCGATACTTTGAATTTCTTCGGCGATGATGTAGAGGGTTGCTTCCACATCATGGATTGCTGTTTGTTTTCTGGATCAAAATGGTAGATTCAAATTTCATCCATGATCAGGAAACGTCGCAAAAAAATCTCTTGATCTGCCTGGAACTTTATGATATTCATTCTCAAAATGTCGACTCGTTTCTTCTTTTACCAGTCGGTTAACATTCTCAGCCCCCAACGCGCAGAGACCTTCTTCATATGTAATTCGTGGGCAACGATTCTTTGAACAGTGTCATTCGAGATCCCTGTAATCTCAGCTACTTGCCTGATGGTCACTCTTCGATCTACCAACATGACATCTTTGATTTTTTTACATTGTCTTCAGTGAGGGACGTGGTTGGACATCCTTCGCGGTGTTTGACTTCATTGGATGTTCTTCCCAGCTTAAACTCTTTGGCTCAGCGTGCACCGGTGGAATATGGAGGAACAGAGTCCCCTTATGTTTCCACCATATCGCCGTGTATGTCTCTGGTAGACAATTTTTTCAAACAGTGGTACTTAATGACAGCTGCAATTTCAGTTTTCTTCATTTTGAATTTCTCTCTTCGACTGTTTGTATTCAAATGAACGTACCTCCCTGGAATCATGGCCTATTTATATGTTTTTTCTATGCTGACTTAGTGAGTATATGTGGTAGTAAAAAAATGTTTTTTGGAATTTTATTCGAACTGGAAATAACCGATTATCATTACTTATTAATCAACCCTCGTATAGAAAGACTTCTAAAAACCGTTTCGATCAGCTATCCGCTATTAACGGTCGATAAAATTATTTTGGATGCAAGTAATAGCAAACTGCTAACCGTTAGCGTTGATCACAGGCTTTCATATGTCGAAAACAATTGTTTTGATCTTCTATGCATTACCTTTCCTTTTATTATACACCTTAATAATTACACTCTAGTTCTAGTAGTAGTAAACTGTTTAAAAATCAAGAAATTGAACTTAAGAAACAATAGCTACCCAGTTGGCTCCATGGTAAAGTACAAAATCTTCTTCAAAATCACTTTGTCACAAAATAAATGATCTTTTGGGTATTTGTCCTGTTTAAACATAAATTCCCATTATTTGGGAAGTACATTATTTAGGTTATGATAAACTCTTCAAAAGCTTGTATTTGAACTGATCGGATTGGGATGAAAATCCGAAATTCTTAGATCCTAACCTATATTGGAGGAAAAGAATGCAAATATGCGCTTAGTGCTATATATTTTATGTAACAAAATTTTAATTTTGTTACATAACTTCCTAACGGGAGTTTATGTTTATTAGAAATTCGTCTAACATGTAAAAGATCCGTTATAATTCGATGTTCGCAAACTATAATCTAATTAACTGCTATGGCGCAAGGTTCTAAAATTTTACTCCTTAGAAAAAATCAAGTTTAAGTGTACGGTAATCAATGGTAAATTTCTTGCTTTTCGTGACGAAATTGTGATAAAATGTTATGAGAGAAAACTAGGGAATTTATACTTGACTCGCCGTTCAAAAAAACCTGCCTAAGGGTGATGAGAGACCCAACAACAATGCAAACACAGATTAAATGCTCATGTGCAGAGTGCCATAGAAATGGCGGCAAAGGCACCTGCGTCTACATCGAAGGACTAAACTTTAGTTCACATCCGACGGGTTCTGGTTTACAGCTTTGCTAGTGACTTTAAATACATCTGTTTATTATTCAGCGTTATTCAGTTTCAGTGCTATTCAGTTTCAGCGCTTTTCGCTTTTTATTTACCATATTATCAATTATTGTGTTTTGCTGCTATATTTTAACCGGTATCTTTTACAGGCTGCGTTTGAGAGGTGAAAAGATGTGGTCTGGAGAAGTTCCCTTAGAATCAAAAAAGATTCCTTGGCTCGTTAAAAGTTTGTTTTGAAATTATTTTTTTGTCGGTTGTTTGAAAATTAATCATTTTACTTTACAGTTCCGAGTACTGTTCGACAGTACATTAGCTATTGGGTAGAAATTGTTGTGGAACATGTTACAGGTGCTAAAATATGTCAGCCTCCATTCAAAAGGATTTTGGTTATAATTTGGCCCATGTTTGTTTTGCGCTCCCAACTTCATTGTGATATTAATGTAACAGACATGGATGGAAAAGTCAACTACCTGTTATCTGGCAGAGGACAAGAAACAGAAATTAAAGTTGCAGGCTCTAACACTAGTGAACATTTCTTTGAATTTCAAAATGTGTAAGTATGTGTTTTCCAAATGTGTAAATGTTTTAGTTTCGGCCCATGTGAACAACATCCACTGGTATATGGCTGTCATAGACATCAACAGTAAAATATCTGAACAGTAAAACAATATGTTAACAGTAATTCTTGGAAATGAAATCCGCATATTTTCGAAACACTTTAAACTTACCTTAAAGAAGAACACTTAGATAGATACAAACAACCCTTAATCATTGGGCACACTGATCGCGATTTTTCGTCGCGTCTATTGAGTTTTGAACGCCACAAATCTGTAATGTGACACAGAGCGCGACGTGACGCATCAATGTAATTTCGGCTGCGGCAGATAGCGAAAGACTTGTACAAAATTATAAAATCGCTCGGAAAGAAAAAAACATGTTATTTTTTTGCATTCCCGTTGCACAGATAAATTAATTACTTTTTTTTAGAATTCGGCCATGTAACATATCAAACTTGCTCGAAATATCGAGCCCAGAGATCTATCCTTAAAACAATTTAAACGATAATATTTTAATATATAGCAAATTATATTTCAACAAATAATGTATTTCGTTTGAATAGTATTATTATTCTTCATTCCCAGGTCGTTTTCATCAAGGAACGGTGACAATCGACTTGCGCTTGGTTACAGAGGCAACAATATCGTTTATAAAAATAAACATACAATTTCAGGTATTGAAAAATATTTGGCAAATCTTAAATCTTCAGCAGTTACATGTTGGCCTTCTGTAAAATACGATGAAATGAGGTTTCTCGAATCAATGCCGCCAAGCGTAGAAAAGGAGCTTTTTTGCATCTATCGCTTTACTTTAATGCGAGATTATTCACCGACACTCATGTTTGAAATCGCTCCTTATTGTTTGTTTGCAAATGAAACTGGGAATATGGTGAAAATAGTAAATATCACAAATTACGAAAATGTCGTGGTTGAAAGTAATAGAATAACCGCTTTAAATTTCATCCAAGAAGCATTTCTGTTATATATATTTCGAGAAACACATTGGATAGAATCAAAAGCAATAAATGTTAGTGAACATCGTTTCAAAAACAGTGAGTCAGAAGAAAAAATCATGCAAAGTGAATCTTGCATCGAGCACATTGAAATCTACCACGGCTCTACTGTTTCACAGTACATATTGTCTTCCCACATGGAAAACAAAATACTTCTGTACAAATTGAGTCCGGCGTTTCTGATAGTAAATTTTACGGACAATGCTCTCAATGTTACGCCTTTCAGCTGTGAAGAAAGCACCATTTTAGAATCGAAACTAAAAAGGCAAATTGGACATTTTCGCTTCGCAGTGAAAAACACAGAATTAGCGGTCAGGTAAGACTGTAAATTATTAAACACGTTTATGTAAGTTAATTTTTTTTTGCATATTAGGTCATCAGGTTTGCAGATCGACGAATTTTTTCACATTGCTTCTGAAAATAGACGAAAAAAAAGAAATAACACTCGCCGCTACATCAGTTTTTTAGGACAACCGAATACTGAGCCGTCTGTTCCACTGATGATAGACAAATGTTTTAAACGGATATGCTTCAACATAATTAACGAAAATGATTCGGTAAATTTCAAATGTTTCAACAATCTAATCCCATCAAGTACCTTATCAGTTACATTTTTTATACTTTATTTAAAACATAAAAATCAGGACCCTGGCACTTGAAAATCATAGATGCAAGAACAAAGTGTTTGATAATTTAATGTTTTTTTAGTGTTTGACATCAAATATCTTTAGGGGCCCAATCGGTAGCCCAATTATGCTTATTGCAGTATATAAAAAATTGTCCCGATTTTGTACCGTCGACGTTCATTTCGTTCTCCTCTGCATTTCTTTGGCGTTCTGGTATTTGCCTGCCTCATTATATCTTTCCAATGATCTTGCGTGTATTCATTTTGCGAGCTGTAAATTATCCTCTCATGCGATGTAAGCGTCCAGCTTACCACTTCATATTCAGTTTGACCCTCCCGGTCGCCATATCGCTTACAAATTTCACTCGTATAGGCGGCAGAATCGTCTATTCTTACATCGGAGGCAAGTATCTATTGATTCCCGTTGAGAACAAAATATCCCACGCATGTTCAAGAAAAAACAGTATAAAATTTTACATAAAACAACAGTTATATAAAAATGTATATATTTATTTTATAAAATTAACCGTAATATCTATCCTGACACGTGTTTTAATATTTAATCAATTCACCCAAATTTAGGACCTTAGGGCTACAACATTAAGCAAATATTTTTGCATATTCAACTGGAAAGGACTTCTACTACTTCTAGAAGACCAAATACTATACCGCACTCATGCGGTATAGTTACTGCAGTGTAGTTAATGTGTTTGGACATGGTTCACCCATTCATAAGCAAAGTACTTCCACGACAGGCTTTGTTGGATGTGGGGGTTGAAGCAGGTAGAAAGCTTCATTTATAAATTTACAATCAATGTATAAAAGTGTAGAGTGATTAGTTCCACGACTCACTTTACCTCTGATCTAAGTCAGATGCCTATTCGGAGCTAGGTTAACTCAAAGCTCCGTGCGCTGTTCCCTGTCCAAACTTGGATTTAAACCAGGAATTCCACAAACTAAGAACTAATGCTCTACTCATTATACTACAAGAGCACAAGATTGTGTATACCAGGAGGAAAAAAACGGATGGCTTTTAATCAGTTTGGCAAACACAATCCTTATTTTTTAAGTTTATCTTAAACGCCATAGATTCAAAAATAAACAATAACTGATACTGAATGTCTTAATACACAATTGATCCAAGAGGCTTACGATCATATCAGAAAAAAATGAATGACCATATCTACGCCAAGAAAACAATATCTGTTAAGTTACGGGACCTTAGTTTCGAAGAATATATTCGAATCTGAATAAAAATAATTCATTTTCACTCCAAAGAAAAGCAAACATCACTTTTGTTGATATGAACTTTATCTATATGATTCCAATACGTCAATAAACTTCTTTTTCAGGTTCCTCTAATCGCATCAATAGTTGAGAAAAACTCTCAGTTGATAATGACAGTGTTTAATGACAAATATCCTGCGTTCAAAATTGAAAATCAAACAAATTTAACGCTATACGTTGCAAGCCCAAAGTCGATTGGCGAAAAATCAAAAATTTCAATATCAAATTCAAATGAATGTAATTTTAAATGGTATCAAAAAATATACCCAAACGCAATAATATTTTATACACCGCCAGAGATGTATGAAGGGTTTCCGGATACTGAAGTTGAACATTCGAGACTAGCTTTAGTCTTGGCTGATGCAGGTAAAGATAAATACCTATCATAAGCAAATAATACTTTGCTTTTTTCTATAGGGAACAATGGTGATATTAAGTGGTCTAAACCTTACAATATGGAAGTTGGCAATGAAACGCTATTATATGTACCTCCTTATGGTGATGTTAAAATTTCTGTTTGCAATGAGCATAAGATGCCGACTATCTCTATATCGCAGATAACTCAAGTAAGTAATGGAATTGATCATTTTGAATTTTTGTCATTACATTTGCATATCATTATTTATGTCTCATTATGCACATCAAATAGATTTAAATACTTCTTGTTCGCTAAAAAATAAAAGTATCCTGAATCAGGTTTAGTAGAAGATTTATGTATAATTGTATTGTGTATAATACATTGTTGGGAAAAATAAGGCAACTAAAGACATATTGACTTGTTAGTAAATATTGTCTTTTCCAAAATTGGCGGCACTTTTACCCTCATAGTTTGGTATTATCGTTTCTAGAGTGCTTACAATAAATCCTTTCCCTAATCGGGTGCGCCACATTGATTTTTGAATGGCTGCTGCCATATGCATCTATCCAGATCCGGTTGTTGATAGGACGACTGTTAATCGTTGTCTGGTTGACCAGGATATAATTACTTTTTAGAATATCAGCACATCAACCAAGAAGATAGTATCATCTCAAAGTACATTTTTGACGGCAAAATTAATACGCCCACATACCATCCCATAACAACCAGTTTTGTAGTTGAATGAAGAGTAAATTTCGATCTGTATCTATCAGCATATACAGCGTTATTTAACTGATTATTTTGGAAATTTTAATAAATGCTCTGGCCATGTGCTGCTTTAAAAAGCTACAATACTCGTCAGCATGAAAACAAAAAAGTCGCTGTATGCATACTACGCTTTATAATTCACACTATGGTCCACTTTCCCTCTATTCGCTATTATCGGGTCCGTGACGTCATTGATACAGGCGCAGATATGAATGTCCATGCCGTGAACTCGCCTTCTTGACTTGATGGACACCTATCCAAATCACTTGCTCAGTCGGTATCGCAAAAACCAACCGGTAGGCTTTTCTACACGTCTACTCAACTCGGGATTTGAGAAGAAACGCTGGTAAGTCGCAAAGGATATTAAAAGAGTTGGCTATCAAACCGGTGTTTTATGCTAAAAAGGGCTTTCCTAGGATGGAGAATGAAATCGATTCAACTAACTACTACTCCTTTTGCCGCGAATTGACTGTTGGTGAACTCACATTCTGATTTCACAATTTCCTCTCCAGCCTAATCCCCCGCTTTACTCCGCCCAGTCGCCCCCGCAAGTCAAATGATGCTCCTTGGTGTCGCATGATGTGCCCTCCGCCGTCAAATCAATAGATGGAGCTCATGCCAAGTATGCAGTTTCGGGCTATCGTATTTATACAACAGCACAAACTACAACGTGTTCATTGAAAAAAATACAATAGATGAGGCAGATTCATGTCTGGCTCATTTTTATTTCATTTTCATTGTGTTCGAAAGTGATGTGCTATATGGTGGCTAGGATTGATGGATAATTTTTTGTGCTTTTCACACTGAGGCAGCGCTGTGGGTATAGAACTGATTTCGTCGTTCTCTTTAGGTACTTTTTTTTTTATTTTTTGCACTGATGCAGTTCTCTAGTCTGGGTATAAAATTGATTTCGCGTTGTTTTTTTCGGCAGCTTGCATTTAGGCACTGCTTTTTACAAAAATTCAATAGTGGAGATCTGGGTGAAAAATGCTAGTTTTGTTGGGAATGTAAATTTTATTTATTTATTAATTCAGCCGATGTATTTTTTAAGAGCTCGGAAGAGCCGCCACTGTTCCGCACCTTCGATGCATAAAAAACTTCCATGCATAAATATTATTATAAATATTATAAATATTGGAATTGTTTTTGCGGGATGATTAAAATTGAAAAATTTTTTATTTACATTGAACATTTTTATTTACATTGAATATTTTATTTTGACAAAGTGGTTTCGAAAGTATGCACTGATTTTCGTCAGACACCAGCTGACAGTGCATACTTGACTGATGTGACCACTTGCAGTTGGAAATCATGAACAGACAAGAAGGCACCCATGATCACAATCAATAACCAACCATTATAAATATTATTTTTTAAGAAATTCGAAAACTTTTAATTTTGCAGTCCACCCGTTACTATTGAAACAATCTGTAAAATTGCTGCTTGAGCATCTGATACTATCGCAGATGTATTTCTTAAGAAGTGAATCAATTAATTATTAATGCTATTTTACAGTAACCATTGAAGATATATTGACATTTCTATTATTTTACTAATCACTTCATTACTTTTTTCGAATACACTTTTCAATTTTTTTTCCAGGGAATTGAATTTAGTGTCAAAGAGCTACGTACACGGCTAACGTGTAGAAACAAATTCAACACCGAAATCTATGTTGATGAAGAGAAAAAATTTGCAAGCGGAATAAATGCGAATTTACACAAACTACAGAGGAATGAAGACATAAATATTTCATGCAATACTTGTTCTATCTCTCCTCTAAAGAACAGATCATATTATCTAACCATATTCTTTAAAGAAATAAGAATTAATCTGTTCTTTGATGTCAAAAGAGAATTGCATAATAAGCAAGACATCCTTTCAATATACATAGATGAGGCAGCTTTCAGATATGACGAGCATGATAGCATGATATCTCTTATAATATCAAACCTGCAAGTGGATAATCGACTTTTTTCATCCGGGCAATATGATTTCCCAGTGATTTTTTGTGCAGAAGAAACATACTCACAACGTCCAACTATTCCTGCCATCCCGATTTTGGATGAGTGTATTAATAGTCTTAAGTTGAATTCATTCCTCGAATGCACGATTTGCTTCTACAAAGACGATTATTATGTGAAAAATATACATTGTAAAATATGTCCAACGCGCACTTATGTGGAAGATAAATATGTGAACGATTTGCTGGAATATTTGGCAGCCTGTGAATTTTTGAACCTAGCTCCCATTTATGAGGAACAATCCAGAGAAACGCATATAGCAAATGGATATGTTATGGTTCCAAGCAGTGTCGTGAACGAGGGACATTACTTCAGTGGGACATTGTATCTTCAAACTTTAAAAATAGAACCGATACGATTATTCTTATCGGTGCATACATGTGCAAGGTAAATTATAGATTTAAAAAAATAATTATTAGTCGAAATCGTTGATTAAGTAGATTATTAAATAGAAATTTCTATAGAGTTATTCTTGAGTGAAGAATGTCAGTGAATGTCATATTTTTGCCATCGAGGCATCGTACGGTCGCCGGATTTCGCACATGGTGAAATTTACCAGAGTACCCATTCCTCCAGGTCCATCACTACCCCTATGTGGCTTGCACTGATCTCGCCAGTAAAGCTATTGTCTATTGACTCCAATAGCTTCCTCCTGACTAGCTTCGAACTATTCAATCCAAGTATTTTCAAGCTGAGATTCTGTGGTGTTTTTTTTGTGAATCTGGATTCGTCGATTGATGTTGCCTTCAGTCAATCGTTTGCAACTTGTTCAACACAGTCACCTAAGGGTATTGTTCGACGATACCTACTTGAGTTTGTGCCCTAGCGGTGTTTTTTTCGTTAGGGCTGGATTCAGGCATCCTTGCCCGTTTTTTGTGCCTTGGAATGCACAGTGCATTTAGTTTCAGCAGTTTCATATCCACTATGCTCTCTAGGCAAGACTCTCTCTTCTTTCCACCGCTCAGCCTTTTTCCAATTTGCTATACAAACTCCTATAACTTCTAAGTCTCCTCAAGTTCAAGAGGGTGGTCTTTCACATACCACAACATATTTTTGTATTTGAGAAGCGGCTGCTATTTTTTAACGATATCTCTACACTTCCGCAGTATATTTTCTTCTTGCGTCCTTGCTCTTTGGAGATAAAAGTAAGTGCTGCAGTAGCTGGACAAATACCTACTTTAACGCAATGACTGCATACATTCTTCTGGGTCAACAATCGCTCGGTGCGCGGAGCTTTCTGACACGATTTTCTTCTGCTTGGTCTTACTATCGACCGCAACAGAACCCTGGGTTCTAGGCGATTGGATCAGCCTTTTTTTTGCCCTACGGTCTACCGATAAAAGGATTTACTTCCTTTATCACTGGTGTGTTACCGTCAGTTGTTGCTTTTGCTTCATTTAGCTTATTGTTAATCATATTTAATTGGCCCCGCTAAGTCCAGATAGTAAGTTTTGTTTGAGGAAAAGTGTATCAAAATAACTTAAACCTCTGCTTGGACTAGAAAGTATATAATAACCATACTTTCTAGTCTAAAGAGTAAGTAATATTCTTACATAAACAAAAAAACAAAGAAAAAAAAAAAGAAAAAAAAAAGAAAAAAAAAGTAAGGAATAACTTGGCAAAATAATATCGCCACCAGGTTTCGATTTTGTATTATTTTTCGCAGACAAGCTAAGACTGTATACCGGTTAGAGATATGAAAAATAATTTGTTTCGATTTAAACTAAAAAATAGTAAAAATTTCGGTTGAACAAATGAACAAATTTTAAGAATGTTTTGATTATTAAAGTGGTAAATATTACTAAAATATTATTAAATGCTATAGCATAGTTTTCTCGTATATTGATCGTTTAGATGACTGTTAAGATAAACAATTTTTTAAAAATATTTAAAATAAAAAATAATTTCAGACTGTACATCGCTTTGGACCATAGCTCTTTGTGCTTTTCTGCTTATGAGAAACATAATATTTACACACATCCCTCGAAATTGGGTCATTCGATTGGGTTGCATTATCTCTCCGGTGCATTATTCGGAGCAGGATGGGTCGTAGGCTCCTTAGAGATTCTTGGAAGGTGAGTATCTTCTACAAGTGAGTACAAAGTGAGTAAAAATGTAAAATCAACTATTTTCTAGTCCTGGAGGTTTGGCAAGATCTGTGAGCACTGGATTAAAGGATTTTGTATCGATGCCCGTACAGGGTCTTTTCAGGGGCCCTTGGGGCTTTGTTAGCGGAATAACTGAAGGCTCTGTTTCTTTACTGAGAAATGTGACAGCTGGTACTGTGAACTCTGTGTCTAAGCTGGCAGGCTCCGTAGCACGGAACTTAGATCGACTAACACTCGATGATGATCATTTTCAAAGAACAGAAGCAATGCGCCGATCACAACCTCATGGTGTAACTGCAGGCTTTTCTCGTGGTCTAGCGGGCTTAGGCATCAATTTGCTTGGTGCAATAGGTGGATTAGCAAGACACCCTCTCGAAGCAAAAACTTCAATACAGGTTGCACTCGGAGTTGCGAAAGGAATTGTTGGAGCTATTGCGAAACCCTTGAGTGGAGCAGCGGAACTTTTAGCATTGACTGGACAAGGAGTATTACATACTGTTGGTTTCAATATAATGCCACAACAGAGGCTTTCTACCTCTAAAATCAAAGCTACCTTTTCGGGAGAAGGCAAACTACTATGGAAACAAGTCCCAAAATTTGCTTTTATATCAACCAGCCAACTTTTATTTTATCAAGAAGCAGCGCTTGTTTTAAGTGATCATTTGCAGCATGTTTACATCGCATTAACTCCAATGGTACTCGTCATTCTTGAGCAAACAAATCATAGTGCGATTGAAGTGATTCCGACGGATCGGTTGGAAGTATCCTTCGATGATTCAGACTGCAATTTATTACAGATTCAAGTTCTTCCATGCAGATCATCACAAGAGGTAATTTTCATAATACATAATTCATTCAAGCAGAATTGATACATGTTAATATTTCTATTTTTTTTTCTTTTTTATATTAGGCGTGTTTTTTTTGCTCCCCCTATCCTTTACAGAACAGAACAGACGAATTGGAAACAACAACAACTCTTGTCTCATTGAATTCACAGGGACAGGAGTTGTTGTTATTTCCAATGCGTCTGTACTGGATAGTATTGTTCTGTGATGGATAGAGAGAGCAAAAAAACACGCCTATTAATTTGTTAATTATGTCATGTGATTTAGAAAATATTAGAATTTGACATTTTACGGCACTAAACATTATTGTGCAATTATTAGCTGTGTTTAGTAAGCTGCTCTAAGTTGGTTAACTTTTGATTGATAGACTTTATTTTGTGTACAGAAGAATTCAGCAAGAGTGTAAGCAAAGCGGATATATTATGCAATTTCAAAAACTTAAAGTAGAGAATTTAAAATGCCAAGGAATACTTTCTAAGAAATAGAGAAAGTACACAAGTTTAGCTGGTAGAAATGCCCGGAAAATAATGGTTTCTTAAAAGTTCATTTTTTTTTATGATAAACCGTGGCGTACACTGGCGGGAGTGAAGGGAGGCTACTACTCCTTTATTGCATCACTTTTCTTCAATTTTTTTCGTTTCACTTCATTCCGTACTGTACAACTGAGCTTCCATATTATTTCACTGAAAATTTAGGAAAGTGTATGTCTAATTTGGTTGTTTGTCCCCTGTATTTCAAAGCCCTGTGCACACTTATGATTATGCCCGCACGATCTAGTCAATTTGTTGAACAGTTCTCATAATTTGTGTAGGTTTTTATTTGCTATTCAGATGCCTTAACGGTAATGGTTTTAATCTTGGGCAGTTTTGACTATTTAGAGTGAATGCAATCTTACACATATAGTTAGCTTTCGTATCAATTTTCTATTATCAAATAAAATTATTTTTAATCGTAAATATGATCTGCAAGATAAACTGTTCTTGGAAAGATACTAATTTAACACTATTCACGCTAAAATTTCTTGCTCATGCAATAGCAAACCTTTTTAATTTTCAGGAAACTGACGAAACATTTTTCAACTTTAGAATGATATCATATTTACGTGACTCGAGCGATAATCTACAACTACCTTCCGATGGACCAGTATTAAAACCGAGCCTAGCGGAGGTCAAACTGAAAATTTATATAGATGAGCTTTTAGGAAAAAATCTAGTACGCTATTTGAAATTATTACGAAATGACAACAATTTTTTAAATAACTTTACTTGTCATTGAGATTAAAAAATTGAATAATAGTTTACAATTGCTATGTTTTGTTTTTATATCAAGATCTACCTAACTCAAATTAAAAACTTCTCGTGGTCATATAGCATAGTACATTTAGCAAATATGTCTTTTTAGACGCAACTAACGTGAGTCTGACTCTACACGGAGCCAGGTTTGCGTTTAGCTTATTCGTTTAACGAGCATGTAATAATATATGCACTTGGAAATGTCGCTAAACAACATATAACTAGATGCGTATTTAATACAATATTGTTAGAATGAAAGAACGGCAACTAGTCTTTATATATTTATTTCTTATCATTTATTAAATGCACACTTCAGAAGTGAGCCGTCTCGTTGCGTTGCTAGTCATGGATTGACTCGCTTCCCTTCTATTGTACCGCCGTTCTAGTTCCGTGACAATGTTATGAAAATCTGAAAAGCTTAACCGAATACACTGCTACTATGCACCTTTATAAAAACGTATGCGAAGTTTCATTTCCATCGGTCTATTCAGTTTTTGCTTACAAACCATTTTATTCCCGAATGGTTTCTTGTGGAGGAAGATTGCGGTCCGGAGAACCCCGAAGTAGTCTTAATCTCATTGTAGGCTGCTACATTTGGTTTTTTCAGAAAGGCTACTTTTGCGTGTAATTGTGCATTCGAGAATTAACGCTTTGTAAATACACTACAATTTGGGGAAAAGCCAAAAGTGCTAATAAAAGTTGAATATTGATGAAAAGTGCAAATATAAGTAAAAAACGAAGTAAGAATAATAAAAAGTGTAAAATTATGGAAATAATAATCATGAAAACTAAAATTGATTGAAACCCGATGATTATATTTTACGGAAATATTAAATTGCATCTTAAATTGAGGGTGTAAATAAACAACGCAAAAATATTATTTTTTATTTCCTTTGTATGCTTTTATTTGTCAATATATCCTGACATTAATATGTCCTGCAAATTTCGTAACAATCTGATGACTACGTCAGAATGCGATAAAAAAAAATTGAAAAAAAAATATTTACTCCGCCCCCACGAAGGGCTAAACATTTCCCAAATATCCTGTCGGTCATGCAAAATTTTGAATTTTCATTGTCAATTTTCATTTACCATGCTGGTTTTTCCCCATGCACTCCTGACATAATCAAAATCGATAATTGATTCGTACCTATGCTTACACAAAAGTTCCGGCCGAAGGCAACAAGATCATAATAACATATATTGATAGTCTCATTTTGATTGCTTCATTCATGTGTTACCCATCTTTACAGTGTTGTCAACCACAGGGAACAACACCTGACCACACCAATTGAGGAAGTCCTTGTAAGGCAACTCACTCAGAATGGACAGTGTCGGCTAGAGATGGGTTTGAATGTCATAAAATCTGTTCCAGTGCCGTTTCTTTCTACAAAATGTAAAAATAAATTGAATGTGATCATGCTTAGCCTACCCTTCGGCTGCACTAAAAACTTTTGGGTGCTAAAACAAGAAGATAATTAGGGTCACTATGAGAGTGCAAATGAGGTATATCCTTGCAATAAGGTATATCCATTCAAATGACAGAATTTAAGATGCAACGGATGAGAAAGGAAAATAATGAATTCTTAGTAGAAAAATGTTTTATCTTCTTAGAGGGTTATAAAAACCCTTCCCGAGTAAAAATCAGCTCTTGAGTTTCTTGCCCTCTAAATGTAGGCTAGTAATTTATTGAATATTACTTTAAGAGAGTCATAAAATTATGTAGTCCTTCTTATGCTAGCGATGTCAATATGAGTTTTTTGGTGTTGCGATTGTGTACGCTCAGATAGCCTTAATTCTTAAAAATGTGTTTTTTCAAATCAGTCCAGGCTGAATTCGGGTTCGATTTTGATGTTAAGCGCATAGCCGAAAAAAGTACATGGGTACATTTAATATGCATCCTCATAGAATGACCTCGTTTTATTAGTCAAAGGTTTCGATTACAGCCGCATGCAATTAATGGCAGCAGCTTGTCTAGACACACTTTCGTTGTTCAATGCTTGTTTTTGTAAAAAGACTGCGAACAAATTGATTGATGATTACGAAACAAGAATATAACATTTTTCAGGCGAAACTAATATTTATACGAGGTCTGGCTATTAAATAACGAGACTGCGCGCCTAGATGGCGCCGTAGAGGGGTGCGGAAAAAAAACGAGTAGTGCGTTGGGTATCTAGATATCTTGTCTATGCACGTACCAAAACACGTTCTCGTCACTATTATTGTATTTGTGCAGTAGCGGTTTGAAACGAACGTGTTTTTTTCTCGTGCCGAAAACCAGGTGTGACGAAAAACAGGAGCAATGTATCAATCTCAAATTTCTCGTTAAATTGAAAAAAACTCCAACTGAGTGCTATAAATTGTTGCAAGAGGCCTATGGGGACAATTCTCTATCTCGTGCGCGTGTTTTTGAGTAGTGTAAGCGCTTCAGTGAGGGCCGAGAGAGCACTGAAGATGACCAACGCCCAGGTCGCCCTGTCACTGTTTCAACTCCGGAAACAGTGACCAAAATCAACAAAATTGTGCGTGCAGATCGTCGAATGCGCATCCGGATGATTGCCGAGGCTGTAAACGCCGATAAAAAAACGATTAGACAAATTTTACACGAAGAATTACACATGACAAAAGTCTGTGCGAAGTTCGTGCCAAAAAACCTGACTCCTGACCAAAAGCTCTTGCGTTAACAGGTCTGATGAGATTTCCTTGAAAGCCTTGAAAGGTTAAAAAAAGATTCCGGACTGATGGCAAACATTATTACTTGCGACGAAACGTGGATTTTTCAATACGATGCAGAAACAAAGCGGCAATCGAGGCATTGGAAGACGCCTGAATCGCCCAGAATCAAAAAAGCAAGGATGTCCAAATCAAAATTCAAGGCAATTGTTGGGAATAAAACACCGCTCGCTGGTTTTCACAATTATATTATGAAAAGGTATTCCACAATTGTATTATCTTGTTAAATATCACAAAACATTTATATGCGCACTCCGCATCTAACCAAACACAGTAAAAAATCAAGAAGGACCGATCGCCTTGGTAGTCACACAGGAAGTGAAGTTGTCCGCGCCTGGCCAGAACTCAGCTGGTTTAAAGTTGTCCGCAAATCCTTGTGCCTTCAAGAGTTGTTGTTAGCCGCTGTGATTAAAGTAGTAGAAAATGCCCGAACATGCCGCCCGCCTTGAAAGTCTTGCTTTCAACATGCCGCCTCCTTTGCTGGTTGTAGTAACACCAACTTCGTAATGGGTCGCTTCAAAATTCCGTTTGACGTCTGCAGTGTTACTACTCGAATGTTGCCATCTGCTCCTGGATGTACCGCATTTATTCTGGCCAATGGCCAGGTTGCCGCTGACGTATTTTCCTGTTTTATGAGGACCATGTCTCCGATGTGTAGATTGGGCTGGGTTGTAGTCCATTTGTTCCGTTGTTGTAGGTGCCGCACATAGTCATCTCTCCATCTTTTCCAGAAGTCATTGAATATCCGCTGAACATATTTCCATCTGCGAAGGAGATTTGGTTTGTTGATTTCGTGCTCCACATCTGGTATAAGAGGTCCGCTACTGCCCATCAGAAAATGGTTTGGTGTAAGGCAATCTAGATCGTCAGGTTGTCCGGATGTTGGATGGAGTGGCCGCGAGTTCATGCAAAATTCAATCTGACAGAGTAGTGTTGCGAGTTCTTCGTATGGCAACAATGATTGTCCAATTGTTCTAGTAAGATGATATTTTGCTGTTTTGACTCCTGCTTCCCAGATTCCGCCGAAGTGTGGGGCCGCTGGTGGTATAAAATGCCATTGGACATTTTGCATGGCTAAATATTTGTCGACTCGATATGCCGTATCATTTGTTTTCAAAAACTTGTAGAGGTTGGTAAGCTCTCGATTAGCTCCGTGGAAGTTGGTACCGTTGTCACTATAGATGTTAGTAGGTGTACCCCGCCGTGAAATAAATCGCCGCAATGCTGCCAGAAAGCAATCAGTCGTAAGCTCCGTAACCGCTTCCAAATGTACCGCTTTTGTGCATAAACAAATGAATAAGGCGATGTATGCCTTATATATTTTTCCGCCTCGACCACGCCAACTTTTGATTTGAATGGGACCTGCATAGTCCACTCCGCAGTTTGTGAATACTCTTGCTGGCGTTACTCGGACCGCGGGCAATTGTGCCATCCGCTGTTGCATAGTTATGCCTCTGTGGCGAAGACAGGTCTTGCAATTCCGTATTACTTGTTTGATAATGATTCTCGCTCCGATGATCCAATATTTTCTCCACACCTTGGTTTGAAGTAATCGAAAGTTTGCATGCAGGTTTATCCGATGTTCATGTTCCACGATCAATCTTGTTAAATGATGATTCCGATGCAAGATGATTGGATGCCGCTCCTCATACGTTAGATTACTGTTTCCGATCCGTCCTGTGATTCGTAGAAGTCCGTTGTCATCCATAAAAGGATCCAATGTTCTTAACTGGTGTTTTCGTTGTAATTGCTTGTTTGATTGTATCATCAACCGCTCGTCTGGAAATGAATCCTTTTGTGCCGCTCTTAGCCACGTGATGCGTGCTGTGTTGATTTCCGCAGTAGTAAGGTATCCCGTTATCCGCTTGTTTGGGTGATGCCGCAAATTGAATATGAATCTCTGACACAGTGCTGTAATCCGCAGTAATTTATCCAACGTCGAGAAATCGGCAATGGCCAGTGATTGCTGTTCGACCTGAATCACATGTACTCGCCTGCTTTCCGATATAGCTTCCGTCGTATGTTTAGCATTCGTATGCAAAACCAATTGTCTACCGAGAATTTGATGTCTTTGTAATGAAGGTGGGCCGCTCCACCACAATTTATATGGGATTAGTTGTGCTGGTTCCATTCCGCGTGAAGCCGAGTCCGCAGGATTCAATTTTGTTGGAATGTAGTCCCATTTATCAGGAGGAATAATGCCGATGATGCTCGATGTCCGATTAGCAACAAACGTCTTCCAACGCCGCGGATTGTCTGATAACCAGGCTAGCACTACCTTTGAATCAGTATATGCGTAGCAATGGTTTAATTCGATATTCAGGCTTGTTGCTATTTTTCGAAGCAAACGGGCTACTAGATCCGCTGCACACAATTCCAGCCTTGGCAGCGTGACTTGTTTTAAGGGAGCCACTCTTGTTCTTGCCGCCACCAATGTAACTGTATGTGTGCCATATTCGTCCGGATGTCTTGATCTAGCATAGACTACTGCTGCGTAAGCTGTTTCTGATGCATCCGCATATCCGATCAAATCAATATTCTTTATGTCCGCCTTTAAGAACCGCTTGATGTGAACCGCTGATATTTGGGACAATTGTTCCGAATGCTGTAATGTTGTCTGCACCGCCGAGAAAATCATCAACATAAAAATTCTCCATGATTGCTGCCGCTGCATGTGCTGATATTGCCGCTTCATCCTTTGCTATTTGGTGCAATGTACGAATAGCTTGAAAAGGTGCTGATGCTGTTCCGAATGTGACTGTCATCAATTTGTATTCGGTCACCAAAGCGTTGGTATTAAACCGCCAGACTATCCGCTGATATTGAGCACTGTTGTTATCCATTATCACTTGTCGATACATTTTGGTTATGTCCGCTGTCATAGCAATGCGAAATGCTCTGAATTTGCATAATGTTGCAAAGATATCCCCTTGTATGTTGGGGCCGACTAGTAATTTGTCGTTTAATGACACTCCGCTGGATGTCTTGGCTGAGGCATCAAATACTACTCGTACCTTAGTGGTAGTACTTGAGGGTTTGAACACCGCGTGATGAGGAATGTAGTATGTGTGCCGCTGTTCCGTTTGGTTGTCTTGTGCTGTGATAGGGGTCATGTGCCCAAGTTGAATGTACTCCGCCATGCATTTATTGTATGCCGTTCTCAACTGTGGGTCGGTTTCTAGTCGCCTTTCCAGATGTTGTAGCCGTCGTAACGCTTGTTGTTTCGATTCGCCAAGTTGAATCGGTTTATTATTGAATGGAAGCCGCACAATGTATTTTCCGCTTGAATGCCGGGTAGTGGTCGTTCTGTAGTGTTCTTCGCATTCTAATTCTTCTGTAGTGAGGATTGGAGTTGGTACCTCCTCCATTTCCCAAAACCGCCTCAACAACATATCCAAGTTTTCATGGTTACTTTCGCTGGTTTCCGTGGCTATGAGTCTTGCCGCTCTTGTACAGGGATACTCATGACGTGTCTGCATCGTTCCTGTCACTACCCATCCGAATATCGTGTTCCGCAGTGTCAACTGTTCATGTTGAATGGCCGCATCCTTTGTGAATAATTTCAAAGTTGGTTCCGCTCCAAACAAAACATCAATTGTCGCTGATTTGTTCCAAGTTGGGTCCGCTAGTCCGATTTTCAGTTGATGTCGTTCGCTGTTGCCGAATTTCATTGTCCGTGTTGGGACGTTGCCCAAAATCCGATGAATGATGAGTGCTGTGACCATGATGGTTTGTCCGCTGAACCGTGAATGTAACTTGATGGTGGTCACTCCGATGGTAGTTAGGTTCCGGTTTCCTGATATGCCGGCAATAGGAATTTTAAGAGGTTCCCATGTTAGTTGTAGATGTTCCGTGGTGTCACGTGATATTAAAGAAACTTCCGATGCTGAGTCCAATAATATCCGCACTGGGAGTCTGATGTTCTGACTCCATTCATACTCCGCAACTGCTGTTGGGAGTATGTATTCTTCCGCAAGACTTGTTCAACGTCTTCCGGACCGCCCGCCGTCTTGCCGATGGTCCGCTGGCTTGTGCATTGCTCCTCGAGTTTCATGGAGCAGAGTGTGATGAGTACCGCCGCATTGTCTGCACTTGGTGCTCTTGCATTTGGCCGCTACATGTCCCGGTGTTAGGCAGTTGAAACACACTTCCGCTTGTTGCACGATATCTTTCCGTTGTTCCGCGTGTTTTTTCAAAAATTCCGCACATCTAAAAAGATGATGTTGTCCGCTGCATACTACACATCTGAATGTGTCCGCTGCCGATGTACTGGCTACCGGTGCTCGTCGGGGAGAAGGAATAGTGATCCGCGAAGATTGCTCCTGAGTCGACACTGATCTTAATTCATGTTGTCGTTCCTCAAGGCAATTTATGAAATCCGCAAAAGTCGGATATGTTTCTGCCGCTGAGTACCTCGCCCATAGTTGACGCGAGACGTTGTCCAACTTGGAGTTGGCTAAATAAATGAGCCAGCAATCCCATGTGGTGGTATTGTGCTTCAATGCTTGTAAAGCCCGCGTTGCTTCCTCGAACGTGTTTACCAACTGCCGGATATCGTTTGCTGTAGGTTTTGTTATCGGTGGATACTCAATCATCCGCTTGAGATGTGCATCTGTAATATACCGCGTCTTGTGGTACCGCGCCTTTAACTGCTCCCAAGCCGCTTTGTAGTTAATCTCGGATACCGCCATATGTTTGATGGTTGATGCTGCTTCACCTACTAAAGAGTCCTTTAGGTAGTGCATCTGCTGTACCGCTGACAGATTGGGGTTACTGTCTACTAGGTCGACAAAAATGTCGTGAAATGATATCCTTTCCTCGTAGCGCCCGCTGAATTTGGGTATGTTGATGGTGGGTAACTTGACCCCTGCTGATGCACCGCTTTTGGTTTCCGCAATTTTGATCGTCGATATCATTTCCCCTAACCGCTCTTGTCCTTCAGTGACTGATTTGAGGACTTCGGTCAATGCTGAAGGACTGATTTCCGATTCACCTTTTGTGGGTTCGACCGCTTCTAATAGAAATCTCCGCCTTTGCATAAACTCTGCCTTTCCTTTAATATAAATCCGCTGTTGTTCCGCTCTGATCTCCTCTTCCGCAATGATTTTACCTTCTTCTTCCGCTTCATCAATGAGTTCTTCAATTTTATTTTGGATATCGTCGAAATTTCTATATTGCTCTTCTAATTCCGCTAATCGTACTTCCAACTCGTCTCTTGAAATTTCCACTGTTGGGTCTAATTCGCATATTCTGTGAATTGACCGTTTAAGCGTGTTCCGCGTCCGCTTTAACTTGGCTAAATCTGCCATCTTTTCAGGGGGTATGGTGATCTTCAAATCTTTGCACTGGCTTATTGATCGTACGAAATCTGGGTTGAAGTACTTCTCCAGCGTATGTCTTTCACGTCACACTTGTCTTTCCACAAATCCGAAAATGTCCGCCACAAAATTCAAACTATATACTGTTCAGTATGCCGCACAAAATCTCACAAAATCACCTTGTCTATTACGCATCCAAACATGTCCGCCACAAAATTCAAACTATATACTGTTCAGAATGCCGCACAAAATCTCACAAAATCACCTTGTCTATTACGCATCCAAAGATGTCCGCCACAAATTCAAACTATATACTGTTCAGTATGCCGCACAAAATCTCACAAAATCACCTTGTCTATTACGCATCCAAAGATGTCCGCCACAAAATTCAAACTATATACTGTTCAGAATGCCGCACAAAATCTCACAAAATCACCTTGTCTATTATGCATCCAAAAATATCCGCCACAAAATTCAAACTATATACTGTTCAGAATGCCGCACAAAATCTCACAAAATCACCTTGTCTATTACGCATCCAAAAATGTCCGCCACAAAATTCAAACTATATACTGTTCAGTATGCCGCACAAAATCTCACAAAATCACCTTGTCTATTACGCATCCAAAGATGTCCGCCACAAAATTCAAACTATATACTGTTCAGAATGCCGCACGAAATCTCACAATCACCTTGTCTTTCCACAAATCCGAAAATGTCCGCCACAAAATTCAAACTATATACTGTTCAGAATGCCGCACGAAATCTCACAAAATCACCTTGTCTATTATGCATCCAAAAATATCCGCCACAAAATTCAAACTATATACTGTTCAGAATGCCGCACAAAATCTCACAAAATCACCTTGTCTATTACGCATCCAAAAATGTCCGCCACAAAATTCAAACTATATACTGTTCAGAATGCCGCACGAAATCTCACAAAATCACCTTGTCTATTATGCATCCAAAAATATCCGCCACAAAATTCAAACTATATACTGTTCAGAATGCCGCACAAAATCTCACAAAATCACCTTGTCTATTACGCATCCAAAAATATCCGCCACAAAATTCAAACTATATACTGTTCAGAATGCCGCACAAAATCTCACAAAATCACCTTGTCTATTACGCATCCGGCTCGACGGACCATTAAATGTTGGGAATAAAACACCGCTCGCTGGTTTTCACAATTATATTATGAAAAGGTATTCCACAATTGTATTATCTTGTTAAATATCACAAAACATTTATATGCGCACTCCGCATCTAACCAAACACAGTAAAAAATCAAGAAGGACCGATCGCCTTGGTAGTCACACAGGAAGTGAAGTTGTCCGCGCCTGGCCAGAACTCAGCTGGTTTAAAGTTGTCCGCAAATCCTTGTGCCTTCAAGAGTTGTTGTTAGCCGCTGTGATTAAAGTAGTAGAAAATGCCCGAACAGCAATGTTGATCGTTTTTTTTACATTAACGGTATCGTGATGACTGAATGGGTTCCAGAGGGCCTGACTATCAACCAGACTTACTATTTGTCAGTTTTGGCAACACTGCGAGAACGAGTTGGTAAGAAACGGCCCGAGTTGTGGAAGAACAACTCGTGGATTTTGCACCAGGACAAGGCACCTGCCCATAACGCGCTATCTGTGAAACAGTATTTGGCCGGTAAGCGCACTCCAGTGCTCGAACACGCGCCGTACTCGCCAGATTTGGCACCGTGTGACTTTTTTTTGTTTCCGAAGATAAAATCTGCTTTGAAAGGGACCCGATTTGAGTCGATGGAAGCTGTAAAGCAAAAAACGGCAGAGCTCCTAAAGGCCCTCACCAAAGAAGACTTCCAGCACTGCTTTGATCAATGGAAAAAACGTATGGAAAGGTATGTGGCGAGGAAAGGGGAGTATATTGAAGGGGAGCATTCGAATGTAGAATAATTTTTATAATAAAACCCTTTTTCGTAACCAGTCTCGTTATTTAATAGCCAGACCTCGTATATTACACGATATTACTATTACCTAATATGTTCAAATATTAGTAATATAGTATATATTAGTAATATGAATATATTAGTCTCATCTCTAGTGTCGGCACATGTGTTGGGTGCTTGTGATTGAATCATTTTGATTGCTTCACTCATGTGTTATCCACCTCTAGTTCGTATACGTATAAATACTAAAACTTTCAGCAAACCAGCCTTTTACATATCCCAACAATTTTTATATATCCTGCCAATTAACTGACCTAGTGTAAAGAAGTGTATCCGAGCCTGCGAATACAAATTGTGCTCACAACGGTTAAAAGCGGTTGTTTTTGGTTTGAATTAATTTTGAGCAGTGTGAATAAAGTAGAAAGTGATTTAATGTATTTCCAAAAAGGAAGTATATTTCCTTTGATATAATAATTCTATTTTTACTTATGGCGAAATAATTTTTTTTTTTTCATTAAACCGTTTGATTGATGTAACTGTTACCTACGTTTTTTAACCCTATTGTGATTTCAGTGGATTGTGTGAGCAGGTGCGAAAAAAGAAGAAACTTTATAGTACATTCGCACTGCCTTGGATAGTAAATAGAATAGCGTAAAATTAATCAATCAGTAGTGATTTTAGCCTGCAAAAAAAAAATAGTCCAAAAACATTAAAGTAGCTTACGAAGTTTTTTTCTTCTAAACATTGCATTTACTGTCATTATATTTTCGTGTATTTACACAGTAACATAATATGAACAATAGTAAATAGATGATATGTTAGAGATTTTTTCACGCTATTTTCTAAAAAATCTCTTTTAACAATTTTGACAAAAGCATTATTATGAACATACAAATGTTACTTCAAGTATTTATAATATTTGGCTTACTTTCGACTTTTTATTGCTGATATGTTTGGTTTTAGTTGTTGTTTTCGTTTTTTTTTTTTTTTGGTTTTCTTAACTTTATTTAGGGAAACTAAATTAAATGAATAGCTCAATACTTTCATTTGTGTGCTAGAATATGAAATATTATAATAAATATTTATATATGCACACCTTTGAAATTTCTTTTCAAACACCTATTTGGTATTCGTTTTCGTCAAATCAAGAACGATTCCTGCTTTTCTCTCTCATATTGCATTTTAATAAATATTTTTTTTTATTTCTACATTACATGCTAGTAAGGAAGACCTACTTTAGTGATTCAATAGCTACAGAAATCATATATTCAAATTTTCTAATATAAGTTTAAATAATCTTAAATCTCTTCTCGTTCGAAGACGTGGAAACCGCAATTGCAAAATAAATAAATTGTATTCTTAGATAATTTCTTCACACAAAGTAGATTTGTGCCATTTGGAAAGATATAAAGAAATATGGAGAAGGGGGAAAAAAATGTATGCGTCGAATCATAAATTGTACACGCGTTTTCTATTTCTATCATCATTTTTTGCTTGCTTGTATTTTATATAAATTTCTAGATCACTTGCACATTTTAACAACACAAGTAAATATTCTATAAGGCTGAAGTAGATATCGATTTTTGCCTAAAATAGCTCATAAAATCGTCTTCATTATCAGTATTGATATGTTTGGTTTAGTCAATATTTAAATATTTTTTTTTTAATAAGAATATGTAGTTGCTTAATACCTTAAATTGGTCATATTCATTTTAAAACACATTGACTCGAGATCATTCGTTGTTAATCATACATACGCTCATTTTTTTTATGATTGTTATTAAATCGAGGTCAGGCGTTAATTTGAAAAAAATTAAGTAACACAAACATTCTGACTTTTGGGCTGCATTAAGTGGAAAAGAAGGATATACTATATTTTGTTCGACAAATTCAATAGGTTAATAACATATATAATTATATTTTATTGATATATTTTCTTTTATAAGAATGATTTGCATTTTTTTAGCATTAAATCTAAAATAGTGTTGAACTATTCAATTTGAATGATGAAAATAAATAAAATCAAAACATTTTACAACCAAATTCAAATGAATGTATGTATAAAAGAAAAAACCTCAATTCTTTTTAGGAAACGAAATTTTCTTATATTTTATAAATTCATTGTTTAGGAAAATAGAATTGTTGTGCAAATATTCAATCGATTGAATGCATATTGGCAAACAGGCTCAACCCATTAATTTGTTTATTTATTATCATTATGAAACTTGAATGCAGGTTATTCACATAAAATACCTTGAAGAAAGCTGATTCACTCTCAGTGATTCACTCAGTGAAACTAATTACGAGTCACCAAGTTATGATATATATATCCTAGTTAAATGTTCTTATGTGCACTTGTCTCCTCTTCATTACATATTATAATTTGTTTATGACAATATCGTATTTTCAATTAATTTGCATACTTAAGTATAATTGTTTTTCTATTTGATTTATGTATACACAAGTCGTCACTCAATTGAGTTTCAATTGTAAGTTAGTTGCTGGTAAAATCACTTTGTGATTGACCACCATAAATAATGACAATTTACAAACAAAATTTCCTACGTGATTTATACAATTATTCGCTATTTTTACATCGTGTCGAGTGTCCCCAGAATAGGTATATATTTCGGAACTTATGTATGTTTGCCCTAGACGGATGTTTTGTGATAAATTTAACATTAATTTGCAGCGTTAAAGAGCGTGAAGGGTTTGTTTTACGTTTCAGTATTGATTCAAAACGCTACAAACTTCAAGTCATACCATTAAAAGATGAGGCTCAAATTTTTCGCAAGCACAGAAAGTAATAGAGACAGTCGTAAGCATTTATCCAAATGAACGTCGGCTCTCTAATCACTTATTTTAACCAAATTTAACCAAAGTTATATCAGCTCACATGATTAAAATAAATTCACTTTGTTATAAGTCCACAACAGATAAACTATACAGAAATTCTAGCTAAAATTTTGTCAGCATGCATGCATGCTTTGGAAATTATTGATTTTTTTTAATGTTTAATAAGACTGAATTAAGAAGTTATTCTCCAGTTGAATATGATGTCATATTCAATTATGAGGAAATCCAATCAAATGCAGAGTTCCGGTGACCTTTCGAAGAAACAACATGGGTTTCGTAGTGGCCACTCAACAATAAGTGCCATTCACACACTAATCGGTGCATTAGAGCCTGCCGATCGTGTTTCTAGTGACGTTGGATGTTCGGAACGCTTTTAATTCAGCGAATTGGAAGATATTTTAAAGGCCCTTGAGTGAAAGTTGCAGATAGAGGACTATCTGTAAGCCATTCGACGAGATTATCTGAATAATCGTAACCTTATATATGAGACGAAACAGGGCAACGTCCGACCTTTGTACTGCCGGAGTACCACAAAGGTCAATTCTCGGACCAAACCAGTGGAATATGACGGTTTCCTGCACCTTAAAATGCCAGAAGATGTGCTCCTGGCAGGTTAAGCTGATGATGTAGTCGCTGTTATTACCTCTAGAAACCCCCACCTTGCTCAGCTCAAGCTAAATCAAGTAATGAGAAGGGTTGAAGGCTTGATGAAAAACCATGGACTGCAGCTGGCGGTCACAAAAACTGAGATCGTTATGTTGACGAAAAGAAGCATACCGACTACCATACCCATGACGGTCGGCTCCGAAGCATTCGAGACAAAAAAATTGCGAAGCACCTCGGAGTGACTCTTGACTCCAAGCGAGTTACGAGGTGCACATTTGAAACGCATGCGATAGGGCATCGGGAACTGCAATCTAGCGGAGCAGACTCATGGCGAACATCCGAGGTCCTAGCGGGAGAAAACTTATGGCGGCGGCTCATTCAACGCTGCAGCATGGTGCGGAGACATGGGCCACCGCCTTTAAATTTGAAAAGTGTCGAGCTAGGATGGCGAGCGTTCAACGCAGAGGAATGATACGAATCGCAAACAGTTACAGTACGGTACCAGGTAACGTTGTGCTAGTCATAGCAAAGGTGATATCGGGGCAGAAGAGCGGAGGGAGGTCTTTCTGAATAGTTTAGAAATGAAAAAAGATGTAGCAGCTTACAGACTCCTCCTGATGGAACGAAAGCAGTAGTGGGGGCACTCGATAGGTGATAGTGACACAGGCGAGTCAAAGTAATGTGAAAGCGATTCCGGTTCGGCCTCAGAAGAGAGAGATATAAGGAAATGAAAATGGCGGTGAGAAGTGAAGCAATTTGCCTAGGCTGAGCGTTAGTAGTAGTAAGCGAATTTGACATTCACTTACTGTGCCGAACAGAAAGATAGAGTGAGATAGATAGAGAAAAATAGTTGGCCATGTGCACGCGAATTTGACAATTACTAACTCAGCAACAACAAAAGCTAAGGTATCGGGGAAACCAAGGGGAATATCTGAGGTAGCAATTCTCTCGATTTGTTCTATTTATAGATTTTACCTTTGTAGTAAAATTGCTTCACTAAATTTCGTATATGTATACGCTTGTTTCATTTCCTTAGGTCTCTATGTTCTGAGGGTTCGGCCTTTCGTGGTCAGTGGGTGATGTTTTTCAGTGAGTAAGAATCTCACATAACCCTGCATTGCTCGCAAGAAACCTTATGAAGGTTTTCGACATGCGTTAAAAAAAAAATGAAGAGCAGGTGTTGAAATGACTTACAATTTTTTTGTTTATAACTTTTTTTCTTTAGAACTAGGAGAGAATATTGATGAAATTAACAATAGAAAAATATACAGTCGTTCAGCGCACCAAAATTAGTTTTAATTTTGAAAGTCGCAAATCAATTGTCATGATTCAACGAGCCTATAAAAGTCATATTTATGTTACTGAACATTAGCAGTTCGTCATTCAGTAGATCGCTTTCAGCATAAGGGACCTGTGTGTGATCTTACACGGACGGGAAGTTAGGGTTCAGCTTCGACAGAGGTTAATATTGAACGCGTGCAGGATACTGTTTGAGTAGGATCTGGAATTTTGACTTAATAGACGATGTACTTAATCGGATGTTAATTTTTACGATGTACTCAGTTGGGTATTCAAGCCTATACTCGTACAAGATTCAACTGGTGCAGCAGTTAAACCACCAACAATTGGCAACAGTAGACAATATTTTCATTAACAAATTGATAATGTCTAATGAGGCTCACATTTAACTCAATAAATAGGTAGAATTTTAGGGAAATAAATGCATTTCCTTAAGTCGACCATTTGCCGGTGGTAATGCTATGACTGTTACTGAAAATTTATGCGACCTGCAGTCAAAAATCGTCATGAGATGTGGTTTCAGCAAGATGGTGCCACTTGTAAGACTGCTAAAATCAAAATGGAAGTTTTAAGAGAGATTTCCGGAGAACGCACAATTTCTCGAAGAACAGATCTAACGGCCCCTGATTTGTTTGTGTGGAGTTACTTAAAAGAAAAGGATACGCAAATTAACCTAAAACAATTTCAAAACGAATGGCTAACATACGAGCCAAAAGAAGCAGGCTACAACCAGAAAAACTTATAGCCGTCGTGGAAATTGCCCTAAAAGAGGCCTTAAAAAAAACTATGCGGGCAAATACATGCATGAATGGATTTGGAAATATTTTATTACGGCATTGGATCATATAACAAAACAAATTATTCACATATCTAAATTAAATTTGAAGCACCGCAGTCAACCAGTCCATGCCCGATGTGACTAGTACTAATAGATTTTTAGTGTGATTTTTTTTTCGACTATCGTGAATAAGTTCAGTGTATTCTTTATAATACACTAAAGCCATCATAGGACAGTATCAATGTGTTTTAATTTATCAGATTTTTATTCTTAGGCAGGCGATGGAAAAATGTCTGGAATTCAACATTCCATGACAACATCTATTTATAGACTTGAAGGCCGCCTATGACAGCTTAGCCATGGTGGAAATGTATATGGCCATAAAAGAATTCGGCACCCCAAACAAACTGACACGATTGTATAGGTTGACCATTACCAATGTAACAAGCGAAGTAAATAGCCGGATTGCTATCCAGATCATTCAACATCTTCAATGGATTCCAATAAGGGGATGGTCTAGACTGGTGTTGGAGAAATTAATCCGTCACCAAATCCAGTCAGATACTGGCTTATGCAGGTGATATTGAGTTCCTTGGAAGAACTGAGCTAGCTGTACAAGAATCTTTCATCATACGGATCAAAAACTGAGGTTGCACATAAATTAAGGAAAGACGAAGTACATGATGGCAGCATCTGAAGAACACCTAGAGCTAGTCAAACCATCAAATAGTAGAAGAGAATGAATTTCAAGTAGTGCAGTTCTTCAACTGCCTTGGGTCAACTGAATTAGCCGATATCAATATGGAGGAAGAAATACGCGCGAGGCTGATCAAATCTAACAAATTTTACCACAGTCTGTCAAGGCTCTCCAAATTCCGAAATGTTACCCGCACATCAAAACTGATGTTGTACAAGGCCATGGTCTTGCCAGTACTCATGTATGTATTCAAGACTTGGGTGCTCAGCAAACGGAACTCTGTTCTCTTAGTTGCGTTCGAGAGGAAATTCTTGCGGAGAATTGTTGGCCCCATATGTGAAGAAGGACGATTCCGGAGACGCTACAGCCATGAGTTGTACGCTATCTGCCTAGAGGCAGATATAAATTCAAAGATAAAGCTCGGTAAACTCCGGTGCACATATTAGCAAAGAGGAACCTGTTCGGAAAACCATTTGCGGCAGATTTTACGGAAGACTACAGCGTAGGAGATCTTTCTTACGCTGGAAAGATGGTGTTGATATGAACGTTTGGAGTTTAGGGGTGATCCTAGTCATAGCGCCAATGAAAATTTCACAAATTATTCCTTTAAACAAATGTAGATATGTTTCATATAGTTATATGACTAAAAACTTAAAATTTTGTGAAGAATTTTGTTACAGCTATAGTCGTTCCATATTTTGAGAGATATTAACAAATTTGCATCAATGCAGACTTCGCAATTGTTTAAAAATACAATTTCTGTCCAGGTTCGTTTGGGTTGGTTTGGAAATAACTACATTAGAAGCATATAGATAAATAATTTATCGTGCGCTTCTTTATGGAAGACAAAACTATATACATAAATTGCTAGATATTTTTCATATACGTAGGTGCTATATGCATGATTATTTAAACTAGAAATTTCAGCCTGGACACTTATCTGAGTTGGATTCTCTATTCTTCGGATAAAATACTAAAACTTACGAGTTTTATCTGTGATTATACTTGACATTGAAATCTTTCTTAAGAAAGATAAAATAGAGAAAATAATTTCGTGGAAAAAGGTAAAAAATGAAATCGACTCTTAAGTGTCAAGTGAAGCTCAATTGTTAAATTTCAAGCAAACATAATTATTCTTAGCTTCTGCTCCAACATTTTTATCCATGGTTTTTAAAGTGTATCGTTCTAGGCAACTATTTTTAAAATTGTGTTAAACTTAAGTGACTTCATTTCGAAGAATTACATTTTAAATCAGACAATCTATAATAAACGCTGCGAGTTGTTTTAAATATTGTCCTTAAAGGTTTGATTCATTCCTTATTCAAATTTCATTTAACTCACATTATGAATTTTCGTATAAAATTGTGTTTGCAACGGAAGTACTAACAAGAAAACAGCAGTTTAATGGAAATTACCAGTTTGAAAAACATAAGAGGCAGTAAAAGTACTTTTAAATTAGAAGTTTAAAAGGCATATGAATAAAATAGAAGAAAAGATGCTAAAAGTATTCTCATACGTGAAATGACTTGCTTTTTGGCCTAGTTCTTTTGTGTGAGTATTGCAATGAATCTGATGTAGTACTTGCAAGTACAAACAAGTTACCCTTTGATTTGCTCGATAAGGCAAGGTATTATACTTGTAGCTCCGAAAATTTCGATAGCTTTGATTCTAATATTTTCCGATGTTTATGAAGATTGAAACATTCGAATCGGTTCCTATATGATAAAATTGACTTTTTGAAATTAACGTAACCGAATCCATAATATTTACAATTAGTATTTACAATTGGGTGATTTTAAGCTAAGCTATGGATGAATCAATCCTCTTTCAAAAGTCATATGATCATTCGAGCGCTTTCCATTGTCTCGCATGAGCAAATACTTTAACTAGTCCGGCAAATTACTGCTATGATTATATGGAGAAGTATAACATTATAACGTGTGTGGTTCAAGGAAATATAACTTCATGAATAAACTTAACAAATACCTATCACGAATCGCTAAGTATTTATACTATTTGTAAAAATGCTTGTTGCTACGTTGTAATATAAATAAATTTTGCTGAGAAGATTGGTAAAACGGAAAGAAAATATGTGCTGACAATTGATGAAAACCTGGATAGTGTTGCAGATATACTTTTTTCTGGTGAAACAATTTGGACTTCTGACATTTTGAATATACTCAAAAGTTTATGTGCTTGAAGCTCACTGTTTTCTGAGTTGATATGATGACTTATAGTCTCCAGTATTGATGCACATTGTTCCTGTAAATAGTTATAATTAAATTTATTACAGCCGTGTAAGCTTCTAAAACATAATATTTTGATATACTTTGAAAGCAAAGAAAAGTATAAGTTCGACTGTCAGTTCTTTGTATTGATATATGAAATATTTCGAACAATTTCTTATTTTTCTTTTTAAAGCTTTTGTGCAATTTATAGAAAAAATATCAGGAGTGCAAATTAAAAATGCGAGATTTACAACAGGTGGTGTAATTAACGCTATACGCATCAAACAACATTAACTGCGTTTTTTTCATCCAGAGTGGAGGAGGTATCCTGCATGCATAAAAAAACGATCGAGAGGAGCATGCAAGTTTATTTCTATTAGACAATTGTCATTTCAAAATTTGAATTGACATACATAAAACCAACGCCGTTTTCAACTGTAAGACTATTTATCCTGGTTGCCAGGGTAACATGTAAATTTTTGAAAATTCAAACTATTCCAGTTGACATGACTTATCGAAATACGTTCCACAGAGTGCACGAGTACGAACTCCACTGTGTTCGTACTCTGGTTGTTGTTGTTCGCTATCCTGCACTACTCCGGATTCATAAAAAACGCACCTAATATAGTTTTATTGTATTCTTAGTATATCAAATTATGTGTCAAATGAACTTCATTTACAATTTGAAAAACTCTAGCGCATCAGAACCGCAAGAAAACTGATTTTCAAAGAAATTATCTTTGACAAATGCGGGAAGACGTCATACATTTTTTTGTAGTATCATATTCGTCATATGTAGTATCATAGGCTTTGCGTCTCTTTGGCCAATCGTCTATTGCAGCACGCAGCTCATCTAGAGGAAAATTGTTCACAGCTTCGGCCAGGGAAAACTTGAGGGATTCAATGTTGTTGTTTCTTTTATGGCAGACCATGTCCTTCAAAACCGTTCATAATTTGTAGTCCAGCGGACTCAAGTCGGGCCTGCCATAGGGCCAATCATCTAGTCTCAAAAATGCAGGTACGTGCTGCTCGAGCCTGGCCTGAATCGTTATGGCTTTGTGAGCCGGCGGCAAATCTTGCTGGAACACTCAATGCTGGGTTTGAAACATGGTTTGGCTGAGAGGATTCACAATAAGATTCGAAACCGTCTGTTGATGCACTTTTGCGGAAGGTTTCACGCCTTTTTCTTAAAAAAACATCTAAGTGGCGCCACTATAGGCTACGTCCCACCAAACTATGACTGACACCTTGCCACGCTTTCAATGATGACCGAGTGTACACTCGATCATTCTAACTATTGAATTTCTCCTCCGCGGTGAAGTTTTTCTCGTCCGTAAAAAGGATTTTTTGTATTCCCCATCTGTGTACTCCACCAACAGCCGCATGCATTTTTTGACTCTATTTTCCTTCAAAGCGGCGGGGAACGATTGCCCGGTGCGGCGTTTGTAGGCACCCAGACCCCAAGTCTTTTTTGATAAAGCGGCTCATGGATTTCCCGTTCGCATCCATCTCTCACGCCATAATTTTCTGTTTTCAGAGTAGATTTCTTATGATCCAAGCCTTCACGGCTTTTATGGTCTCCGGCGTGCGTACATTGCGCGGGCGGCCAGATCGCTGGCGGTCTTTCACGTCACCAGTATCTTCGAACAGTGTAGCACACCGATACACAAACCTTCAGCTAATTCCGAGTGGCTGCAGCAGCCGGACGATTTCTCCTCTTTCGATTTGGCACTTATGTAGCACAATTACAGTGATGCGGTTTTCTTTGTCTGTCTATGGTAACGCATTAACTCAGACTACTATTTTTGTGTAAACAACACAAAGACCACCCATTAAAACCCATATGTCAAAGCCGCCATTCGTTCAATATTCATGTTGCCGTACCGTTCAATAGTGTGACAGTATTTATGTCCCCACTGGGTATATAAAGAGTTTATATAGAGTTTTCCAATACTGTTATTCTATCAATCGAGGCAGGACTTCAGGCAGACGGTATTTTCACTGACATCACGAAGGCTTTCGACAAGCTGGATCATTCCATATTTTTGTGTAAATTATCCTCTTTTAACTTTCATCAGCTATTTGTTTCCAGGATTGCATCTTATTGGCATGCCGTACCCACTGCGTATCTTTCCATGGCGCCCTTTCATCAGAAATTGATGTCACATCTGGTGTTCCTCAAGGAAGTCACTTAAGACCGCTACTATTTCTTTTATACATAAATGACTTTCCATCTGTCCTGAAACATTCGTCAATTTTACTATATGCAGATGACACTAACATTTAAAAAAATATATCTAATACTCACGACTGCTTGGGACTTCAAACTGACCTAAATAACCTCAAGACTTGGTGTGATACTAACAAATTAGTCATTAATATTGACAAGCGTACCGTTGTTTCGTACACGCGTAGTCCATTGAGCTTTGAATGCTAATTTCAATAGTATTCCCTGAAGGCATTCTGACAAAGTACATACTTCTAACTAAGATTCTTTTTTGTGCTTTAGTAAGACCGATACTCGAATATGTGTGTAGAGTTTGTACATTAATCGACTTAGGTTACTGGTTATGGATACACTTAATAACAGACGTGAAAATTTCAAAACTATATTTGCTGCTAAGCTCCTCACGGGAAATATTTCGTCTGAACACCTTTAAGGTTTATTTAGCCTCAATACCAAAGGTCATAGAGTGAGACACGTCAACATTTTTTCTGCCCCTTCCTATCGGACCAACTACGCATTCAATGAGCCCGTTTCGTCCACAAAAATAAATTTTTATAATTCTTACAATAAATTTTACTTTAACATACTCGTATGTCTACCATCTTGGAAAAAGAGCTTGGCTAAAAATAGTAGTATAGGAATTGTAAATAAAAGTTGAAAATAGTATAATAGAAATTGTTTGCCTGTTTTTCATCCTTATGCAATTTTATTAGTCTGTATTAGACGAACTTTTTGAAAAAAAATAAATCAAAAATCAAAAATCTTACATATCGATGGATGACATATATGTATGTAAAAAGTTGGTTTTAAGATCTGACGACTACTTAAAGCTTCTGTTGTATTTATGTGACAATAAAGAAGCAAGTATGATTGAATCTAATGGTTATTTAACAAAACAAGATGAAAAAATCCCAAAAATTTTGGCTTACCTTTTCTTCCTGCAGTAATTGAGAGGGTTCAAATTTAGAGACAGGCGGTAGCTTTGCTGCAACTATTATATTTTCTTCAGTTATGTTAAACAGGGTAAGCAAGCACGAGGTCTGAAAAATTAAAAAGAAATTGAATCGCCTGTTGCTGATATGCGAATACTTTTTCTATTTGCGTCGTGTGTAAATAATATGACATGGTTTTTCGAATCAAGAAAATACATATTGAATCTGCATTACGAATTTCAAGAACATACTGCTTAAAGTTACTTTAACCATAGGGATAACTTATCTGACACAAGTTAGTGTATACTATTTGAAAATTTATGTCGGCCCATTTTCAAGTAATAACTAATTTCAAAGTCACTTACCCTATTATCAATTTCAGTGAGAATATACTGTTGTAAAGCTCGCACGGCATCTTGCACGCCTAAATTGGTATGAGGTCGCAACAGTGCCTCGTCTGTTGAGCTGTAGCCAAGTAGTAAAAATACACCCCCTAAAAAAGTCAAAAATAAACAAATAAAAATATTTATGGTACGATATATATAGAGAAACAATATATAGAAACCAATATTGCGCCGAAAATGGAGGGACTAATCAAAATACTCATAGATGTTATTACTAGAGTGCTTTATCAGCACCAAAATAGTCACAAGAAGATTAAGCACATAATTATTAGTATAATTTTGAAAGCTTTATAAAATGTGATTTTTTGTCATCACAAATCGTTTTTTCTTTTTGTGAGATAAATTTTGAGGAGGTTAAACCTAATCTACAAACATTCTGCAAATTGAGATCTAAGAGCATAAGTTTTTCAAATAATTTGGTGGTTTTAAGAGCAAGCTTCACATTTTATATTATGCAGGACAACACAGATGCATTGTGTAGATAATGCTTCCCCCTTGAAATCAATATTTTTAGTTAAGTGTTTACGTCAAAGTGAGTTTAAAATACAGATTATTTTTAGCTTATGGTCTTTTAGATCTAGTTTTTGTTACTTGTGTTTTTATAAAATACTAATTTTGTATTACCTGGCAAATAGTATTCTCCTGGAGGCGGCCGCATGCAAATAAAATGCCCAGAATAACAAACACATCGACCGCGAAAAGCCTGATATGCTGGCGAAGCATGATTGTAATATGCTAACGGCGTTCTACATGGTGCGAACGGTACACATAATGCGTGACATATAAGTGTTAAAGATTCACCGCACGTACATAGCTCACTACATTCTGCATCATCCAAAGAATATATCTAAATGATTAGATAGTAAAATCGTGTTTATAACATATTTATACCATTTACTTGAAAACTGGAATTTACCAGTTAATTTTGTTTACCACAGCTTATTCTTTTATGATGAGAAATTAAATTAATATAACCAATTAATTTATAGATCTAACCTGGTGTTAAAGCTGTGAGTTTAATTGAAATAAAAACAAAACTTACTCGTCGGCTAGTTCCTTCTGGCACCAATTGATCTGCCTGATGAGGTCGCTGAACAGCACAATTTTCTAGGGGGGAAAAAGTGAATGGAATGATCACATAGATAATTTGAATATAAAATATTGCGAAGCAAAATAAAAATGTGATATTTCTTCGATTTAATAATTATAAACTTGTATAATTGCATTATACTAAAAGATAAGGAAGTAATTATATTATACTCATGGCAAAGTTAGGATTTTAAATTTGAATATTTAAAAAACCGTTTAAATCACAGAGGGAGGGACGCAGTAGATTTATCGTTGATGCAGATTCATCAGTCGCGATGTCGCAATGGTCAGGCGGTGGGAGCGCTATCGAAGCGTTTTTCAAGGGAGGAGAATCGTACGTTTTGGCTCGGAGACAGTTTTGTTCCCACTACAATATCAGACGTTTACGATTTGGACCCAGCGAAAACTTGATTCGTGAATGGGTACAGAGTTTTCGAACTGCAGGCTCCGTTATAAATCAACCACGTCCGGGCCCGAGTATAACTTCAATAACGGAAGAAACAATAAACGAAGTTGCAGCTAGCGTTCGTCACAATCCGCGCCTAACAACACGCAAAAGAGCAGCGACCTTAAACGTCACCAAATCAACCGTAGAGCGGATTTTGAAGCGTGATATTCCCTCCCTATAAAATCTACATAATGCAGGCAATAACGGAAAATGACCTAAATTTACTTAGAAGTTTTTGCTAGGCAGTCATTGAGAGATTTGGCACTTTGACTGCTGTGTTTTAGAGTGATGAAACAAATTTCCATTTGTGTAACAATAGAGGGCAGAAAATCATCACCTTTAAGTTCATCCCGCTCCAAAAACTGGCTCCACTCGATTCAATTTGTGATGCCTAGTCAGCTGTGTTGGAACCCACCTTGAACGTAGTTTATGAAATCTGAATGTTTCTGTGATTGTGTCGTGCAGCAGTAATTTAGGGATTTTCGAAAATATCAGCAAAAGTTCATCCAAAGTCAATCTGCGGTCAGTCAAAATCGAGGATCTTCCACTCCTTTGCTCGTCGCGCAAATCAGTACGACCGTTTTTAAATTCACGACACCTATCGCCATAAACAATAGGTATCCCTTGCCAAGTTTCATAATGGGCGTAGAAGTTGTTTAGAAGCTAGACGAGTTACAGTTTCGAAGCGTAGTGGCTGGTGCTTGATTCGAAACTTTAATTGGTCAACAAACAACTTCTACGCTCATTATGAAACTTGGCATGGATTATCTATACACTATAGACTTTTTTATTTAGAAAAAATACAAATTTTTTAAATGGTCCAACTTTGTGGTCCAACTATTTTCTACGATGGAATCATGGATTCTGTGGAATAAAATAATATTTTGAGAAGCCATTCAAAAAGGTGTACAGGAGTACTGGGTTTGCAGGGTCATGGTATCTTTCAATACCAATACCTTCCAATACCAGGTTTTAGATGCGCTATAAGTGCCGAAAACCCAGATCCCCATCACTTTGAGAATTTGTTGCTGCTTTTCAAAAAGTCTTTGAAAAACTACAGTATTCGGAGTGTCAAGGGTTTCAAGTCAGCTTTAAAGGATGAATTGGAAAAAAATCCAAAGGATCTCACCTAGGAAGCTTATGTCATAGATACCACGTCGACTGTAGAGCGATGTTAAACAGAAAGAAATCCATTCTTTATATTGTGTGTGTGATCATAGTTGAAGTGGATGTCGATCGACAGAGGCCTGCCGACAGACGCACAGGTCCGTTACCGTTATCATAGTTGATACAATCATAACCCGTTTCATATAACATAGCCTATGATAATGACGACAACTTAGTTGTTGGAAGTAAATATCAAACTAAAATAAGGCTGTTAAAAATATGTTTACCAAAGTCATAGTTTTTGTTTTATAGAAAAACATCTGTCTATAAAACATGCAAATTCAACATATGACAAATAATAGAAAATATAACGATTTTAAAACGTCACGACTTACGTGTTATTATCTTGGGTTTTGACGTCACGATTGTAGAGCTGGTTGAAATTTGTGTAACCGTTTCAAGCTCCATCATAGATGTCATCATAGTAGTTACAATTTGTTCCACGACTCCTTCACTTGAGCTGTCTGTCCTGCCTATACTGTTTTGCTCTTCACTATCATGCTCAGAATAAACATCTACTAATCCGCTGTGCTTCGTGCTGGGTAGCGTGCTTTTTGGACTGGGCTAAATTTAGCACAAACAATGGTTTTCAAGTTAGCTGATTTTCGGCAAAGTAATTCAATATTCCGTATTGAAACATAATATTGAAAAACGAGACAAAATATTTCTCGATCAATCTATATTGAATTTATAACTTCGCTCTGCTTCGTGCAAAACACAGTCTTAAACTTTAGCATACCCTCACATAATTTTAACAAAATAAATATTTTATTTTTTAATATATTTCTCACCGGTACGACAGGATAGCTTTCATTGTTTTCAAAAGTCACACTGGACGAAACTATATTCGTCGTTTTAAACTCGCTTGGTAGTGAAGAGGCTGTGGATAAACTCTTTGTTATCAGTACACCGAGTTCTGCGAACCTTTTTATGTGAAAGTCTTTTTGTGCTTCCACTGGAAAATAAAATGTTACATTCAGCAGTTCACGCAGGATTTCATAACCTTACCGATACAAGGATTTAACCATAGCAATCTCTGCCAACCTAAACATTCGTACAAGTGAGTGAATTCGATTCCATGGCAGGCGCAAGTCATTCGTAACTGAGTTCCAAGAATCCCCAGTAAAGCTGAACGACAGTTATTTGTTCTTCCCGCACACTTTTTGGTTATGCTGTCTATTGCACAAGCTTGTTCAAACCGCTCCAATTTGATTCTGAAAATGCATTGAATAATGTGAGTAAATACAGATATGCTATGATTGTTGAAATAAATTTCACTCTGACGTTACAATAGCGCAAGCGCACACACTTTGTGCGCCTATCATCATGCAGGAGCGGAAACATGTTTTCAGTCTTGCGTCTATTCTCTTTTTTCCGCTTCATTTATTCATTTCAATGTACAGAAAAAATCAATTAAAAGTTAATATACTTTAATATTGACGAAGAAAGAGGACCAAGCTGTAAAAAATTGTGAGCACTCGTTAATCTTAACAGTGGCAAATAATATTGCACATGAAAAGTTTCAGAGCAACGAGTGCTTCGGCAGGGATTTCAAA
This sequence comes from Nemotelus pantherinus, assembly GCA_963978885.1. Lineage (NCBI taxonomy): Eukaryota > Metazoa > Arthropoda > Insecta > Diptera > Stratiomyidae > Nemotelus > Nemotelus pantherinus. The sequence continues at coordinate 24,294,280 of OZ022265.1, forward strand.
GAAAGTTGTCATTACAGATCGGTTGATCAAGTAGGTCTGAGCAAAGGTTGTACAGAAAACATTGATCCAAGAATGTATTACATATATGCTTAAGGGGTCTGGCTACCAAAAAATTTATTTTTTATAATAAACTTTGAAATGTTACGAACATTTTACGCTATTGGCGGTATTAAAAATCGCAAAATTGGCAAAGTTACAGGTATTTTTCAGTAGGAAAGTGGAGTCGCTGCCGGAGGTCGACCGCCCGATTCACACAGGTATACGAGTCACATGATGACTCGTTCCACATGCAGCTGTCCTATTGTGTCCTTTGGTTTTGGTTCGGCGTCTTCTTGCGTGTGGGGTCCCTGGTTGGAATCTAGGTTCGGACGAGGGTCCGCGCACCAAGCTTTGAGTTCACCTGGCTCTGATTAGGTGCCTGATTTAAAACAGGGGTAAAGTGAGGCGTGGAACTATTCTCTCCACACTCGTATTCACAATAATTGAAAAATTGCAATGAAGCTCTCTATCAGCTTCAACCTCTAGACCCGTACGAAAGTTGTCGTGGGATTGCTTTACTTTTATGAAGGGAGCAAGGAGATGAGGCGGAAATTCAAGGCGAGAGATAAATCACCAGACTTGTGGGTGAGAGCCACTAGGGATTCTTCCCAATGAGAAGAAAATATATAATCAGTTGCAAATTGAAAGCAGAGTAAATTGCATGCCACTTTCAAAAAGATTGAAGGAAGACCATTGGAACCAGAACTTGATGATGTTTTAAGATAACTTACCGAGGATTCAATCAACTGTAGAGATATGGAAGGAAATGGAAATGAATGGCTGGAAAGGGCATTAGATTGATGAGCCGATTAAATATAACTAGTACTAGGCAAAGAAAATATGGACGCGAAATGTCATGCAAAAAGGTCACAGTCAGATTGGGTAGAGTTCATATTTTGGTCTCCAAGTTTTTGACGATACATAGCTGTTCGCTATGTTCCAAAAGGTCTTGAGGTTGCCAGAATTTAAAGTATTTCCCATATTCGAGTAGTAAGAGTTTGCGAAAAATATTCTCATGCACAGCATGTCCTGTTAATTTAAATTTATTACGTTATCTTTTTTTGGATAAGGTTGTTTGAATTCGTTTGCTCAATCAGATGGGATCATTAGAATTGCACGGAGAAGTAATAGGCACAAATAGTGAATAAATAGAAGCAAGCATATTGTAGAAACATTCAAGGATATCATCACAAAGTAGAGGTAATAAAATGTTGAACCAATCGAAGGATTATAAGAAAGCATTTAGACCATAGTATGCTGGAAAGAAATTGTGCCTGGGGTTTTGAGAGATTGAGCTATGGTTCTCGCCTCTAGAAGAGGACGGCGTCAGTATAAGATAAGTATGTCAGCTTCAAGATATGGATATGGGAAAATTAGAAAAATCTAGAGTCAACATTCTGTCGACGTGCTTTGGAATGTTGTTTAATTGTAATAGGTCACAGTTATTCATAAAAGAGCTACCATTGGTTAGGCAGCTTTTAGTCACCACAGAGTATAAATAGGACACAAATAATGAAAGGACTCCATAAGTAGCACAATCTAAGGGAAGTACGGAAATATATGAAACTAGTTCAGAGACAAGTTTGTTTATGAGTTTTCGAAACCAAATTCACGTCGCACTAACAGTTCCCAAGATATGAGTCTAAGAAAACTTTGACGTATTGATGCATTTACCGTGTTTTCATCTCTGTTCATAAAGATGCATATAAGATATACATATGCATGCATGCGTTTATATATTTATCTATTTTTGTACATAAAATTAATATCTGTTACCTGCAGTTAGTGTCCTCTTTGCATAGATCTGCAACCAAATGACATGCTGGTGGAGGTTGATAAGTTACGCCATTTGAGCTAGATGGACTGAAATTTTCTGGCGGTCTCTGAGCACATTGTGGATGCAGTTTTTCCTGAGCTAACATACAAACGTCATGACGATTTGAAGATTTTCTGTAAAATGAAATAATATTACTTTTTTATTGATGTGATGCGATCAAGTAGACCTTTTATCACCCGTGTTTAGAAAGATGTGTTTAAGATAATTAAAATTCTTGAAGCCAAAGAAGGCTCCAAAACATTCAAAATTTAGATGAATTGCGCCATATAAAAATTATTTTAAGTACAGCTAGATCTAAACGATATATGTAGAAATTTGACTTAAAATAAAACGGTGATAGTTAATTCTATCGATACAAAAAAATATTAGGTACTTTTCTGTTTCCCCCCCCCCCATTTTTTTCACTTTTTGTTGTTGCAATGCTTCTAAAATTGATTAGAAAGTAGTAATTAACCAAAATTATGATGGAAAAACACGTTTAAAAGAAGAAATTTTTTTAATTTTTTTTAAATTAATTTTTTAATTTAAAAATTAATTAAATTAATTTAAATTTGGAATTAATGTCACATAACAGTGAGAATAAATTTTGGTACTTTTCTGTTTTTCCCCCTCCATTTTTTTAATTTTTTTACTGCTCGAAATGGGTTAAAAAGTTACTCCACAAAAATTGAGATGGAAAAATGCATAAAAAAAAAAATTTTTTTTTTACGATTTTAAATTTTTTTTTCATTTTCATGTGGCAGAATGAGTTTTTCAAAAGTTAATGTGTTGTTGGGGAGGCCTGCTCATTATTAATCATATAAACAAATTGTATACAACATTATTAATGTAATAGCTTAATTCTAAATTGCGTTGAAGCTTCGGAAAGGTAAGACGTCAAAAATGGAGGAAAATTTATTCTCACTGTTATGTGACATTAATTTAAAATTTATATTAATTTAGTTAATTTTTAAATTAAAAAAAAAATTTAAAAATTTTTTTTTTTCTTTTAAACGTGTTTTTCCATCATAATTTTGGTTAATTACTACTTTCTAATCAATTTTAGAAGCATTGCAACAACCAAATGTGAAAAAAATGGGGGGGGGGGGAAACTGAAAAGTACCAAATATTACATTTAAACTAAACCAAGTCGATTTAAAATGGTAGTTTGACGTAATAATTGACCTGTATTATTTTTTAAGACTCAACTAGTTTGAATGGTGGTGGTTTACAGCGCAGTCGATAAATTAAAGTTAGTCGACAATAACAGTGTATGAATTGAAATTGAGGAAAAAATAATTTTTATCTGAAACACCTAACTTCTGCCGTAATATATTTACCTGCATAAACAGAATGCAATATCAACGCTTAAATCTTCATGAGGACCTCTATAAAACGCTTGAAGAGCAATCATACAGGCATCGCGATTGCAACTGTGCAGCTCACAATGCAAGAGCATTGGTTGCAAAGAAGCAGCACACAATGAATCGTCACGACATGCTTCAAGTGCTATGTGACAAGTACTCTGAAAAGCAAGTAAGCTAGTATAAGCCAGTTGCAATATAAAATTTTTCCAACACGTATATTACTTGGAAATTAAGCTGCACATCCGAAGAATTGTCCATAAAAACGTCTTGAGCACCTGCAAATTAATTTGAAATTTAGTATTTCTGCACTGTATGTATAATTTTTTTTGTTTTAATCTGCAAAATTTATGCTGTAATTAATGCATAATAATACAAATAAGCGTTGAGTAAGAAATATTTTTTGTTCGTTAGAGTAGTAACTATAATATTTTCAAGGAAATAAATGAAATTGAAACTATTCGTATCAACTTTTAATATTGTTATTAATGATATGAATCTGACATCTTCTTTAGTGTCTATGAGTCTTAGATAGAGACTGAAGAAGAGGGCAGATTACCATCGAAATATCGACATCTGTCAAGAAATTATACATAAAGGGGAATTTATATATTTAAGAAATATTTATTTATGTATCTGAGAATTTATATATATATATATATATATATATATATATATATATATATATATATATATATATATATATATATATATATATAGTCAGAGACAAAAAAATATACGAATTAGAAAAAATGACTGGACTCATAAAAATGACTGGATTAGCTTAACCAGATAAAAGCAACATTTTTCTGTCAGAAAACATGGATGCCATATAAACTAGTAAAACCAGAATACAGTTTGATTTCGCAAGCCAGTGGGAAAACATTAATCATAGAAGTGCCAATATACGTCAAGCTGTGCATGGAACAAAAGGCCACGATGGGCTTCTTTCCAATAGGGTAAGTCCAAATCGGAATCGAATACTTTGGCTCGATGTGACATCCTTTTGCCTTGATTATGGGCTTAAGACGGCTAAAAAAACGCGTCACACGCTGCAGGAATGTGATCTTGCGGTATTTTGGCCGATTCACGTTCAATCGATTTTTTCAGGTTGTCCGTACTAGCATATTTTCGAGTCCTCACCTTGCTCTCCAAAATGGATCAGATGAAAATGTCCATCGGATTTGCGTCTGGGGAATTAAAAAGCCATTGTGTGGACGAAATGAAGTGTGGGATATGGTTTTCTAGCCATTTTTGGTTCACACGAGCTTTATGAGACAGTGCCGAGTCTTGTTGAAACGTCCACGATGTGCGACCGAAATGTTAATCTGCTCACGGCTTCAGAGCACATTCTAAAATATTTTCGCAATAGTAAGTAGCATTGATTTTGACGCCTGGCTCAATGAAAACGATGGGAGTGCGTCACGTGGAAATGACTGCTGCCCAAACCATTATTTGTGATGGAAAATTACTTCTGGAGACGTGTCGAGGTTTTAAATTCTCGTTTGAGCGTTTGGTCAAGTAAACCCGATCATTTTGCAAGTTTCACAGATATAAACGATCCGAAATTTGAGGACACTTCATATGACTAACCCTTTAATTGCATAGGACCTATGATTCTTCATGAAGAATCTGCGAATGCTGCGAAATGCGAAGAAAATGTTGAGGAAGGCGTAGTTCCAGCAATCGAGGATCTAACGGCGGATGTCTCAAAACCTTTGTTTCAAGACGATTCAGCCCTTTCAAATCGAGCTTGCTCTGTAAGTTATTTTGGTATTGACAAAAATATTTTTTTACTAATGAGATTTCCATTTTCCAGGTCACACAATTGAAGGAGCTTCTATGGATATAGTCACTTTTGTGGCTAGTAAACAGTACCGACTCTTGAGGTTTTGGGGAGGAGTAAGATGAAGGAGAGAATTGAAACTATAGAAACTACGGAAGTAATGGAAGACAGGATGAGGTGAATAGATGAAATGCTTCGGGTGGTGTTGCAGATGAATGACAGGAAAAAATGGTTTCAGTCTCTAGGCACAGACATGAAAAGCTGTAATTGAGCTCATCTTCATGAGTACTGCTTGTCGTGCTAACATTTATGCCCGCTCTATTCAAGAGATTGAAGACATGGATACCGCGGGGGTATCCAGTATGGATTCATTTTATCCAATGGCCAGAGGTGTTGCCAGACCTGGCGCTGCTTAGGACTAATATGGCACCATATATTATTTCCGACCTGAAGCCGGGTATATTGGCCGGGCGTTATAATTGCACGATATAATAAGGGTGCAGATAGGCCCTGCATCTTACTATTCATAACTTCACTTCTTTTTCAAACGCGCCATTCTAGAATTTTGCGATGACTCGCAGATACAGGCTCTTGAATTTTTCATATTTTTTCAGCTTTTGTAATCATTGCAATTATTTGTTGCCTCCAAGCACTGAAGTGAATTTTTTTCATTAGGTATAAAATGTGACTGCTGGGGTAAAACTTCAGCTTTATAAGATCCATACATGCACATAGGTCCAGGTCTCACTGAATGTTAGTAACCTTTAACCATTTTACGGATATTTTAAATATCGCTATAATTCTACCGGAAAATATTTTTCAAAAAAACTAGGCTTGTGAAATGAATTATAAACGTGTATTAAATGTGAATATGATAGCATTTTGGAAATTGTTAATCCTATGTGTGCGCTAGGTGCCTAAAATGAGATCAACAAAATTTGAAAAATTTTGAATTGTTGTAACTTTTCTATCAGATCTTTATGAAACTTACAAGACATATTAATGTTACTAAGCTATATACTAGTGTAGTTTTTTATGAACATGGTGGCAGCTCCGTTGCTACGGCAGTCACTGAAACTGAAAACCTTCAAATCATCAAAATTTTCACTTTTTAGATCAAAAGCAACTCATATATAAATTCTATGCTTTGTCTACTCAGCTAGAGTAAGACTTTTGTAATTTCATGTCGGACAAGGAGTCGGTAGCCCTTTCCCAATTAATCTACATTTTTAGCATCAGATACTTCAATTCACGGGAACTTACGATCCGATAATTAGATACAACTGAAACTCACAGATCTGCTAGAAGCAATTTTGAAATATGGGCAACCCTATGCCAATGGTGCTATCTTGAAAAATCGCTTAGAAAAAAACTGCTTTTTGCCCTATAGATTCTGATTCAGTCACCAAATTTTGACGAAATTTACAAACTAGCTGAACCTTACTCTAAGACAAATTTGGCAGAATTCGGTTGAAAAATTAGGTTGGAGCTGCCGGCTATTAGCCCAGTCATTTTAGCAATCAACCTCGGAATGAGAGATAATAAGCTGAATTTTTGTATATACCTTCATTTGGGGGTTCTCATAGTTGCCTCAAAAGTCTCATAAAATCTCGTGTCTGCGTCGAAAGTTATTCAAGGTCAAAGGTGAGAAAACACAGTTTTTCACAATTATCTTGGTTTCTATTGCCCCAATGATGTTAACACATCGGATCGAAATTTTATAACATAAAATTTGCGACACATTTTATTTGGAGCATTTTTTCATGCGCTCAACCATTTTTCCGATGGAGGACGGTAAGCACGCAGCACTCAGCTATATGTACTGTAATGCAAGATTAACCGTGAAACCTTCAGTTTTGAATTATTTGTATTATTTATCAGTAAATACATCGTATTTAGCAACGTTTTACATACATTCAATTTATTTTAATATATATATTTTACATATTTTTATTCTATCAGTCTTTAATAATTTAAATAACAAAAGTATTACTTTTCTTCTTCTTCATCGTCATCTTCTGGACGTTCGGGAATTTCTGTATCATTGCCATCATCTTCGTTGCCTTGAATTGGTGTTTCCAGACCTCCCTGAATTTTATGTATGGTCAAAAGCACTCTCTTGCTCACAGTCACTTTGCAATGAAACAGCATTGAGACAAGCTTGCCCATTACACTGGCCACAAGTTAAAGTGCATTGCAGCCCCGATTTTCGACATCGGCACAGTGCACCACATCCATTCTTACAATTACAAAATAGAGTATTCATTAATTCATGTGGAAGCTGGTGGTAATATTGTTGTCATCGGCTCCAGGAACTCATTTTGGAGCACCCAACCCCATTCCTGGGGTTCTAAATCATGCCCTAACCATTTTTGAACTTGGTAATAGACACCGTTTATATGCTGATGGGCCGCTGCACTTGTCGGTGGAAAATTAGATAATTGGACAGGTTTATTAAGTTTTGTAGATTTAATGAACTGAGTACATCGATGATGATCGATATTATCCTGATTTTATAGCATTGTAGATCGCTAGTAAGATCGAATGCCATAATCGTATAATTGTTGGACAGGGCACTTTTCTTCTAGAAAAACTTGAGCTAGTTCGTCGAAATTGGCAAGTTGTTCTAGTGCTTTTATGAAAGTTTTTTTTTTTCCTTTTTTAAACAGCGCAGAAGTTGTATCACATCCACTGAATGCATGTAAAAATATAACATGTTTTTTAGAAATGGGATATTTGTCAAAACTTGTTGAAGAATATATTTGTGTTTTGACATTGCCTTTGCCAACTTTTTTAAAGAAAATATCTTGTTGATGTAATTGGGCGCGTCCAATTAAAATAACTAGTAAATCTATATCTCCTTTAATGATGTCAGTCCTTTCATGTTTGGATTCTTCGATAGGTGTTTCTATAATTAGAACTACAGCATCATCTCTCGCTTGTTTTGTTGTGATATTTACACTCTCAAAACTTTCAATGAGTATACCAATAAGTTTCTTATTATTACATCGATTTGACAAAAATTTTTCTTGGCAAATTGGCATAATCATTGTTTAAAAATAGGTAAAATGCTATTAAATACAATGTATTTTCTGATAAATAATACAAATAATTCAAAACTGAAGGTAGTATTCACAGGTATTCACGGTTGGCATTGCATTACAGTACATATGGCTGAGTGCTGCGCGCTTACCGCACTCTATCGGAAAAACGGTTGAGCGCATGAAAAATTGCTCCAAATAAAATGTGTCGCAAATTTTATGCTCTACAATTTCGATCCGATGTGTTGACATCATTGGAGCAATAGAAACCAAGATAATCGCAAAAAACTGTGTTTTCTCACCTTTGACCTTGAATAACTTTCGACGCAGACACGAGATTTTATGAGACTTTTGAGGCAACTATGAGGACCCCAAAATGAAGGTATATACAAAAATTCAGCTTATTATCTCCCATTCCGAGGTTGACCTCTTTTTTATGCTAAAATGACTGGGCTATATGGTAATTTTGAAAATTTGCTCAGCAAAACAAAGGTTTTTGCCTTACAACTTCCACTGCAGTCATGAAATCAAAACGAAATTCATATGGTAAATAGACTTTTATGTAGGCAATATACAGTTGGTTGAAAACGATGTTAGGGTTGCCAACTATGGTTGTTTTTGTATTGTTGCCATATCTTTAGTGAGCGATTTTATCATGAAATTTTCAAATGGCAATGCTCTTGCAGTAAAAATAAGCGACAAATATTAAGATTTCGAGAATTTTAAATTTTTTTTAGCATGGTAGCACTAAATTTTTGTATATCCTATAACTTCCAACGTAGTCTTTGGTTCGAAACGAAATTGGACTTCAAGTTAAGCAGATTTCATACATTTTTGGCTTTGGTGCTAGCAAAGGTTCACCAGCATGAGGCGTTTTTCCCATTTTCGTATCAATAAATGTTAACGTCGATTATTCATATGATGAAAATCTTTAATGCAAATAAGTAAACAATGTTTAATTTTTCAAGCTCTGGACATTTTTAACCTCAAACATCTTTCTATCCCTGTTACTTTCGATGAAAGCGAGATTCATAGAGTAGGTTGATTTTGACGGGAAGCAGTTATGGTAGGCTTTTAGTTGCAGTGCTGACAAAGTATTTGCAAGCACTGAGCTATTTCTTCATTTATGTTAAAGGATATGCTGTGTTAAAAGTTGTTTAACATAAGCAACCTATATTCAATATAAGTAGTAAATGTTTGAATTTCCTAAATTTTGAGATCCATGCAAGTGGTAGCCCTGAAAAACTTTCGAACCTATGGATTTCATTCTTGTGATCAAAGCGGTTCACAGCCCTCGACACAGGCTGGCTGTAATAAAGCTGTTAGAATATGGACTAAATATCCGCACGATTCCTCTCCTGTTCATCGAATATTAGTGTTTCTAGCGATTCTGGTGCGCTAGATTTTTTTTTAATTGTATCACATTATATTTATTTCGAGTCGAGTAGTGTCAGTTGACCATCAACTATGGCTGCAAACTTACCTCTGATATCAAACTAGGTTGAAAAATTACGTTTTACCAGAAAATACGGGTAATAAGTTAAATTTCAATAAATTTGCTAAAGGTTTGGTGTCAGATCGATTGCTCTAAGGTTTCCAGAGTGTTTTAATAGATTTTGGTTTTATAGCATTTTTGTCTGCCATTGCTTTACACATAAATTAGTAACGATTATGTTACCTATAAAATTAATATAAAGAAAACTTTTATAGAAGAGTATGGTAGATAAAAGCTTTTAAAAATTTGAACATCTTATTAGTGGCATAAGCAAATAATTTCGAAGTCAAATGACAAGCTCGAGTTTATAACAAGAATGCAATACAGTGCAGAAATCACAGACTCGTGAAAAATTCTGATAGGTGTTAGGTATGCATGGTTATGAGTATTATTTTCTTCAATTGTAAAAGAAAATTGGAAAGTAGTTGTTTCGAATGAAAAATGTTTTTGTACAGATGTTTCAAATTAAATTTACTTGAGTATAAATTTTCTGTATAAATGTTTATACTATTCAAATAATAGATAGTGTCAAAACATTAAATATGAAATTATTGTTGCTTAACCGAATACAATTTTACGAGAAAAACATGAATGAAAATTGTATCTAATGGTAAATATTGATTAAACTATTGACATTAAAAAATAAATAGATGAAAAGGAAGCTGTAATGATGAATCTATATTTAGTAATTAGTTTTTTGCTGTACGACTGGTTTTAAATTCTAAACTCTTGACTTGTGATTTGGAAGCAAGTAAGAGTCGAGCATCAAAACTATAAGTGCTTATTGTAAATCACCTCAAAACATAACATACTTCTTTTGTCTGTGTAGTTGATAAGTACTGAGTCCGTTGGTGATATGCTCGCCTGAAACGCTGTTATGTTATAAGGATATAAAATAACCTTGCGATGACGAAAATAATGTGTATAAGGTGGAGCTATAAGTGGAGTCTGGACGAGTTCCATACTCCCGTCATAGATACTTTCGTGGTAGTTTACATCCATTCCAATTTTTCTAACTGAAAAAAAACCATACGTTTAATCTGAATAGTCTTTTGTAAGTACCTATAGTATGTTTGAGATCCAAGAATATGCGGGGTGAACTAAAAATACTAGGCAGTGTTTGTATCTAAGAATAGTCAAGGTTACGGTGCTGCTAAATATCTGTAAAAATGTGCACAGTATTTTCAGATATATACTGAACTAAGTAATATCTGGCAATGGCAAATAAAGAAAGGTTCTAGTTGAGCGGACTGTTCTAGATTAGCTAAATGAAGCATAATTCAAATAGATAGGTGCAAACTTCGTCGAAAACTTATATCTGAACTTGTTCATTAATCTTTTTAGTTCGATATGATTTAATAATAAATCATATATACTATAACACAACTCGCTGATCGTAACTATGATATCTTGATCATTTAAATCCCATTGTGAAAATCGCCGATAGTATTTAACATTACGTTGAAATTTTTCATCATTGAATAATCAGTTACTATTTATTGATTATATTCTAGAGTTGTTTTAACAAAAAAATATTCTTATTTATTGGGTTTCATTTTAAAACAGGCAGCAAAGTCTGAGCATTAATTACATTAAAATATATGAATACATTAATTTGGGACATTGAAGCAATTAGATGACGTAGTCAATGAATTAATATAATCCTGCAGCTTTTCATAACAGGGTGAAATAGTGATGCGCGATTGCGAGATGTTAAACTCGATTGTTTCGGTTGTTCAAATATCTCGAAACATCTCGATGGTTTTAAGTTGGACTCGATTGTTGCAATCGAGACAATCAAGACAATCGAGAGAATCGAGACCATCGAGATAATCGAGAGAATCGAGTCAATCGAGACAATCGAGAGAATCGAGACAATCGAGAGAATCGAGACAATCGAGAGAATCGAGACAATCGAGAGAACCGAATAAACATCTCGTCATCGTAGCAATCGATTATTCGGTCGGTCAAGTCATCGACAATCGGTTGACGGCAATTGAGTCAGCCATAAAGCACGTTTCGTTGGCGCAGCCAATAAAAAAATGTTCAAATATTTCAGCAAAAATATTAATTGTTATTATTTGATCAAACTGCAATTTTTTGGGAAATATTGATATATGAAAGGATATGTTTATCTTAAGTTAAAATCAAGATATCTTTAACTCTTTGGTGGCGGTGGGTATGTTAGTGTGTAAGCACACCAGTATACACAGTACGCAGTAGAACCGCTTGTGAAGAATAGATTCGAATGGATTGGATATACGATTTAGTAGATTTTTTTACGTGTGCATACATATGGTATGTAATGATCAGATATGCATGGGAATTTGTATGGCTAGCATTTATCATGTATACATGGCTGGTAGTTTTGCTAAAACTATTAAGTCTGATCAAAGTGTATGATCAAATATTATATGAAGTTGAGTTTTGTCATGCTGTTAAGTACGTAAAAATAAAATCTGCTTTTAGATATTGCAGTTTGAAAGCATATCATGTATCCAGTATTTTCGTATTTGCGAGTATTTTATTCAAATATTCAAAAAGTTTTTAGGGCAAAATTAGCTGAAATCGGCCAATTTTGGGTAGAGTGGTTTCGGACATAACGGGCCAAGACCTGTTGCTGTGATACAAACATTTCGGTGTTGTAGGGGAGTAAGGGGTTCGATGATTGAAAGTGGTCGGGGAGTACAATAGTGATATTTTAAGGATGAAAATATCATCGCAACTTAAAAACAAGCAATGTTATTGCTTATTATAATGTGGCATGTAGGGATGATCCAAAAGTAGTGATAATTTGTTATTTCCAGTTTGCATAAAATTAAAAACAAATTTTTTTTACTGTCTCATATACCCACTAAGTCAGCATAAAAACATATAAATAGGCCACGATTCCAGGGAGGTACATTCATTTGACTACGAACTGTCAAAGAGAAAAGATCAAAATAAAAAAATAAGCAAATTAGAGCTATCATTAAGTATCTGTGTTTGAAAAAAAATGTCTACCAAAAACATAGACAGTGGCTTGGTGGCAACTCCTCAAAAAATGGCAAGGCATCTATCATCGGCCTCATGACTGGGGAAATGATGGACCGTGAAATTATGTCCACAGTATGCCGAGGTTGCTCCTCCTGCGAGGGACCTTGAACAGGAGATGAATATGATGCATGGAAAGCCTGTCATCATAAGGAGTGTTGGACGATGGGTCCGCGAGTATGATGGAAATTGAAAGAATAAATGGAAGAGGTGTTATAGAGCACCTACATCAGTGATGGGGACAGCAAAACATTCAAACCATATGAGGACAGATATTAAATTAATATTAATTTTTCTGTTGTCAAACTATTGCTTAGCTGACGTTTGTATTATTTCAGGCTGAATGCAGTGGTCATGAGCAAAAGATCATTCATCACTGAACTCAGTGATGAATCTTTTGTTGTGCAAACGAGTCATTTAACTGACTTTTTTTTGGAAAAATGTATACCAAAAATCCATTTTTTTGGACAAGGCCTATTGTTGAAACTGGGACTGAAGATGCAGTCTTAACATTCAATGATGGGCAAACATGCCGGGTGAGTGTCCTAAAGACACTGGAAGTCATTGCAAGAAATTTAACTGATAGGCTGGGCGAATGCCATTGTTAAAGAAAAAAGTATGATACGTGACCTTTTCTTCAGCGAAGGAGACCAGAGTTGCCAGGAGAAGTCTTGAACAGGAAGCAGAAGAAATACGACTTGAAAAAGGAGGACTTAGCTATTGTGCTGAGCCATTCGAATCCAGAAAAGTACAAAATAAATAGCTGTGAACGTTGATAAAACTACAGAAATGTTATTCTCAAAACGTTTTTTTTTTACAGTTTACAGCAACAAGATTACTCCAAAACGATAAAAGCTAGATGATTCATTTTTTGTAGAGCTTACCTACTAGTTACCTTCAAACCGGCATAGGGGTTTCGTGAAATACTTTTTACTTTTAATAATTTTAATTTTTGTGCAGTGAAAAATGGTGTGTTTTTTGGCATGATTGTAAATTTTGATGTGGTTTAAGTTAGGAGAGGAATTTCACGAAACCTCTGTGACTATTTTTGGATACTAATGGGACTTATGTCCCATTAAAAATTTATTTCTATGTCTGAAACCGTTCTCATCAAACCTTGCGCACAAAATCTGACCGCCTATTTCCCCTTCCTATGAACACCTCCTGTTCAGAGAGTTCTAAGGCACTGTGATAAATGTATACAGGTTAAATTAACACCTTAAGATTGGGAAAGAAGCTACAAAAGCATAAATTAGTTCCAGGGAGGCGTACTTTTAATCAAATAATTAGTGAATTAAGCTTAATTCTAGGGAATTTTTGGTACCCGACTCCCTTAAGAAGCTGCCCATTAAAAATTAACAGCCACACATCAGCGCCAATCATCCTTTCCAGAATCTTTAGCAAAACAAAACTGGTTGATAAACATAAGGTTTTACACACAACATTTTCTCTGCTTTGAGAATAGACACAACTGTTGTTTCCCAGTAGCTGACGGGAACATAGGACAAGCGCAAGCATTCATTATATATATCCTTCAGCCATGGCAGCGTTACTTCTATAGACTGCTGGATAGCAGCTGGAAGAACGCCATCAGGACCCGGAGATTTGAAAGGCTCGTGGGAGCTTATGGCCCATCTCGATTAGGAGTTTTTAGGAGATTTTTAGAAAGAGAAAAACTGACAGCCTGTTCCCTTGGAGCGCTACGTATGCTCAGGGCTCTGAGTGCACTCTACAGCCTTCGGTGTTGGGCTTAAGACCTTACGTAGGTGATTTGACTCATTGATACCCTGCATGCTGCTACAGAACGATCATGTTTAAAAACCTTCAGTTTCGTTTTATACATTTCCATTGCAGCAGCCAAGTGATCCTTGTCACAAAAAATTTGAAGGCCAAGGACATTAGTGATATTCTTGGCAAGAATACAGACTCGTCCTCGCTCCAGACTGTCGGGCATAATCAGTCTTTATCCATTGGTGCGTAAGCGCAAACTCAGTTTTTTTAGCTGTCTTAGACAGGCTGAGGAGCAGGCTCGCTGTTGCAACTTTAGAATTGTTGTGGTTAATTTGAAGTACCCTGACCATAGTCAATCAACATTAAGTTGAAGCCCTCCTCAGACGCAAGAGTTGTCTCACTCCACTTCTTTGTTTCCAGATTGAGGAGGTCTAGACAGCTACCCAAATCAGATGTAGTCTCGACACTGACCCTACTAGGTATCAAAGAAACCTGCTTCAGACACTTATTTTAGTATACATATATGCCTCATCTCTGGTATATTTAACTGACAAACGAGAAGCAGTGAAAAGTGCACTCATGAAAAAAGGATTAAGTCATGGAGAAATCGCTCCAATTATTAAAATTTATTATGAAAACTAAACCGTGATCAGTTCAGTCAAATAAAATAAATATTTGTCTAAAATTCACTGAATCTAGGCCTGATTCACCGTGAACTTTCTTAGAAAACTAATAAATAGAGCCTGTGCTTTGCTGGCTTACCACGGATGAAAACTGTGCCACATCACCCTGCGCTTTATTTGGCGCAGATCCGTTTAGTAATTCAGTAAGTTCTTCACAGTAATTCGTCATGACTCAGCCTGTATCACTTCAGAGACCGGCGTTTCATTTTATGGTTAGGTTAAGTTCAGCGGCTGCCTGTTTCTATATGCCACACATTTAGGCACACAAGGACCCATTGCGATACCACATAGCATAGAGTACAGCTCTTATTAAGTGGAGAGCTACCCTGAGTCCTTGATGAACTGGATGATCTCCTTCAGGTCCACCAAAGCCACTTCGATTCGGCAAGGAAAGAAGTATGAGTCAAAGGACTTAATCTTTCTTCCAACGTAGGCTGGACACTCTCACAGGAGGTGAAAAATTGTTTCCTGTTCCTGTATCTACAGCTCCGTCAGAAGTCGTTGTGTCCAGTTAAGACAGCGACCGCTGCTCAGAAAAAACCACTTCAAAAATCAGCCCCTAGTACGACCAATGCGAAAGGTCACAATTGTCGGATAGCTCATGCGTGTTATCTAATTGCGTTATTAGCACGTGAACAAGTTTAATTGCGGTGTTCAGTTAATTTTTGTTGATAAGCGTTTTTTAAATGGTCGGAATTTGCGAACATCGGCATTGGAAACTTTTTGATTTTAGAAAAAACAGGTTTTGTAGTTGTCCAAGTCAGTAAAGTAAATAGTGAGTAGAGTAAAGAGTGAGTATTGGTGAAATGATGAAAAAAATTATGAGTTCAACTGGTAAGTATAGGGTTATCCATTTCGTGCTTCAGAAAGTAAAACCCTGCATGCCGACATCTGTTAAAGATACTCGTCAACCACGCTGAGTTTTGCAATTTTAGAATATGGATACAAAGAATACGTGAATTGGGTGTTGGAAAACAAGCTGTTGATGCTGATTTTTTGAAAAAAATTTCTTCAGTGATGAAGCTTATTTCTCGCTTTGTGGATATGTTAATAAGCAGAACTGTAGAATATGGGGCTCAAAAAATCCACAAGTAATCGTTGAGAGGCCATTACACTCGGAAAAAGTCACTGTGTGGTGCGGATTATGGTCTGCTGGCATGATTGGTCCGTATTTTTATGAGAACGATCAAGGATGAGCCATCACCGTCAATTCTGTTTGTTAACCGATTATTTTTGGACGGATATCGAAGATTATGATCTTGACGGTATGTTATTTCAGCAGGATGGAGCAACAAGTCACGTATTTAACACAGACAAATCGAGGCCTTTTGCAAGAGAAATTTCCAGAACGTTTCCAGGCTGATGTAAATTGGCCTCCAAGATACTGCGATTTAACGCCTCTGGATTTTTTTTTGTACGCGAAAGATACGAAAGATACGGGTAACGCGAAAGATCGTGTTTATGCGAACAATCTCCAAATGTTGGACGAACTGGGAGCCGATATTCGTGAAGTCATGACGAAGATATTGCCCGAATTGTGCCGGAAAGTCATTGAAAATTACCTCAAAAGGATTGAATCCTGTAAGGAATCCTGTAAGGAATCCCGTGGAGGACATTTGAAGGACATTGTGTTTCGTATATAATGGCAAGAATTAATCTTTACACAAATTATGAAATAAAAATTACATCACTTTCCGAATATTTTATGTGTGTTTTTTTTAAGTTTATTTTGTCAAGCATGAAATGGATAGCCCTTTACCAAAAAATGATGAACGGTATTGAGTAAAGTGTTAAAATCAACTGATAAGAACTAACCTTATGAATCAAAAAAATCGAAATCAAAATTAAAATCGAAATCAAAATTATAAGTGATTATTTTAGGGGATCGAAAATTCAGGTGAAGTGTTCGTGCATGGGTTTGTACATATATGTGTAAATATATGCTCAGTAATAATTTAAAATTTAGTGCTAAATTATGCTTAATAATAATTTAGAATTTAGTGCTGAGGGGAGCAAATTTAAGGGAGTTAATCTAAAATGAACCAGTGAATAAAAAAACAACTTTTTCGTCTAACAAGTTTAAACCCAGAAACTCGATAGGCCGCATTCAAGATAATGCATTAAAAAGTCCTAACTGGAAGCGATTAGGTTATTTAATAATAGAAAAATATATTTTAAGTCTTTTGATTGTTAACAAACCATAGAGATTTTTAAATGGTAATATAAAACATGTAATATATACGATGTAAAAAGATGAAGAGCACGTTTTGTTTTTGCCCAAGCAGTACAAAATGCTGATTGGAAAAATATAAGACATTATCAGCAAAAGTTCATTTTCGATTATATCATAAGGTTTGTTAAAAAAAACGAATCTTCTAAAAATAATGCAATAGACGAAGTAGGAAAGCAGGAAAAACAATAATTATACGTAGATGAAGATAGTACTGACGATGAGATAATTTATTCGCTGTGGAAATCATTGTGCCATATAATTTAATTGATTATCGAAAAAAAATATTACACACGATTGTATCATTATAGAAGTGTGAAAAAATTGAGCTATCTACTAATTAGTTGCAAATATAATCTACAGCGCTTGCATACCCTACTTGTAAGAAAAGTTTCACATTAAAAGGGTGTATGAGCGACACATTAAAAGGGAATATGAAAAGTAAGAATGTGTTAGCATACAAGGAGGGACTCAAAAGTAACGAGACTACTTTTATAATGATTTATTTATTGTAGATGATTGTAATGATTAATCTCCTTCAAAGTACTGTCCATTAGAATAAATGCAGTTGTCCAATCTTTTTTTCCACTGACTGAAACACCTCTGGAACACTTCAACAGTGATATTGTCGAAGCCGTTGGTACTTCATCCATAGTCAGAAATCGCCACCTTTTCAAGTCTCTTTTCAATCGGAGAAACAAAAAGAAATCACACGGGCCAACTAATACCAGTAGCTGTCCTCTTTGCGGAGTTTGTCAGGGTTCGATTCTTGGCCTCTTATTTTTCCTAGTTGTTATCAACAATCTTTTGTTCGTTGTAATTGCCTTTTGTTTGCTTATAGCTTCATGGTGCTCAGAGAAATTGAATCTACCGACAACTGCATACAGCTACAAATTGATCTTTGTACTCTGTGCGACTGGAGCTAAACACACTTACTTTGGGCATATTTAAATGCTATCAAATGTTTTATACGTATAACCGGCAAGGCCTCTCGTTTGTGCGGTTTTATTGTTTGATTTTCTGCTCCTTTTACTAGCGTCTCTGCATCTTTTCATCGCTTTTTTTCTCACTTGTTCGTAGCATCTCCCCGCCATAAATATCTTAACGATGCGATAAAATATGTTCAGCGCAACTCGCTCACTCTTTAAATTCGACATTCTTTATTGCAAATCCTTTTATTGCCGACGAGTGTTCTTTGAGGAGTGGATGTCCTTCAACCTACTCCCCATTCCCAGGTTCTCTGATCTTGGCTGTAAGCTGTGCTTACGTAACGTTAGCCGGTCACCTAGATCTTCGTTAATATTTTCTCTGTCCTTCAGCCGGACTTAGGTTTAATTTAATTTACCGTTAGTACTGTAGCGATTTTAAAAGTTGAGGGTAGCTAGAAGGCACCTCAACTGAACCCAAGTCCCCATTCAATTGCTGCCGAGTTAGAGCATCGACTCGGTAGACAAATGTCTCCACTGGCAAGTTGCTGGGTTACCCATTGAAGGAACGGCTATATCCAGCCATGATGGTCGTAATTCTGTCGGCGGACAATCTATCGAATCGGTGGCTCCGATAGTTCCTGCGGGATGCTGTCTCGTCCACAGGTTCCTTTTGTTGGTTCGGGGATGGCTGGGTTCTTTTCACGGGGAAAACAGTGGAATCCGGGAGGCTGACCGGATTCCGCACAGTGGAATCAGGTCAGCCTCCCGACTCAACAGCAAGTGCATGTTTTTCTGTAGTTCAGACGTCTGCTGCTGAAAAGCGCGCAGCTCCTTTTGCATAATGGAGCAAACTTCGGCGGCTGGTGCCTGTCGGAAATAGACGAGGCTCTCGCTAATGAGTCGAGAGACTGACCCAATCCAACCGCTACAGCAGGATCCTCTATATCGAATTCCTGGATGTCCCGTTCTTCCCTCTCTATCCCTCGGGTCTTCACTCCCGGCCTGGACGTCTTTGGTCGCGCCCCTTGCAACTTACATTCTCCAGCCGCGGAGGCCTGTCCAACACGCAAGGGGAGACTCAGCGGACCACGTCACAGCGGACAGTCTTGGGGGTTTATCAACCAGTGCTCTAGGCAGGTGGTGTGAAATTTATGCTCATATCTCGCAATGTGAGTGGCCTGGGCAGCGGTTAACGGCTGCTGGCAGATGGTGTGCTCAACCTCCACTGCCGTGCCGGACAAGTCCTCCCTGCTGTGCCGTAATGGCATGTTGTCCAAAACGGGTTTATGTTCTGAAACTCGAATTTATTCATTAAATGCGCACGCTTGCAAATCGCGTGACTAACTCTGAAATCAGTACGCTTACTAACTAGGCTGATAACGGCTATGAAAGAGAATTCAAAAATAATATATGCACACCTCTAGGTGCGTGATTTTGCGTGACTGACTAATGGAAATATATATATGAATTTAATTTGAAAAAACAAACTTTCGAAAATTTTCATAAAAATATGAAATTCTTATTGGAGTCAGTCCAATCAAAATGTATCAAAAATTACTACTGATCTGAAATTTATGTTAAGATACTGAATGAAATTTGACGTTGATAAGTTAATGAAATTTTAAAGCTAATGAATGAAATGATGTTTAAAGTTATAGTTGAGATTTTCTGCCCTTCCGAAGCCACGACAAGGAGGCAAAGGAGCAAAACAAAGTTGTTGAGTCCTCAGGACCCAATATCTTCCTCGAATATCTGGTCAAGCTTAAGGGACGTGGAGGTAGCACCACGCAAACCCCCACGTAATCCAACAGCAGCTTGAGCTAAACCCCGGAAAAGTTGTCCGGCTCTAGGCACCAACAGTACAAAAAAGTTGCGATAGCTTAGACACAAAGAGGGGCAGGGGCCTTTCGGATGACTTGGACTAGGAGTGGCGGTAAACCACCGAACCTGGTGGTCCAAAGTCAACCTCCGGGTTGCACCTTGAGCCAAAAAGCTCAAAAAGACAACACAATGGAAGCTACCCAATAGTATACAAAAAGGAATGGCTCTTAAAGGATAGGAGGGGATATGGTTGCGGCTAGTGGGAGATAGAGCTTATGAATATCTCCAAAGAGAGCTGACTGTTTTATTGAACAGCAAAGAAAAGAATCGCAAGGGAAGCGATTCAAGGACATGTTAATGGGAATGGTCCTTTACGGGCAAAGCCCCTTTTCAATTTTGTACTTGCGGCTAGTATTAGTTCATTTGACGGATGATTAATACGTAGCGTCTCCTCTTTGTTTTCTGGGAACGAAACCACTCTACTTTCAAGTGGCCCACCCCAGCCGCGTAGAGCTATCAAAGCGGCCTACCAGCATCCGTCAGAGTTGGATTGAAGGGTGCTCCGCTTATGCGGACGAGGGGCCTTCACGGCCATTTCCAGGGTATCCTGCTCCCGGGGCACTTTTAATTTTTTGTTGATTTGCCCCTATTGATGGTTCGCCATCACATTACCTTGCCTTTTAGGCCCTCTTCTGGACTTCGGTTCAGTTGAGGCGCCTACTAGCAACCCTCTCATTCATAAAATGGCTACAGCGCGTATCCCCAGGAAGCACAACGACCTTCAACTTTGTCCTTTTTCACTAACGTTTTTTCAATTTAAATCTAAAATAAAAATTTCAATTCTTAAAACTTATCACCACACTTGGTTATATTATTACTATTACTATTATTGTATTTTCTTCTGTATAATCTTTTATGCATTCCTTTAATTCGTTGATTTTTATAATTGTATATTTTGAATTCTATCCTCTGTTAATTTCATTAGTCTCTTTCTGGTTGTTTTTACGTATTTTTATTTTCGTAATTGGGCATTAGCCTGTTAAAAGATTTAAATAAACAAATTGATAAATAAACATCGAATTTTAAGTGTCTAGGCAAACCAGCCTGCGAGCAAACTTTTGTTCGAAATTAATTTTCAGTTCCATTGGAATCGGATGATAGTTTACATCGAACATACATACAAACAGACATACATTCATTTTCATATAAGTATGAAATATGCTTAGCAAATATTAAGTACTCTGAAAATGTGCTTTTGGAGGCATAAGATAGAATGTGCTTAAATCAACAAACAAGCTACATGCAACATTATAACAAACATAACAAGCCGTAAAATTCTTAGATTCCGAGTTTGAATTGACGTTTTTCGAAAAAAATCTATGAACTTTGCTGCTTTTATCTAAAAATACATATCTATCTCACCAATTTCCGAACTGTTGTGATCTTCCTGTTGATGAGAAATACGTCTATTGTGCAGCCTATCTGAACTCTTGTTGTGCGGAATCGATGCAAAATTTTGGTGCTGGTGCAATATAAAATCATTTCTACTATTATGTTTGTAGATGGAATTGTTTTCAATAAATGTACTAAAAACGTGCTCATCTAAGTTTGTGCCATTTCCATTAGCGACATTATATTTAAGTTTTTTCATGCTGTTTGATGAAGATGACGGATATATGTAAACGTCGGTGGCTGGACGATGAGATGCCAGGGCAAGAGGTATCTTGTGCAATGGGAAGAGGAAGTGAGGAAAACGTGAAGGAACTTTATCGAACTTATTTGGTCTAGGGTGTAATGAGTTTGTTGGAATTCCATAGGATTTCGGAAAGTGTTTGGGGATTGAATCTGAAATTAAAGAATACGTTAGTTCCGAAAGTTCTCAGAACGATTTTATGCTATGGTTGAATAACAGATTCAAATTTATCACAAAAGAACTTTGGCGAAACGGAAAAACCCTATCAAAATTGTTTATCGACGTAAATTGATTTCTGTGTTGTATTTTTTTACAGAGGCATTGTATGTGAGATAAAAATCATTGAATGAAAGTTCGCATTCGGCGGTATATTCAACGGAATTAGCTTCCCTGCAAAAACAAAATCTTCTCCAATCAGCACGCATTGCAGATATGTAGCTGATCGAATTACAAATTGTTTTTAAACGTTTTTTTTTGCATTATAAATGATTGCATTATACCTTTTTACTAAATTAAAATTAGTATTAAACTCATTTTGCCGAAAATTCATGATATATATATATATATATATATATATATATATATATATATATATATATATATAAATATATATATATATATATATATATATATATATAAATATATAGATATATATATATATATATATATATATATATATATATATATATATATATATAAATATATATATATATATATATATATATATATATATATATATATATATATATATATATATATATAAATATATATATAGACATATCAGCAAAATGATTAAGGGAGATATTCTCTGGAGTAACCGATTCAATTGAGCTGAAAATTTCGGACAACATAGATGTATATAGTGGGTAGGTCCATGACTTGCTAGAATATCTAGAATATCTTTAACCTTTTTGCGGCGGCGGGCATTTTGGTGAATTTTCAGGTACTCCTATATTTCCAAGCAGTGAACATTTTTGTTAAAAAAAGTTTTGGGAATGAAAACTTATTATGTTTTAAGCTTGTTTATGATAAAGAATTGGAAATTTTGTAGGTGCTGAGTGCCTAAAAGTAGGCACGGATTTTTTTTCGATTTGTCATAACTTCTAAGAAAAACAATGAATCATCGTGAAATTTGCAGAGCGTATTGATATAGACTAAAACTTAACACACATGGACTTTCAAGACTGTGCAGGCAACTTTGCAGCTACATCAGGCTCCTGAAAAAAATCCTTCAAATCATCGACCCTCCTGAAAAATTTTTGATTTTTGAAAATGAGTTCAAATTATTGGTAAATTTTGACTTTTTTCCACCAAGTCAAATAAAAAAACAAGAACAACCCGTGATCAAATTACCTCTATTTTCAGCTCTCAAAACTTCTGTTCACGAGGACTGACGATCGGATAATGCGATCAATATGAAATTTACAGGACATGTTGGAATTAGCTAGGACCAGGTCTTATATACGGGCAATACTGTGGCAGTGGTGCCATTTTAGAAAATCGCCTGGAAAAGAAACTGGTTTTTGGCCTATAGCTTCCGATTAAGCCACCAGATTTTGACGAAATTCACGCAGTAGGTGAACCTTACTCTAAGATAGATTTCATAGAAATTTGGTTGAAAAATCAGTATAGGGTTGCCAGCTATGGAAATTTTTGTCTCCTAAATATAGTCAATTTGCTCAGGAAAATAAAGGTTTTTCCCTATAACTTCCGATGCAGTAACGAAATTAAAACGAAATTTATGTGATAAGTGGATCTTGCTGCAATTCTGATTCTGTAGGAATTTCGTTGAAAAATCATGAAAGGGTTGTCAGCTATGATGAATTTCGTAATTTATTGAAATTTCTTTATCGGGCGATGTTGTCATGAAATTTCCAAATGGGAATGATTCTGCAATGACAGTTAACAACAAATATTTAGGTTTCGAAAATTTGAAAAGTATGGAGAAAAAAAAAATTCTATTCACTCCTATAACTTCCAGCGCAGCCATTCAATCGAAAGGAAATTCACAGGGTGAATTTAACTCAACGTGAAGCAGCTATGGTGCTGACGCATGATTGCCAGCACCAGATAATTTCGTAAATATTGCACCAACAGATGCTTCCATTTTGTATTCTTAAGCAAAGCATTTACAATAAAATAAGCAACCGATATTTAAATTTTCCGAGATTTGAAAATTTTTCGGATGGCATCCCCAGACATAGTTTAATCGCTGAAACTTTCGATGAAATCCTTAGATGAAAACGAAATTCAAATGATAGGTTGATTAAGCACGAGCATGTTATGGTAAACTTATTGCTGCTGTGTTGAACAAATGTTGCCAGCACTGAACATTTTCATCATTTGTGTTATAGGTAATGCTGTCAGAAAATGATATTTGTTCCTTTGAGTAAGAAATGGTTGATATGATAATACAAAGAAGTGTATTACGTCTTCACACATTTTTAACTCCCTCAAAGATAATTTCTTCGAAAATTAGCTTTCTAGCGGTTCTGACGCGCTAGACTTTTTTTGTTGGTTTCCTCTGTTATCAAGGGCTAATTCAACTTAACCGCAATGCGGATTATATGTGAAACAAAATATGATAAGAGCATCGTGCGCATGTTCCGTTGGGGAAGTAAGTTCTTTTTAATGGAGTTATATGAATTTGAATGTTAAAAGCCAGGGTTTGAATAAGAGAAACTACATAGAAATATTCCAATTTAGATGTATAGCCGCCACTGGTAAAAGGTCTGACCACAGAAGAAAGCGAAAGCAGAAACGTGAGAACTTCTTTGGAGTGGACTCAATTTGGTCTGTATACACTTGAATTCCTTTGATCTTCTTCTGACAAAACCTAAGATATTGTTAGTACCGTGAAAGTGAAATGTGAAAGATTATAAATAAATAATTCTTTCTAGCTCGAGTATCTAATAAAAACCTTGCAGGCTTCTTTAAAATAAGGAAGTGAAGATTATTTTAGTCTAAAAAACATATTAAAATTCTAATGTTCTTCAATAATAACTTGATTGCATTGGCCGAAAGTTGTACTGGGGATATTTTCAATATTGGTGTAAGACATTCTTGCATTTCAGAGCGCTTTTGGACTGCGGATGATTTGTGGCGAGGTGGCATAATTCATCATCATCGGGGCACTACAGCCCGAATCGAGCCTTAGCCTCCTTAATGCTTCGCCTCCATTCGTCTCGGTTCAGCGACCAGTTCGGTGCTCCCAAAAGTGACCTGCTGTCAGCATCTATCGAATCCTCCCAGCGCTAGCGTGGCTTACCGACTGACCTGGCTCCGCTCGCTTGCCCCTTGAGATATCGTTTGGGGATTCGATTGTCGCTCATTCGTTCGGCGTGGCCAGCCTATTGTACTTTTTGGAGTCGTATGACGGTAGATACTTCCGGCTCGTCATGTATGGTATACACCTCGTTGTTTTATCGGATTCGCCATCCATCTTCTTCCCGTATTGGACCGAGGATCCTTCGCAATACCCTTCTCTCAAACGTATTCAAGGCATTTTCTGATGCCTGAGTCAGCGTCCAGGTTTCGCTTCCGTAACATAGCACAGGTCTAATAATTGTTTTATAGATGCGAAGCTTCGTATTCCTGTGTACGCATCGAGATTTCAAAGTGGGAAGCACCGAAAAGAATGTCTTATTGGCTAATTGAATCCGTAGTTTGATTTCGTCAAGCTCATTCCCATCCTTCGAGAGGTTCGTGCCTAGGTACACGAAGTTTTCTACGTTTTCAAGGTTATAGTCCCCTATCGTTATGTTTTGTCTTATTGGCGTCCTTTTCCTTGATTGAGTCATAACTTTTGCTTTTTGTTCGTTAATTTGAAGACCAACTTCCTTGGCGGTTTCGTCTAGTGTTACAAATACTTCCTTGGCGTTGTCGAACGAACGTGACATAATGTTGATGTCATCAGCTGTGTCGACTTAAATAATAGAGTTCCTCTTGTGTCAACGGGGATTTTTCTGATGACATACTCAAGCGCTAAGTTAAAGAGTACCGGAGCTAATCCATCCCCTTGTTTTAACCCTGTATTCGTCGAAAACGAGTTGATCATATTATTCTGAATCTGCACTTATGACGTGGAGTCGGTCATGGTCGTTTTCACCAGTCGTACCAACTTTGCTGGGATTCCGAACTGCAGCATGATATTATATAATGCAGTTCGGTTGATGCTGTCGTACGCTTGTTTGAAGTCGACGAATATTTGATGGACATCAATGTTGAATTCCCAGCATTTTTCCCAAATTTGTTTGACCGTAAACATTTGGTCAGTTGTTGATCTTCCCGTCTGAAACCACCTTGATATTCACCAAGAATTTTCTCAGCGTGATGGGAAATCCTTAACTCCAAAATCTTTGTCAAGAGCTTGTACGACGTACAAAGTAGTGATATCCCCCTGTAGTTTTCGCATAGCAGTTTATCTCCTTTCTTGTGAATGGGACATATAACACTTTTTCCGCCACTCATCACATGGATTGTATTCTCATAGACCTCGTGAGCTATGTTCTCCTTTGGTTCAGGCCGTGGTTTCACTTACGGAGGAAGCAACCAACGATTTGGGTAGCAATGTTGATGTAGCTGTTGTTGTTCGCGCAAACGAGATTACTCATTTGGATGAATATGGATTAATACTACGTAAAATTGTTGCCTTCGAGTGAGAATTGTTCTGGTTTGTGCAGTATGGGGATTGATTTTGAATAGATAGACAAGAGGTGGGCTCTAATGATAGGTCTTGCATACGGCGGATTACCATTTGTTTGCACACTATGCCTGAAAATCTATATTTTGTAATTTGAGGCTGAGGTCTAAAGTTTCTAGAAGCCTGGGCAGAGTACCTCGTAGTCCGCGTAAACACGTATCCAATGCTTTGCCGTAATACGGCTAGACCATTATGTAAAGATGCTCCTGGTTCCCAACCTGTTAGACAGATGCTGGTTAGCATTTTGAGCTTTGCGATAGAGTTCAATCTCTGCAACAGAGTACTTTCTTGAGACATCTAGAGACCTTCTCTCGATTGATTGGGGTATTATAAGATTCTTCCACAATATCCGCGTGCCTCTAATTTCGAATTACTGCATCTTATGTCGAATTCCTGAGAGTATGCCGTAATAATTGTACCTTGAAATTATACATAAATTTCAAAATCGGTTGCACGCTTCTCTTTCATGTGAAGAATTCCTTAGGTTCTCGCTAAAAATATCCTTCGATTCTGATTGAACCAATATGGGACAAATTTCGATATGCATGGACGTGCGAGGTGCGTTTCATTCGCTATTGGCGACAGAAAGAGGATTTTTGAAGGAGTGAATAAGTGACCTCTTTGAAATGCCATCCCTTCCGACATGGGTAGACCAATTTATTGCTTCATACTACTGTTGCCAATTCAGACAATCCGTTCAGTTTGGAGCAGAATCACTTGCAGAAGGCTAAGGGATTCTGGCGGGAAGACAAGGGGGCGGAGAAGACTCTGCAGCAATAGATTAGACCATCTGACATGGATGGTCTTAATAAATTATTTGGATTTGACTTTGTCATCAAATGCTTTGATCTATACCATTGATTGTGTCAAAATGCCTACAGTTAAAATTATCAACAATATTTGCACATACAAGAAGCAGAATGTCAGAAATATGTAATGAAATCAATTAATTTTTGTCAGAAATATATAATCAAATAGGTTCAATTTTAAATTTTCTTTGTTTATCGCAACAATTTGATGTAATCGTTTCGGTTTGTAGCTTTTTTGTAGAAGTAGCATGGATCTTCGGGAATGTAACTTAAGATTTTTGATTGGGTTCGCTCATTGATGGCTATGTTTGATGAATGAGCTTATCCCTAAAGTTTTAAGCCATAAGACCAAATCGGCTTCAAAACAAATTCATAACAACATAAAGTCGAGTAAGAGGACTGACTATTGAGCATCAATTTAAAGCTAATGAATTTGAGCTTCAACTGCTAATTTTAAGCTTCAATGAGGCTATCTGGAAGTAAGATTTGTAATACCATATCTGAGTCTGAGCTGGTGGATAAAATAACGGTATTGTCTGCGAAAGTTACTGTGGTTGTTACATCACTTACTAGAAGATCAGAAGTAAATATTCTATAAAGCAAAGGTGCCGAAACACTTCCTTGTGGAACTGCAGCATGTACTTGATGTTTTGAACTTGTAAAGCTTTTCTGTCGAGCCTGGAAGCTGCGGTCTGTTAGATAAGATGAAAGGATCTCTTGAAAATTTTTGGAAGCATAAACTGAACTTTATAGACCAACCATTGGTGCCCATTTTTGTCAAAGGTTTGACTAACATGTAAAAAAAAAACTGTTGTACAATATTTCATATCTTCGAATGCTATTTTGATGTCTGATAAACTTTTATGAGCTGATCGAGTGGTGAAGACTTACTGTAAGTGAACTGTGAACGTATTGGCTTTCGCTTCATTACTTCTGGCCCAGCTTTCATTAGCAGTTCACAGTAGAGCTTCCTTGATGGCAGGTTTGGACTTTTCTTCCTACTTTCCACACTAAATTTTCAGTATTTTTGACGGGAGTGACATTCTTCAAGAAAACCTGAAGTTTCAAATCATTCTGTTCTGATAGTGCCACCTTGAGTTCTCTGGAAGCTTTGTTAAGTTAAGCCTTTGCTTGAGGTGATCTGTGCAGCGGTCATTCTTTGTGTGCTTGTCATTTTTCCTGTACTATGATTTAAATCGACGCAGAGTAAGTTATCTTCCGCAACCAAGTGTTACTTTGGTTTTGGTGACATGATTCCGAGCAGAGCCAATCAAATTCAACCCACACTTTTTAATTTTTTGAGGTTTTTTTGCTTAGCATAAGAGATAAAAACTTAGTTGAAATATGCATACACTTTTAAGTTTGCATGAGTGCAAAAATTGTCCACTTATAATGCAATCGCATTTGAGGTTAAAATGATTTTACATAATAGGCTAATTTGTGCATCAAAGTAAGAGGATATAAGATGTGCAATGCGGCAGGGTCTTCTAATAGTTTTCCCTGGAAGCGTGTAGAAAGTTTGCATCTAATAAAAAATAAAGCAAGGAATGTGATGGTCTTATGTACATTTAAGGGTGAATCCTTTTAAATAAATTATAATAATGTTTGTGTTCTCTAGATCGAGGGAAAAATTTTATTATCTTCAATATTACTAACCTATGCATGGATTGTGGTTGACAATGCTGAATATTCGGTCGCAACGTCGTTTCATGTGGTTATTTGGGCAAATGCACCCGAACATAGGTGACATTCTCAGACTTGCCCACGACTCATGACAAGCATCTCTGTGGAGAGAAAAATTTCAGAAGGAAGTTTTTGATGTAATTTCATATAAGTATTAGAATAAACAATGTAATTTCATAAACAGGATCAAGCCTTATACATTAAAAACGTTGAGTTTATCTTTTATTATACTCTTTAAGGCAAAACACTTTAAAATTTTTATGACTGTTTCGTCCATGTAAAAAAACGTTTCATTTTTTTCAGCATCAGCTGAACATTTTATTCCTAAAAATGATTCTATAGTGGAATTATTTATGTGAATTAAAGTTCCGCGAATCGGTTCCCACCATTCGAAAATAGTATATACATCGAACCCATATTTTTACTATTTGCCCATACCACGATCTATTCTGGAGTGGAGACAAACTACAATCGAATCTCGTTCAGCTTTTACACTAGTGTGTCAAACAATCAAAATTTAAAAGCTAAAATTTCATTGGAGATTCGTGAAACCAGATTCGATTGTAGTCTGCCTCCAGTATTGCTGTGAGACAATCTGCCTAGGCAGACTACGATCGAATCTGGTTTCTGAGCTTCGAGCGTTTAAGTTTCAATTGCTTGATACACTAGGATAAAAGCTTAACTAGACTCGTGAAACCAGTTTTGATTGTACCAGAATCGAGTCTCTAATGAGCTTTGAGCTGTTCGAATCTGCATTTACAGTTACGAGTTTAGATATGTCATCTGTTTTCGTTTATGTATTTGTTTAATTTTTGGTAAAATACTTTTTATTACGCGTTTCAAAAGGATAGCGTTAGCGATAGTAGTCTTGTTCACAATGTGCCGGCAATTATTTGGCTTCATGCTATGTACAAGTAAACTAATCCCACAACAAACCTTTCCAGGTCTAGAGGTTGAAGCTGTTAAAGAGCATCATTTATAAATTTACAATCAATGTGAATAAGAGTTTTGAGTGATTAGTTCCACGACTCACTTTACCCCTGACTAACTCAGGTACTTATTCAGAACTCGAACCTGAACTCGAACATGTTATATAGGAAGATGTTAATGGGTTGCTAATAGCGCGTTACAGTTTCGCCTTCTAGCACGAGGACGTTTCAACGAGGTGCAACATTTAATCAGGCTAGATTTCTCCTCTTTCTGGGTTTACGGGGCCATCCTGTTCGTCGGATGGGTATGACCGTAATGGTTATTATGTGGAGTACCTGAGAAAGGAGTCAAATTTGTGGTAATATATGCTTCATTTTTTGATAGGATTGAATAGGGCCCGTTTCTTCTAGGGGCAAATTCACAGGTGAAATTTCTTTAAGCTTGGCTCAAAGCATGGGACTTTACCTAAACTTTATCGCCTTGTTTGTAGCCATAATATAGTTTCAGATTCTTGCAGCTGTAATGCCCAAAAACTAAGTAAGTCGCTAAGTAGATCGTGCTTTCGCAAAACGCGGAATTGAGTTTTGAGGTCGTGTGTTTTCCTATCCATAAGTTCGTTTTGCGGATGGTACACGGGTATGAAACATTGCTCAGTGCCCAACCAGAAGGCCAGCTTTTGCACGTTGTCATCTATGAGCCGTCTAGGTAAGCCATATCGTTAAAAGAATTCGGTAAGTAGAGCATCACTGTAAGCTTCGGCGGTTGCTTTCTACAATGCAAGAAGCTCAATCTATCTACTGGTTACGTGTTCAAAAGTAAGAATTCATCGTTTATTCTTGGCGGAGGTAGTGACCCAAATAGGTCAACAGCCTCTACTTCAATTAACTACTACTGGAATTGGTCGTCTGAAAGAGGATTGGTGGTTTGAAGTTAGCTGCATTTTAACGTTGAGACCCAATCCAATAAAATTTTTTCAATGTTTCATATTCTTCCATTCCAAAAATAACGATTATTGATTTGAAATTTTCATTTTCAATCTGACAATGCTCCTTTTGTTTTGCTCGTTGGCTGAGCAAATTAATTACACAGGTCTGCAATGGTTTTCCCCTTTCAGTTTTGACGATTGATTTGGATAGATTTTGGGGCGCTGTTACGGGAAAAATATTTAAAAAATTCCATCACGTCAGGTTTTTTAGTTATTTAGTATCGTTTTTTTTGTTGCCAAAATGACCTAGGCCTTCCTAGATTTTAATTAATATTTTTTATTTAAATCGTTTCTTATTAAACAAAAAACGCACTGAATGGTTTTTTTTAGACACTAATGAATAAGTTCTCAATTATGATAAGTTAAATATAACTTAATTAACTCAGTGACATATCCTTATTATAAAAAAAAGTGGATTTTTGAGTCATTCGCTGAAGACCTCATTTCAAGTAGACTTAATGTTTCTTTTTTATAGAAATTAACTTAAATCGTTAGAAGAGGGTTAATTAAGATAGATTATTTTTTTTGTAGATTAATGTTTTTACAAAATCAGTACTTCCGTGCAATTCGTAACGCTCACTTTTTTTGCTACATGTGTGGGCAGTTTATGCTGAGAAAACAGCAGCATAACATTAAAAGTTTGTACGGCGTGCAATCGTGAACTTCGAAAGTGATCAAAAGGGAAGAACAATACTTTTGATCTCATATCGCCTGTGTTATGGAGAGAGCCTCATATTCACAATGAAGACTGTTATTTTTGCTGCTGCAAGACTACAGGCTATAATTCAAAAACAAAAAAGGACCTAGTATATCCAACATTGCAATCAGTACCACCCGCTGTGCATCGCGACCAGAACGTTGCACCGCCATCACCGCCATATTTGGACTCATTGCAAGCTGAAGACAGTGACAGTGTTGTCGAAGAGGTATCTCAACTTGATGCTGAATTTGAAAGTACAAGTGGAACACAATTATTTTCATAATCAGAACTGAACGACTTAATGAGAGATCTAAAACTGCCAAAAACTGCAGCTGAAAAGAATATGCTTGCTCCTGGCACTTCACTTTCTTGGTATCGCAACAGAGAAAAAGACTTTGTACCACATTTTGCTGAAGATCGTGATCTAGTGTATTGTGAAGACATTCCTGGCTTAGTGAAAATTTTTAACATGAAATATGACACGAACGAATGGAGGTTGTTCATAGACTCATCAAACCCAATTTTGAAAGCAATCCTTTTGCATAATGGCAATAAGTACGCTTTACTGTTAGTCACCCATTCCGTAGATTTGAAGGAATGCTACGGCAACTTGAAAAATGTGGTGGATAAAATAAAGTACGAAGAACAAGGGTGGATGGTCTGTGGAGATCTGAAAGTTATAAGTATACTGCTCGGTCAACAAGGTCGCTATACGAAGTACCCTTGCTTTCTCTGCTAGTGGGATAATCGAAACAGAGGACAACATTGGACGAAGAAAGAGTGGAAACCGAGGACTGAACTGGTCCCTGGAACAAAAAATGTTGTGATAGACAATTTAGTCCACCGAGAAAAACATTTTACTACCTCCTTTACGTATCAAGCTGGGGATGATGAAACAATTTGTGAAGGCGCTGAACAAAGAAGGAGAAGGTTTGAAATATCTACACCAAATTTTTCCATCTCTGTCTGAAGCTAAACTGAAAGAAGGTATTTTTGTTGGTCCGGACATAAGAAAACTGATGAAAGATACAGCTTTTGATGAAAAATTGTGTGAAATCGAGTTAGAAGCCTGGAAATCTTTTAAGGAAGTAGTGAGACATTTTCTAGGAAACCACAAAAGACCAAATTATGAAGAAATTGTGGAGAAAATGATTGAAAATTTCGATAAATGGGATGTTCGATGAGTATTAAACATCATTTCCTTCATTCGCATTTGGACTACTTTCCTGATAGCTTGGGAGCTGTAAGTGAAGAGCAAGGCGAAAGATTTCACCAGGATTTGAAAGAGATGGAACGGCGCTATCAGTGAAAGTGGAATAAAAGAGTGATGGCAGACTATTGTTGGCTGTTAAAGCGAGATGATCCAAGTCGGAAAAAGCAAGATACCATAAATGTATTTAGATAATATTTTTAATTTATTTATTACTGTCCCTCAAATGTATTTCTAATGTTTTAAAGTCATGTAATTGTTTCTTAATTATAATAAAAAAAAATAATTAAGTAAAGTTGCCTTTTTTTCAAACTCACACAAAGGGATTTTTCAAAAAACTGAGGACGGTAGGAAAATTCCAAGTACATATTCGTAGTCTACGCACCAAAATACCCTAAGATCAGCACTCAAATCCGAAAGTTAAAATTTGCAGACCTGTGTTATTGTACTGCAGAGCTAATACACAGTATTTTTACCGCAGGGGAGACGAGATAGTGAGCTAGCTACCTTATTAGTCCTTTCTGTATTAAAGACAACAGCATACTTTTGACGCGTTAACGCTCATCGAGAGAATCAACCTGGTGGGGATTTGAGAGAACTAGTAATGATAGTGTCTTTTGATGTAACCACAGAAAATGTCAAAACCCATAAATTGAAATTTGAATTCAGGAGAATTGAATGTTCAGAATGAGGTTAAAGTTATGTACGCATCAGCACATAAACATCATTAAAAACATCTAACGCTTTTGTGTCTTTTGTTCGGCAATAGATTTACACGCTTATATGTACACGCGATAATAACTGCACTTCGTTTCAGTTAATAAGCAATATTAAGCAATAAAAACTCTTCACCAGCCGAAACTTTTTGAGTGAATATTTGTTTGTGTTCACTACGTCGCAATCACATATTTAACTTGATCAAATGGTAAAAAAACCAGAGGAATTGACTAGAAGCACGCGGGTTACTAGCATCTCTTATAAAAGCTGCGGTGAAATGTAAGCGAAAAAATCAGTCAATGCGAAATGAAATGAAATGAAATTTTGCGAACTGTATAGTGCAAAATAAATTACGATATTTCATGTCTAAAAGCGAGTGTTTTACTTTTGTATGAACTAAATTAGAGGTCACGAGCTTGAAACAATATTTTAAATTCACCAACCTATAATATATTATTTTATTTCCGAAAAATAACTTTTTTGTTTGAATAAAATAAGAAAATAAGTATGTTAGCATCTCTTAAGGCGTTTTTATACTCTCGGCAAATGTTGCCGAGCCGAGAGTGTAAATGGTCACCTCGTCAATTCTCGCCTGTTTGTCACATCCCAAAACATGGCAAGCACCAGAGTGCGAATAACTTCCTCGTCGGCTCTCGCCTGTTTTATGGGGGTTTTGGAGGGTTTATGAGAGTCTCGTCCTAACTCGAGACCGCTTGAAATGTTGTCGGTTTTACTATCAAGTCAAAGGGATTTGAAAAAAGGTCTGGTGCTCGCTGCGTAGATATTTACAAATCGATTTGGTTTGCCTACAAAATCATGGACAAAATGCATCCTACCGGACAAGATGCATGAGTACAGATGGTTGCGAGCTAAGCTTCTGAACAGAGAAAATGCTACCTACCTACACCACATGCAGCCGAGAAGCATATCTGCGCACTTAAACTTTACACCCTTCAAATCTTCTCAATGCGGACAGGACGAGTTTTATGGCGTACAGATATAAAAAAGAGTATATCGCTTAAATAAACAATTTTGAGTGAAGACTTTGAATTATCGTCAAATGTTCTGGCAAGTAATTTCTCAAGTTGCTCGATGAAACGTTCGGGCAGAATTTAAATCCGGCATTATATTAACAAGCATTTTTCGAGTAAACTGATCAATGAGGCGAACTGATCTTCAATAGATGCTTCAATTTACCGAAAAACTGAAAACAAGGAAAAACCGAAGAATCACAAGCCAATTAAAATTAACAGCTACAGACGAGTTTTATAGTTATTTTTATTGTGAAAAAGATAAATAGAATTTTTAAATTTTAAAATACAATAGTTACCTGTCGTCCATCCTGCACTTGCTGTCACGCACTTTGCAATGGGCTTTGAAATCCTCATAGACTTTGTTGCAAATCCTTTCATGCTGGCAAACGGACAACGCATGATTACATGTTGGCAACGCATCGACAGGAAATGGATCTTTTTCTGTTTCGTTTTCATGAAAAATAAATTGTAATCAGATTTTGTTGAATGGGATTTTGAATGAACTTAAACAAGTACAAAAAAAACCTCATATTTTATTATCTATAATTATGAAAAATATTGAATTATTTTAATCATACTGGAAATGTTCTCCTTTAATTGTATGGTTCTACTTTTTATTGGCTGAGCAATTTGCTTGCACAAGCCTATCAAACATTTGCAACAACATCGAAGTTTTTTTACTTTAAAATGCTATGCAGAATCTTAACTTTTATCAAATTGGTGGCGATCATAGCGAGTAGAAAAATCACTGAAATAAGTTGCGATCAATCAAATAGTGCCATAAATTTTAAACGTATTTGCTGTACTGAAATACCTATTTGATTTTTTATATGATACGTTATTCCGTATTTACATGTATGCATGCTTACGGTATTACGCATCGCATAAGCTTATACATGGGGACATATTTATGTTTCTCCAATTTCAAAGCGACGAGCCGCCACTGGTGAGTATTCTTGCGAAGTAACTAGCTTCAGCTAAGTATGCTTATCTCTATCCCGAACGATGATGATTGTTGAAAAATTATTAGATTGCTGAATAAGCTATTCACAGACTATGAATTCACATTAATGCCACTTTGTCATTTGGTGATAAAAAAGAAGTAATGAATCATTCACCTGTCAAGATATAGTGGAAAATCTTGTAGGAAGTTAGTAAAAGTAACAATTCAAGAGTAGTAAATTAATAGTATTTTGAAAATCCAAGCGCATGATCTAAATTATCACATACGCTTTTCTAGTATGTTCACATACAAACCAAAGATTTCAATCATCATAAGGTGCGTTTTTGGAGACCAGATCAGGTTTGACTGGTTCGATAAATGATTTAAAAAATTTTCAGTCTTTGAAAGTTTATTGGTTAGTGAAACCAGCCGCTACAAGCGATTTCCCTCAATTTCCCACTCAATTATGAACCCTTGGGACTTGTTGCTGTTTTCAATGCTACTACTAAACTGAACTCGATAGAGGTGCAGAAGAACGTGTCTATATTTGCCCATAGCATTTATCATTGTAAGTTTTACTTTTAATGGTATAGAGGAAACTGCCGATGAATCGACAAATATTGACCTTTAAGCAAATGCAATATGAGCGTGATTTTCGACATTCCTGCTTTTGGCTCCTGGCGGACTGCTATGAAAGTACTGAAAAAACGTTACAATCAATCAAAATACAATCAAATTACAATAGTCCAGTCAACAGTCGTTTTCCCGTGGAATTTTGAGAATCAAGGTCGATTTTCTTGAAAATTTGGATTTAAGCTCTACTAACCCTCTTCTTCAAAATCTACCCTGTGCCGAACCGGGCTTTTGCCCTTGGGGTGAAAACCACCCCATTTAGGGGATGAAATTTTTTTCAATGAAATTAACCATGGAAGTCGATAGATTGACCAATTCTAAGCAACTTTTGTTCTATAAAGTTTTTTTGTAAAGTTGATCCTTCCCGATTTATAAGCGATTAAAACTGTGCATTTTTCGTTAAAAACAACCCCTTTTTTAACCGTTTTTCATGAATAACTTGAAAAATTTCAATTTTACCAAAAAAATTATTTGAACAAAGTTGTAGCTTATAAAAAAACAAAGAGATTCGTGCCTGAAAGATCTATGTAGACCTAATAGCGACTGAGTTATTGCTCTTTGAAGGATGCTTATTTTCGAAGAACCCCGAAATTGAGATGCTTCAAACTCAAATATATCGAATATGGTGAAATTTTTGGAGAAAACACACTAAACATTTTTTAAAGTAAATTAAAAACCCTTTCAAATGAGCTCTAATAAAAGTCTTTTGCATAAGAATTGACTGACTTATGACCAAAATAAAGTGATTATCCTTTTTTTTTTAAAAAAAATGCAAGAAATCAACCCTCGTCATTACAACCCTAATAGAAATTAATAGCTCCCTACTTGCATTTAACTTTATTTAGGTATAATTGGTATAATCCATATGATTTGACAGGTTTGAAATGCTTACTTTAGAAAAAATTATTGTTTAAATGAAAATCGACATTTTTGTAATCTTGAAAAAAAATGCATTTTTCTTAAATAAATCAAAAAGTATTTATAACACAAAAAATTGTTTCAAGGATTAATTGTTGCATTTTTTTACTGAACATTTTCGTTTTTTTTTATATTTTTTTATCATAAAAATTGAAGGAGATATGGCGGTTCAAAGTTTGCATTCATGCAATAATTGTGGCACACCCAACCCCTTTGAACTCACCCCTTTTCAAAAATAAGGGTTGAAAATTTTTTTAATAAACATAACGTTAAAGCCCTTCCATTTCTCTACAAAATGCTTTTTTTATATAGTTTTTTGCTTAAAAAATACAGGAGTTATCGTCGAAAAACAAACTGCTTTTTTTTTTAAATTTTGCAGCACGAATATTGGAGCATTTAAAAATAAGGAAAGAGAAGCGGAGCTACATCCAAGCAACAGCTGGCACATTATGAAAGTATTTTACCGGTCTTTTTACATCTGTGTTGGTATATGTGTGTTCATGTATATACATATATACATATATATATATATATATATATATATATATATATATATATATATATATATATATATATATATATATATATATATATATATATATATATATATATATATATATATATATATATATATATATATATATATATATATGTATTGTTTTGTATGTTTTGAATGATGCTTCTCGTTTCTGCTCTTGATGTAAGCAGTACACTGTTAGAATCGAAAGAATATACACGTGGCTTTTTTATACTTCTATTTTTTGTTAAAAATATTTGTTTATGCGTATTAAGTGTTGTATACCTGTACGAAAAAAAAAATAAAACGAAAATAAAAAATAAAACTGTAAGTACAACAAATAATTTTACACAATTTCAAATTAAATTCGTTAATATAAGTGTTAATTATATACAATGCTCTTGTAGGCACCTTTTTGGCATTGAGCAGCCTTTATTTTGAATTTTATTACCACAGCTTACGGGGCTTTAAATGAGCATATAAAGAGAGTATATTTACAAGTCCAGATATGGCTTGGTAACTAAAATATTAACCCTCTTGATTGGGGTTGGGTTAAAATTGAAGGAATGTTACATCCAGTCAAAAACCCTAATCAACCTGCGCCTGAAGAACTTTTACAAATGATATTTTGTAGTTGTAAAAAGGAGTGTGGCTCAGCGTGCGGTTGTCGACGAGTAGGACTGTTCTGCAATGCTACGTGCAGAGGCTGCAGTGAAGATTCATGCTTAAACAGAGCACCCATTTTGGATCAGGACGAAAATGAAAATAGCGAGAGTGACGATGAACAGCAGAATGAGAGAACAAGAGACGAAGAAGACGAAGACAGCGACAATTACTAATTTTTATAAATATAATGTAATATCTGTACTAATTTTTATAAATATAAGATCCGCTTACCAGGGTAATAAATTATTCAAAGTTACTACCCCTTAGGGGATGATTTTCAGGGGTTGCATCTGTCTGATTTAATAAAATATTCTCAATTCAATAGATGCAGTTTACAATTATTTCTAATTCTAAAAAAAAAAAATTTTTTAAATATTTTTTAATATATCATACTTGCAGGGGGTGGTTTATAAGGGTTGAAGTATTTTTCAAAACAATAATTTCATTCTAACAATAATTCAAATTTAATGACACAATTTTCAATCATTTAAAATTATATAAAACATTTTTAATACAAGTTTTCAAAGTTACTACCCCTTAGGGGATATTTTACGGGGGTTACATATGTCTGATTAATTAAAAATTCGTTTGAGAGTGTCGAGTAGTCTACAAATAAATATTTTAAACTTTATTTTAACCAAATATATGCTAAAATCTATTTTTTTTAAATTTTTTTGCAATAAGGGGTAGTTTTAACCCCTAAAAATAAAAAGCCCGGTTCGGCACAGGGTAGATTTTGAAGAAGAGGGTTAGTAGAGCTTAAATCCAAATTTTCAGCAAAATCGACCTTGATTCTCGAAATTCCACAGTTTTTCATTTTTTTACCGCTGTTGACTGGACTACAAAGGTAAATTGATTAAATTTAGGATGATCGGAACATGTAGCAATAGTTAGCGCAATGTGGCAAGTGTTATCGTAATTGGAATATCCTTTTCGTGACGTTTGTGCTCTGCCTGCGTGTATTTTAATTGACGGCACAAAAGCATTCTTTCAACCCCCATGAGGAATGTAAAAAACACCGGATGGTAGAACACGATCGTGTGACATTAGCCTTAGACGAGGAGGCCGTAAAGCAATATATGACAAAATGCACCAGTCCTTGTTTAATAGCATCCATGATAAAATATTCAACATATCATTTATCAATTATCTACATGGATAAATAGATTTCTAGAATTCAAAGGTTGCCTTTAATTTGGTTGGACTTTTTTCTTCCCTCCTTCCACTCTCTCGATCACTCTATCAGCATGCACAGTCCGTGTGCATCATTTTCCCATTCGGCAAGTTTTTCATAGTGCTTCCGAGACAACTAGTTTTTTGGTATAAGGGACAGCTCAATTATTATCACTATGATAGATTATCTTTTACTGGCTCATGATTGTCTTCATTGACATGTATCCAGAGATAAGTATACAATAATTGTGGTGTTTTTTTGTCATTGTACGTGGTTTTGCATTTTCAATTTTAAGTTTTTTGAAGCTTTTTTCTAAACACAATGATCACCAGTTTGCTCTGCCGTAGCCATCTCAAGTATTTATCCAAATCCATATTTATTGCATTTTGGATGGTTGACTCATCTTTTCCAGTATACAATGGGAGTGCATCGTCAGCAAACAAAACTTTTTTACCAGAAAGCCTGAGATCTTGAACGCTGTTCACATAAATAAGGTAAAGCATAGGCGCTAGGATCGACCACTGTGGAATACCTTTGTTCATAGAACATTTCTGGTTGGTATAGCTTGGAAGGTGAATTTAGAGGAGAGAGTTAAGCGGACAAAAAACGCGATTCACGCCAGCAAAAAAGTGCTGGGTAAAACGTGGGGTCTAAGCTCTGCTTTAACACAATGGATTTATATGGCGATAACTAGCTACTTTTGCTGTCATGGTGGACAAAGCTCAGTGTTTGGTGGCTTTTTGTATTACAAGTCCCTTAACCTCGACTGCTTCGTCTGCTCTGAACGTCCCGCTTCATCTCCCTCCGCTTTGACTCTTTGTTAGAGCCACTGCCGCAAAAGCTGCTGTCAAGCTTAGGGAATCGGGACACTATGAGTCACGATCCTTCAGCCACAGGAGTATTGAGCGGGGGCACGCAGGTAGTGGGACTAAGTAGTCAGTACTACATATTCCTCAGAGAAAGGAATCTCAGTTGATCCTCGATACAATTTTTGCAAGGCTAATTACCCAGGAATGGTATCGGAATTTCAAAAAATTAACTGGATTTCGTTTTTCCGTGGGCTAAATATTGATCATGCACTTTCCAAATTTTGTTCCTTCCTCAGTGACCTTATCTCTACCTATACACCTACCTTCAACCCTCGTAAATCTACAGGCCCTCCTTGGTTAACCCAACGAGTTTTGAGGGCAATCCAACTGAAAAATGTTGCTCAGAAAAAGTTTCGAAGATCGAATTCTGCCTCTGATCTTGCCGTATTTCGGTCCCTGCCTTACCCTCTTCTCAAACACAGTTGCCCTTGCCTTAGATCGTCAGGAATAAGTGGACGTAGTGTATACAGACTTGTCTAAAGCCTTTTATACTGTCGACCATAGAATATTACTCAGTAAAGTTTCACAGTTTGGTTATTTCGGGCCAATCCTTTCTTGGTTTTCGTCCTATTTCAGTAGCAGTGAGTACAAAGTTACTATTAATAACCTCTCCTCTTTTCCCTTTCATCCCTCTTCTATCCTTGGTCTATCCTTGGTCCTTTGCTTTTCTTAATTTTTATTAATGACTTTCCTTCCATTATTTTC
Source organism: Nemotelus pantherinus (assembly GCA_963978885.1). Taxonomy (NCBI): domain Eukaryota; kingdom Metazoa; phylum Arthropoda; class Insecta; order Diptera; family Stratiomyidae; genus Nemotelus; species Nemotelus pantherinus. The sequence goes on from OZ022265.1 coordinate 24,335,136, forward strand.
CCCTTGTCTACTATATGATGATGATCTGAAATTGTTCCGAGTCATCAGGCCAGCTGATGACTGTATTATTCTCCAGAATGATCTATGTGCTCTTCTTAATTGGTGCAATCACAATTCCTTTCCTCAAATCATCTCCTATTTCTTTTTCTTATTCAGTTTCCACTATCTGTCGTCCGTTAATCAATTTAGAGACTTGGGTGTGACTTTTGACCCCAACTTAAAATTTAATTTCCATGTTGCTGAAGTCACCGCTAAAGCCTCCCAAGTCTCTGGATTGGTACTTCGCTCTGCCTCTAAATTCGTGGACATGTGTTCGTCTTTTTTTAATGTTAGTTCGTTGTGTCCTCGAATATGTTTGTCAAGTGCGGTCTCCACGTTTCCTATACCTTTCTGAGGCGATCGAGTGTGTGCAGCGTAGGTTCACACGCTCTTTATTTTTAAAATATAATATCCCTTACTCCTCATATGTTTCCCGTTTGTCCTTTCTTCAAACACCTTCCTTGGAGTCACGCCGGCTGTTGCTTGGCGAGTGCTTCCTATTCAAATCGCAGCGAGGTATTATATCTGGCTTTACCGATTCATTCCGACCTCGCAGCTCGTTACGGAGCAACTCATTGCGTCAGAATCCCTAGACGTGATAATAAATTGGGGCTTGGAACTCTGCCACAATCGTTCTATACCTTTAAAAGATATTTAAAAGTATTTGTTCTAGACCTGAGCGTTGGGTCATTAGATTATTGAATTATATTTTTCTTTTTGTAAACATTAATATTTTTTTTATCCTTTTATTATTTCATTGCCATAATTGGAATTTATATTCTGTTGTGATTAATATTTAAATAAATAAACTCTGTGCTTCGACCGAGGATATCAAGCGACTGTGGGAGCTGGGCAAGAATGGAATCATCAAATGGGCGCAGGAGCTTTTAGCATCTACACTGACGGCTCTAAAACAGTTGCAGGAGTGGGTGCTGCAGCATCTTCTGCAGATGAAGCTATGGAAGCAGCTTTCAGGCTTCCTAATAACTGTAGTATTTTCCAGGCGAAGGTTTTTGCGGTACATAAAGCCGCAGATCTAATATATGCCAGAGATACTACAAGCGAGGAAATTAACATTTTTACAGACAGTCAAGCGGCGGTAAAAGCTCTGATGTCATACACATACAAATCGAGGTGTATACTCGACTGCATTCAGGCCCTGAATAGCCTGGGCAACAACAGAAGAGTATGAATTTTCTGGGTTCCTGGTTACAAGGGCATTCACGGAAATGAGAGGGCGGATGCTTTAGCTAAGTATGAAGCCAAGATTCCCGTGTCCGGATCGGTAGACATCCTTATCCTTTCCAAACAATCACGTGCTCGATTGAATCCAATATTATGCAAGGTCCGATGTGCAGATGGCATGCAACTCAGCCCTGCAGGGTCACTAAAAATCTCTTTTGTCACTTCCCGGCACCGGGAAAACCAGACTGCGATACTTCGGTGAGTCCGGCCTGGTGGATCTCTCGCACGTGGCCGAGCAAAAGCTGAAGGACATCCTTCAGGTCGTGAAAAAGTCCGGAGCCTTTGATGGCCGCTTGGACTGAACTTTCTTTCTCGTGGTCCATTTATCTGGTATCACTATTGACCAGCAGGTCTATGTGTGGCCTTGTGCCAGTCACTGCAACCTAACCTAACCTATCTTGCTACTTTCTCGATAGGTTTTCCCTTCAGAAGCAAGGTTTGCAATAATTCTCCTTGCCTCGATGATAGTTTTCGTCCTTGATTTTCGATCCGCTATTTCCTTAAAATAATGCAAGGAGCTCAATCACTGCTAAACCTGCACAGGGAAACACAAAAAAATATATTTACTATTTGACAATTAAAACGTGAACCGATATCGGAAAAACGCTTTGTGGTCCCAATTTTCTGTCAATCAACACGTGCTTATACATTGAAAATTTTTGAAATAAACCCAACTTATTTTTGAAATTAAGAGTATGCATGATAGTAAAACAAAATTGATACAAATTCATACTGACATATCCCATTTTAAATAGAGTGAAGGTTTGGTCAATTTTTATACTTGTGACTATGTGTAGCTTATTGAAAATTTAGTTTCTTCAGTTGTAAACTGAAAGTTAGTTTCTGAGCTTCTAATATATATTTATACATATTAGCAATTAGTTTAATATATTCCACCATTTTTCATATAACTTCATCGCATCTATTCATCATCATCACATTCGTCATGTTGTAACTACGTATAAAAATATTTTAATCACATTGGCTTCAAAACTATTATTTTTTCCTTACACTCTTTTAAATTTTTTTGTCAACTGAATCCTACCAAAGTTTTCATTCAACATTGAAAAAATTCACTACGCTGTAAGTAACTAGTTGCATCATTCGAAATTCAATCAATTATGAAATAAAACCATACATTCATCACAAACACATAAAGCATTTCAAAACAATACCATATATTGTAGAAGTATTTTTTTTCCTTATTGCGTTTACCTCTTATGCGTTTGGCTATAATGACCTTTAAAATACCAAAGATATACGTACCTTTTTTAAGAACAAAGCCACAGGGATGATCAAAAAGGAAGTCTCGAAAATTATTGCATTCGGGATCAACGCCTGGCTCCTTGCAAAGACAAGTGGGTCTGAAGAAGGGGAACGCCTGAAGGGTTCTTAATGCTGCTTGACACTTTGTTACCGTAACTGTACTACACGCCACTGAAAAAAAATAGAAACAGACAGACTTAAGTGCTATTGCGCGTAAGTACATACAGAATTATAATATACAACTGACAATCAAATGTATGTGGAAAGATGTGCATGTTTTCAAAGTAAGATAGAAATTTTTTACTTCGAATACATAAAATATTACAATTGAAAATGGTAGAAGTTTGCGATCCACATGTTCATTAGTATCGTAATACAGGTATGCTCTAATACTTTCGGGGCAAAGGCAGCATCTCCCATATGCATGCGCTGTATTTCAGTTTATATGCATGTACCTGTACTTACATACTTGGGAATGAAGTAACTATGTATATATGTAAGTAATTTGAGAATGTAGCAACTATATTATTGTGTTTTAGTGCAGCCACTCCAACGCTTCATTCAAACCATTGTTGTTTTTTCAGTATTAACTACCATTTATCTTTTTAACCATTTATCTGTTCTTTGATTAAAGTAACGTGCACTGTTGCTCGAGGTCCGACGGATGCCATGGGCTCATCAAGAGAATGTATGTGCAAAGATGCCATAAACAAATAAAAACTCTTAAAAATTTTCCGTGGCCCATCTTAAGTCAAAATTATCTGAATTATCGAAATTATTTAATTATCAAAGGTATCTGGATTTTCAGTCTGCGTAGAGGAAACATGGACCAAACGAAATATATGTGGACAACACGAAATGCAACATTGCCAATATGTCTACCACTGTACCCTTAATTGTTCTGCAGAGGATTGCATCAAGTGACATTATTGATGAATATCAAACTGCATAAATTTTAGTCACATGCGTTTCCTGGTGTGCCAGTAACGTTAGTGAGAGCCATTTCGGGAGCTTGGTAAAGTTTTGTAAGATAAATTTATTTCTGGATAAGTTGAATATAGAAAGAATAGTATCATATAGATAGAATAGTATCAATCCTCCTGCATCTTAAATCCTCGGAATTAAGACGGAGGAGCAACGAAGGAACACATTAAGATTAAACAAAACCTCGAATTCTAATAACCAAAGGTGTGGGAAGATTTAAATTAACATTTTCTGCCGAATTAGGAGGGCAGTTTGCTGTTCACTTGAAGTTAGTTGAAACTCGACTATTTGGACAAACTTCGGTAGACGTCCGAGAACTTGTCTTTCGACTTGCAGACGCAAACGTCCTTTCGTATGTGTTTAATACCATGAACTTTCATTCCATCTTATTCGGTTGCTTTGCACGCTGTGTACCTTTGAGTAAGTCTGTACCTTTGAAACGCTTTCCATGGCTCAAACCAGATTTAATCAATCTGAAGAATTTTAAAATTAAGGCTTGGAAAGTGTACAATTCGTCGCGTTCAGAAGATGACTATGAAGTTTATGAGGAGCTACAAAATAGATTCGTATCTGAAACTTCATCTGCCTGCTCGAACTACATGGAGGAGCTAAGGTAGTCTTTCATAAGCCATCCTAAACGTTTTTGGAATTTTGTCAATTCAAAAAGGTATCATGACGGATACCCAGAGTCATCTTAGATCAATTTGAGGCCCAAGGCACTTTTTTTTTTTTAGAATAAATGTGGCCCCTAAGACAGAGGGCTGTTAACAACAGGCAATAAAAAAGAACAAGAGCAGGTTTGCAAAATTCTAGATATATTTATCTGTTATTTTTATACATTCAAAGTTACATTAAATTAATAGGTAACTATAATCCGGGAAAGTAACTCTTCAACCATTATACGCAGGTTAGTTATTAAAAAGTCTACGTTGATTGAAGGGGTACTTTGCTAGATTTTAGACAAATAAAATCATTAGTCATTTTTTCAAAGTCTACCTCTTTGAGCACATCACATTCTATGGACATTAGTGAAAAACTGGTCAATCTTTCTTGAAGCATTGTGCTTATATTTGGTAAATTTTTTTATTTTTTTCAATTTTGAGAAGGAGTGTTCCTCACTGCAGTTAGTTACCATCATGCATAAAAAGATTCTCTATGCAATTTCTACATTTAGAAACGTGCCTGCAATGTTTTCTTCTTTCAAAAGATGATATATTTCTGAAATATTATTAGTTTCTTCATTTACTCGTTTGAATACTTTTCAAGTATGTTAAGTGCAGTTGTTATGGTAGATTTTAGTGAATTCTTTGCGACTTTGTCTCAACTCCTTGGGACCCAAAATTTTCAAGCGAGATAAAAAATCGAACCGATGACTCATTTCCTTGCACGAATTCAATCGCTGTTTTAGATGAACGCTCAGGGTATCAATTATAGGAATAAAAGTTTCTACTTTGAAACTAAAATTTCTCTTTCCCATTTAGTTAGACTGATGGCGCAGAACCATCAAATTATGTCTGACGTGAGCTTCTTCCTCTTATTATCTGAGGTAGGTTCTTCTAGTCACACTCCGGATTTTTTTCTTTGGCGCACGATTCAAAGTCATCAAATTTATCCCTGGCATTAATGATAAAATCATCAAGTGAACTAACAAATTAGTAGCAACGTCCATTATTATAGTTTTTTTTTCTGAAGATAAGTATTTGTTTTGTCTGTTCTTTCAATATAGTGTTCCGAATTTCAGTCAGTACGATAAGTTTCAAGTTTTCTATTTTTTTGGACAAATTAAGAGCTTCGCTTAGTTTCCCTTCTTGTCTTGACTGCCTCCGCGATAGACGTCAAGGCTTCTATAACTTCTTTATGACCTTGATGTAAGGCGCTTACTGCATCAGCTCGCGCAGATCATCTGATTTGAGAAAAACTTTTGAGAACTTTTTTTGAACCTACATATTTAATCAATGTATTCCATCGGTGAGTAGAATCAAAAAAAAATTGTACAGTTTTTAAACCATTTAAAAAAAACTTATTGCCTTTCGTACACACCCAGCGGGATGAAGAACTACCAAGTTTAGAGAATGTCCCCCACATAACACAAAGGTATTTTCGCTTGCAAACCAGCATACTTTCCTGACATATTCGATACATTATCGTAGCTTTGCCCTCTGCAATCTTTGATTTGTATATCATGATTCTCTAAAAATTTCAGGATCGTTTTCGCTAATTATTCTGATTTGTGCTCTTTGATAGGTATACATTCCAAAAATCTTTCAATTGGAACACGGTCTTTTACGTATCGATTCATAAAAGTTAACTGGTCAGTATGAGACAGATCGAGTGTGCTGTCAACGCTCATCAAAAAATATTTGACTAATTTATTTTCTTTATAGTTTTTTTAGGACCTGCTTTCCCATTACGTCAATAAACTCATTACAAACATTCACTGATAAATAAGAAATGTGTCCCTTTTCAGGATTTTCAATTTTTTTTCGATGATCTGCAAGAAATTCATCAAGCTCACTTAATAAATTCACACATCCTAAATAATTTCCATTGTTGGGAGATCCAAGGATTTCATTGTCTCCTCGAAATGGAAGCCCTCTCAACTGCCACAACCCGGTTAAGTACACTTTTCCAATAATCTATTTCTTTTTGATATTGGCAAAGCAAGTCTGTATCTACTCTACCAACTTCTTTACTTGATGTAGAACTATGTGATTAATGTGTTTCCAATCATTACATGCACCGGGAGAGCATAGGTTTACATAAGAAAGATTAAATAAGCAGCGAGAAAGACAAAATACAAATTTCTTCGAAAGCGAATACAGCAACCAATTTCTTTCAACACTTTCATTGTTCTTTAATTTACGATTAAATAATGCTTTATTGAAATACCTAATTACTGATTTGCCATCTACTTTGTCTTTGTAGCTTCTGGACGCTCCGGAAAAATCAACATCTTTATTTTGAAAATATATGGGCCCTTTACGAATCCGAATTTCGCGGCTTTTTTCGGTAAAATGTTCGTTAAAATAATCGGCAGGGTCGTGTGAAATATTTTCTGGGTCGGATGGTTGCTGTTGCGCAATTAAAACAGTTGTTGGGGAAATTATAGTATTTTTTCTGTAGAGATGGACGCCTTCTGTACAATATGGTTTAATCTCTTTTTTGAAGTGATAGGACTTACTGCTCGCATAAGTCTTGGCGTAAAATATGAATTTGATTTTGGTAGTTTACCTATTATTTCTTTCTGATGAACAGCTTTTTTCCTTTTTTCTGAGCCATTAGGATAATCCCGAGCAGAAATGCCGTCCCGGTGGTGCGTTTCAAATAGGAACAGAAGGAATTAAAACGCCCTCCCCAAACATTGAAGATCGATTTGTTTATGTTTATTCCAGTGATGCCCGAACTCACACAACCCAAAATGTGCATTCGTGTTTAAGCTGAACAAGCTCCACTCAACAACAACTGTTTTTACAATAATAACACATAAGATTGATAAGATACTCTTTAAAAGTGGGATCATATACATATATGAAAGCTTAAAAGCCCATTTACCCGCGAGTATAGGCTTGAACATCACTGGTTTATTCATTCACAAACAATTTAGGGATATCACCTAGTAGTGAGCAGATAGAGCTGCCAGTGTTGAGCCCCTGGTTCATGAGATTACTATAAAAGCAGATGGATAATTTTTAAGCATAGCCAGATAATTATATTTTAATTTTCGCAAAATAAATATATTTATCGGTTGGTGATCTGGAAATAAGGGGCCCTATAGATCGTGGGGCTCTGGGCATTTGCGCAGTGTGCCCATGCGCAAAAATGGCCCTGCGGATACCCTTGTTCATTTATCTGTGACGGCATGGTCATTAATAGCTCGCAAGCTATCAGTAACTTGTTTGCGGATTACTTCCGATCTACGTATGGAATACCTCTTAGCAACTTCGACATAACTAATTTTACAATTACTTAATGGACTCCCCTAAAACGACATTGGGAATGAAAGACTTATACATCGAAACTGCCATTATCCTAAAGCATATATCTCATTTTGAGAATAGTTTTCATCTTAGTCCTGATGGATTACCGACCATAGTCCTTAAGCGTTGCACCGATCCTCTCTCACCACTGTTGGCTCACCTTTTAAATCTATCCATTTCTTCCGGCATTTTTTCAAACTTGTGGAAATATTCGCCTATAGCTCCAACTCACAAAAAAGGCAGTAGAGATGACGTGCACAATTACAGACCAATCGCCAAATTACCATGCGTTGCCAAGCTCTTTGAAGCTATAGTTGCCGAGATGCTATCGTTTTATTCTAAGTCTTTAATCTCAACTTGCCAGCATGGCTTTATTAAAGGCAAATATACCACGATTAATCTTTTAGAACTTGCAAATCTAGTCATCCCTGCGATTGAAGGAGGTAAACAAGTTGACTGCATTTACACCGACCTCACGAAGGCTTTCGATAAGCTGGATCATAATATTCTGATATGTAAATTGCATTTTCTTGAATTCCCTTATAAGTTTGTTGGCTGGATTAAATCCTGTCTCACAGATCGCAAACAGAACGTTCGATTTCGTGACACTTTATCGACTAATATAATCTCCACTTCGGGTGTGCCACAAGGCTGCCACAAGGCAGCCACAAGGCAGCCACCTCGGTCCGATTCTTTCCGCTATTTATATTAACGATCTTATCAACTTCGCTCCTGGATCCGCCTTTCTACTCTACACTGATGATGCAACGACTTTCAATATAATACCATCACTTCGTCATTGTACAATCCCACAACGCAATGTATCAAATTTTTCTAATTGGTGCGCTCTAAACCATCTTTCACTTAATGTTGACAAATGCTCAGTTATCTCTTTCTCCTATTAATTTCAATTACTTTTTAAATGATGCTCCATTAACCCGTTCCAATAAAGTTCGTGATTTAGGTGTTCTATTAAACTCAGCTTTTACTTTTAATGACCATATTAGCTCTATAATAATAAAAGCCAACTATATACTTGTCCTCCAAGTATAGATCACAAAAAAAAATCGGTCCAATAGATCTCCGAGTGACCATTCTGTTCAGGTATTTCCTAGAGTAATCTTCCCCTGTCAAGCATTGACAAAGCTAATAGTTCATCTCTCTGTATCTAACACAAAGGGTCAATAAGAACAATTAGCTTAGCCTTCCAGCGTCTTTCACTACTTTCACTCCCATCTTGTGCCCAAAGTTGGAGGGTTTGCGTACGAGCGGACGTCAGAATTTCAGTTCTCTCGGACTCTGAGCACGAGAGGTACCCTTCCTTGCGTTCTCGCGCCAGGAGATCTATTGGGATTGCTCCCGATACCACCATCACGGCCTCTTCTGAGATCGTGCGGTAGCTACAGGCGATACGCAGGGCCCCACTGCACTGGACTCTGGCATTGGCTCTTGCGCAAATTCTGATTTCGGAGCCCATCTCCCCAAATTTCGGCCCTGTATAACAAAACAGAATTGGTTATTACCACCACCAGCCTTCGTCTCGTCTCGACGTTGGCCATTAGCCTACTCAGCGAAGTGACGACTACAACAGCCCTAATGTATGTCCTGGGGATATGATCTCAATAGGTCGGCTTAGTGTCCAGAGTCACTTCCAGAGACTTTGCCCGCCTTGCTTAACAAGTTTGTATAGTGCATTAGGTTAGTTTAGGCACGTAAGCTAGTGACGAAGCTAAATAAATTAAGCTACAATTTTTATTCTTAAATTAATCCAAAGTGAACCACAAACAAAATATAGTTGACAAAATAATTAAAATTCATATAGTTGATGAAATAAATAAAAATAAAATAGTCTATAGGTATAATATATGCACAAGATATAGCTGTAAAGATACAAATCCAAGCGCTGGGCGAAGGAAATAATTTTAAATATTGCAAATTGAATTGAAATAGATTCAGTTCATTCAACTTACCAGGAATGGGCCCACAGACACGAGGTATTATCTCCAAGATTGCTGAGCATGATGGATCTTCGAAACATAGCTGGCGAGCCAGAATACAATTCAGAATTGCGATTGCTGTCTTTATATTTGACCCTGCAAATACGAAAATATTTTGCATAAAAGAGTCATCTACATTTCTTTACTTACATCAAAAGCCACAGTAAAACTAATTATCTAACTCATATTGTTCAGCAATTAAATGAATCTTGAAATCATTTTGTAAAAGCCCAAATATAAAAAATAGCGCTGCTAAAGAAATAACAAATCTAATAATTATTTTCTCTTCTCTTCATCTTCAATTGTTTTCATAATAATGTTCATGGTATTAATAATATGACAGTTCTTGTACATTAAAACCGCTAGAAAGACAGATTTTGGTAGATAATTATAGAAAATGTGTACAGTTTTAATAAATGTTCTACCAAACGTGCTTTTTATTGCAATCAGCCTGTGTGAAAGCTAATTTACCACTTTGTTCTGGATCGGGTCTCAAAGGATAGAAAGGTTTTAAGTGCTACCAGTCGCAAAGGTTTCAAAATTTTTAAAATTAAAATATTTGTTGTTTACTTTCAGTACAAGATAATTATCGCACTTGAAAGTTTTATTGGAAGCATCTAAGAGTAAAGAAATGGCAAAAATTACCACATCTGGCAGCTCCATATTGTTTTTGCATTCATAAGTCTACCGAATTTGACTACTAGCTGCACCGGCTATCACTGCTGTATTAAATTCTCTAACAGCTATTTTGTCCTCAGAGTTATTTTAAGTTGGCACCGCAGCCACAGGGTTGCCATAATATCCATTAAACTTGTACCAGATTCAGTGCTACTCAAGAACAATACATTCTGTGAATTTCAATTGGGCCTGATTATCGGATCGTGAGCTCTCGTGAATGCAAATTTTGGGCACTGAAATATAGGTATGTAATTTGGTGAAGGGTTACCATTTTCCTACGATCAGGAATTTTAGAATTTTCAATATGGCAGAGATATTTTACTTCGTTACGTTGAGGTATTGATATATTGTTGAGATATAACTGAAGACAAATTAGTTTTAGCAATATGAAAGTGACGTGAATGCCTTTGGTTTCGTTCATTCTGATTCCCCATGTTGTCAGCCATTTTTCAAGAATAAATTGAGATGTTGGTACTGGAGCATTTTGTAAAGTAACGGTCCCAAATAACTTCCTTGTGGTACACCAGCATACGCATGATATTTAGCAGTAAAATAGTTTTTGTATCTAAACTGGAATATGCGGTCGGTTAGGAAGGAGTATAGTATTTCTTCAAAGCTTTGCGGAAGCATTGATTTGATTGATAAAAGACTGATAGCTCTATACCACTTCACTTGTATAGAGTCTTTGCCAAGCTTGAAAATTATTATGATCCCGGCTGTTTTCCATTATATCCGATTGAGAGGATAGCGTTGAAGCAATAGCCAAAATATTACGATTGGTGGCAAAATTTTGAGCACAGCATTGGTGATAGCATCATTTCGCTCAGATTTTCTGGATTATAGATGTTTGCACATCTATAGCCAAAATTTTGATTGGTTGTGAGTTGTGAGCAATCATATCAGATGGAAAGTCGCATGTTGCCGTGGTGAAAGATGAAATTTTTTTATCTAAGTTAACTGCGAATGTGGTGGCTTTCTTTGGACCACTTCTGTCCCATTGTCCGTTGGCATTTCTTCTCCAAGAATGAGTCAAACTTTAATTCATTGTTTCTCACAAGTGCCGGCCTGAGCTCTCTAGAAGCTTTGTTGAATCTTGCTTTTTTTGGGGTGACCTGTGCATTTTCAAATTTCTTCGTACCAGTTGTTTACCAGTCGTACGAGGATTGTGATTGATGTAAGCATGATCAGAGTAATGACGACAGGAGAATAATCTGAGGGCAGATCGAAAACTGTTTCTAACTTTACGAAATTTTGAGGTATTCCATTTAAGATTACAACGTTTATGTGGTCGAGAATTTGCTGATGTCCAATACGTTGGCTGATCGTTCGAAATATGCCTCAATCCCTAAGGTCCAACCAGTCATGATTCTGCGTACGCGACGATGTATATGCTCCGAACTGAACCATGCAAAGTATATGTTGCACCCAAACATAAATTTCCGAACAGCCAGAAAAGTGGCAGGCACATTGAGCAACCTTTTGCTCAATTGTTCCTATGAGCTGTTTTATGATGAGATACGACTTGACATATGTTCGCTCATGCGCTGTATGGGCACTAATGTTCACTCGTGTTTGCAGATGTAAAAAAATGGCTTTTTCCTCAGAAACCGGTTGGTTTTGACATTTATTTATGTTCGCAGATTCATGTTTGTTTGGTTGAGTTTTGTAGTGTGTCGATAGTGTTTGCCCCTAGGTGTTATGAGTCGAGACCGCCAAAACGTGCGTTTCGCATTAAAGTCGCCAGCTGCGATGAATTTGGGTTTCACAGATGGGAAGATGCTTTTGAATATTGCTTTTGATATGGTTTGCTTCGGTGGATGAGATGGACGAAATTGCAGTCGCACTCGGCTATTCTCGTAGACAAATAAATATTACTTGAATATAATCTTCGCTGAGTCCTTCCGAAGCCTTGCCATCTGGGTGTTTAGTACCGTACAACATGTAGGTCATTATATCAAATATATTATTTTTTCGATGAGGTTGGTATCTACTGTGAAAAAGTGCCATTTTTGCATTCCAATGGGCGATGTTGAATGATTTCATTTGCTGTTCAACAAGAAATTGTAGTAACATGTTATGGTTTTTAAGTTGTTCTGGTATCATTTTACACATGGCTGTCATTCAGTCATCCAAATATATTGTTTTCTTAGAAATACGGAGGTGCCTCTAAATTAATTAAAAAAGAGTGAAATATATTTTATTGCTAATTTTAAAAACGGGTCAACTCATTTACACAAATATCTGCTGAAAATTTCAGCTCGATCAGACCAGGATGTGATTTTGCTGGTTTACAAAATACGTCTTCCAATTTCGATTATGTTAGAACTTGATGAAATAGTTCTAAAAGATCAGTCCAAAACACAATACAGCTTTATAGAGAAAGTTGCGAAGATTTGATTCTGACGATCCCATTTTCAAAGATATTAATATTCTGAATTTACTATAAAGGCTACCAATTGTCAAATATGGAACACAGATCGGCTACTACCTTTTGTATACAGAATCTGTCAATAGATTTGCACGAATATTGCAGCACAAGATTTAGACAACAAATGGCGTAGACTATCGACTTTTTCACTTCTGCAAGACTTGACCGAATCCGATTTGTCCATTGGCCATTTTGTTTTAACTTAGGCAAAATTCTTGAAAATGAAAGTCGCATAAATTTGAAAAGCTAAGCCATCTTCTGAGCTGAATAGCCCAGTGAAATTTGACACAAAAAAGGCGAACCTTCGGAAAAATTAGGGGAAAGCTGAATTTTGGTGTGAACCTTGGTACTGGCGTGTTGAACAAAATGTCAAAAGTCTCCATCGATCCGAGTGCTGCGTCACTTTTTATACGGGGTCAAAGGTCACCAAAAGTGACCTTTCCTAAATATCTCAGTAACGGTCACGTCTTCAGGAAAACAACCTATGACGAATTTGTAGCTTAGAAAGTTTTCAACAAAAAAAATTATGTAACTTTTTCCTGTAACCATAACGGTTTTGAGATATATTGATCTAAATATTTGTTACTAACAGCATCCTTTTCCTCAACGGCATGTTGATATTATCCGATTTTGATTACGACTTGGCATGTTTGTGAGTTTGTTTTTCTATGTTTAAGAGGCGCATGAAAAAAACATGAAAACAAACTTATCTACCAGACTCCAGGGTAGGTGGAAAAGTGTGCTCCGAAAAGTTTCCACCACCCCCGCCCCCCTTTGCCATAAAACTTGTAGGGACATCTGTACGCTATTTTCTTCTCGGAAATAAACTGTATTGCTGCATCATGTATGGGTTATTCCACGAAGGAAAACAACAACATTGCAGGTGAAAATAGGTTTTGTAACAAATCATGGGCCTAGAAGTATGAAAAAGCAAGATAATATCATGGCATAATTCTGTAAACGTTCATTCTTGACATTATAGAAGCTCAACCCGCTGCAGATTATCCCCGAATAATCCGTTTTTTACCAATCCTGTGATGACTGCATAGCGCCAAAGGGACATGACACATCTCGAAACCAATTCGCACCTGAAATTACGTGACCTTGTCTTGATCGTTCATGGGATAAGACGGTATGGAAAAAAAATAAAAAACCGGTTATTTCGGGATGGTTCGTTTGCGGGGGTGGGTAGGGTGTTGATAGGGTGTGGATGTAGGGCTGGTCTTGCGCTGTCAATAATAGGCAATTAACAGCTTAAAAACTGATCCTTTCTTGCTTAACATTGGGCAAAGAGTAGGCAATGAGTTCATTTCTGAAGATTTGGGATGGATGCTCAGGGATACCATTTTATGGCAAAGGGGGAGGGGGGGGGGTACTTTTCGGAGCACACTTTTCCATCTACCCTGGAGTGTGGTAGGTAAGTTTATTTACATGTTCTTTTTATGCGCCTCTTAAACATAGAAAAACAAACTCGCAAACTTTCCAAGTCGTAATCAAAATTGGATAATATCAACACGTCGTTGAGAAAGAGGATGCTGTTAGTAACAAATGTTCAGATCAATATATCTCAAAAACCGTTATGGTTACAGGAAAAAGTTACATAATTTTTTTTGTTGAAAACTTTTTAAGCTACAAATTCGTCGTAGATTGTTTTTCTGAAGACGTGACCGTTACTGAGATATTTAGGAAAGGTCACTTTTGGTGACCTTTGACCCCGTATAAAAAGTGACGCAGCACTCGGATCGATGGGGACTTTTGACATTTTGTTCAACACGCCAGTACCAAGGTTTACACCAAAATTCAGCTTTCCCCTAATTTTTCCGAAGCACCATGTTAGATTTCCCCGGACTAGAATTTCAATGACAATTTTCGATTAAGTTCAAAATTAATAGTAGGGTAGAGCGGGGCTTAAAGGTCCACGGGTATAAAGGTCCACCAAAAGTATCTAAAAAACTAGTGACGTATCATTCTTTCTAACTATACGAGCGGGAAGAAGGGGGCGCGGAAGGCATTACGAGGCACCGCTGCAGTGCTGCCATATTGGGGAATTTAACCCTAGATTTAGGGGCATTTTAAAAACTTTAGGGGACAAACAGAAAAAAAAATATTCAGGGTTTTGTTTAGGGCATTCTGAAATTTGATAATGCATTTTTCCGGAACGGATGTTTCACTAAATAATAATCTGAGTGAGTTTTCATTCAGAAACTTAACGCACCTGGGAAAAAATCAATCCCGAAAGATTAGCATAAGTGGGGGAAAGTTTCACCTCACCTTAAAAAAGTTTGCATCATGTGACGGCAGTCTTAAGCATATAAATATTTACATTTAAATAACCTGGTTTTCGAGAATGCTGAAAAATTTCTCGGAAATGACGTCACTATGGCTACTTAGGGTCATTTTAGGGATAAATACAAATGGTCTAGGGGTAAACCACAGCGCTTATCTGGCAGCAATGCACCGCTGGCAGTTGGGTGATGCCACTAGTAGGAGTTAGATGACTGCGACGTGAAATTGATATGTACGTAAGCAAAATTTTTCATTATTATTCTTTTTAGTTTCGAGCAGTGACATTTCGTTTACTAGACTTAAACATAGTTTATTAGTATATATGATTTAATGCTTTTTCACGATTTATTATTAGTTTTTAGCTTATTTGCACGGCAAATTTTGCATAACCTATAAAAACACTTAAACGTAGCTGGGGTAAAAAGGTGCATGTGGACTTTTTTACCCCAGTTAATTTGCTGGTTATTAAAAACGTTTATTTTATTATTATATCAGTATGCGCAACTTGTTAAGTCTGACCGTGGAACTAAGTCTGTGGATTTGATGCGACGTGCAGCAGAATTAGTTATTAAAGAAAACAAATCATTGAGACAGGTAAGTTGTGACTTTGAATTAAGTAAAACATCGTTGCCAAGATTTAATAAACGAATGAAGAATGACCCTGACAACTGAAAATTTGGCTATGGTAGGCAGATCTTTGATAAAGAACAACAAACCTGCCTCGCAGAATACCTGCTTAAACTTGCTCAAATTTTCTACGGCATAGGTCCTAAAGAAGTTCGTCGCATGGCTTATGACTGTGCCGGAAACATGGCACATCAACAAAATGGCCGGTAGAGATTGGATGTCTGCTTTTCTTAAACGAAACACAAGTCTCTCTATTAGAAAACCTGAAGCAACAAGTCTCAGTAGAGCTTCATCGTTCAACATATCTAATGTGCAAGAGTTTTATACGAAATTAGCAGAAGTTAAGGAAGAGTTCACCATTTTCTTATTATGTTACCGAAAATCGTACAAAAATTGTTGCGCGGAATTTATTTTCTGAAATTGTCGAATTAATAAGTGGAATTAAGAGTGGAATTAGCTTTACATAACAGTTCACGATTGACGAAGTAACCTGCACACTATGCAGATATCTGCAGCGGCGTGAAGATTCAGGGCAGCAGCTGTCGTTATTTAGGTAAGTACAGTGTCAATATGTACATCCATACATATCTATATCTAAAGCCATTTTTCCATATTATGAAAAGTGAAACCACATGCATCACTCTCCGCTTTCGGCTGCTTTATTCCTTCAGACATTTATGGCAGCTTTATTTTCGAGGCAAATGAGTCGAATTTAATTATAACATTATAGATTTCAATCAATAAGATTTTCAAGGACTTAGAAATGTGCAAAGATAGGAAATTTCTTTTAGGGTGCGAAAAAGTATTTTTATTAATGAATTACAAAGTAAAATATGTTACTTTTTACTTGATTATGCTTCAAAGAAGCAATAAAGTTCTTAGTTTTTTTTTCTTTCCCAAAAGTCACATTTTCTTCATGACTTAAATTTGAGGTAAAAAAGATGCTGCCAAAAAATTGAATCTCCACATAGTTCGAGATAATGAGTTATTTAGGTAAAGACATTCTAATCAATTATAGAAAATTGAATTGAGATTGTCAAATAATTTTTAGAAAACTTTTGAAATGCAATTACACTTCTTACCTTAAAAATATCATGACTTTTCAAGAATAAATTTTACATTTCGGTGCAATTTAAATCTACTCAAAGAATCGAAATACAGTCAAAAACAAGCTTTAAATTAAAAATGTTCAAAATATTTCATGCATATACATACGTTATTATTTTAAATAATTTTAATTCACTTCATTACTTACCTGACCGCCCAGTGGGGATAGCTTGAGGTGAAGACGTTGGCGAGGATTTTGCAGTAGGCATAGCAGGTGGAATAGGTATTGGCCCAACTGTTGTTGTCGTGGTTAAATCGCAGCATTCTCTTTCAGGGAACTCACTGCTCATAACAAATGGTGCCAAACATAGTATGCCTATTAAATCCCATCGAAAGTTTCGCGTCTTCACAGTTCCACGTTTAACAATTATTGCAGCATTCATCGTGTGTATGCCTTGTTTATTTCTTCTAAGAATATGAGAAGGTGGGATCAACGTTTCACATCATCGGTAGGAAGTATTGTTCAGCAGATTTTAAAACATTCGTGGTAGAATTGGTTGATCATGTTTACTTTGTAGAATCCATATTGTGCGTCAAAACATGTTTTTATGACTGAAAACAAAACAGCGCTTTTTATCTCTCTGGAAATAAATGATAGTACCAAGATATTGCTGTTTTTAATGTTTACATTTTGCCGAAAATATATTCTTAGTGAAATTGGTAATAGCGTATAAAACCAACTCGAATATTCAA
Source organism: Nemotelus pantherinus (assembly GCA_963978885.1). Taxonomy (NCBI): domain Eukaryota; kingdom Metazoa; phylum Arthropoda; class Insecta; order Diptera; family Stratiomyidae; genus Nemotelus; species Nemotelus pantherinus. The sequence goes on from OZ022265.1 coordinate 24,352,463, forward strand.
TGGTAAAGATTTGGATTTTTACCTTAATTCACCAAAAAGCATAGCCAGATGCTACAATGTATGATAAAATCAAATGCACATACATGTAAATTAGCATGCAAAGTTCTAAAACATTCTGCATAGATGTTCGAGTAGAAAGGAGAAACGACAATCAATATCAGTTACTTAAAGAATATAAAACAAACTTTATCAAAGAAATGCTCGATTACGATTGATACATGTGTAACACGCGTCAAAGCAATTTTAAGTGTCTAGAAAATAATGGCTGAACAACAAAAATAGTAAATATTTGTATTTTGGTTTATTTTTAGAACCTATGACGTTTACAGTGCATCAAAAATAGTTAAACATACATCTCAGACACGTTAGAAAATGTAGTGAGTAATAAATTATTTTCAATTTTCATTTATACAAGGAACTTATTTAAAAGATGTTTATTGAAAAAGAATCACATATTTGATGTATGTACATGCATAGGACACGTCCTTATAGAAAAATGTATTTCAGAGGAAACACAAAAACTATCTGAGACAGTCTTACGATCTTCGAAACGAGTCAAATACAAACACGAAACCGCTGTGCTCACTAAAAACACTCAGCGATGCCCGCCTATAATTTTGTATACGTTTAGCCTATTTCCACTTTAAGAGTCAACATTTTTATATCTCCCAGGCGACCGACGCGATAACGGAATGCTGCGAAAATTGAAAATCCGTTTGACACGTCAATCCTGCAACGAAGTAGACGTACATAACAACAAAAAAGTAATAGGTGACATATGAAGACGTTTGCTAAACTGTTCTTTTTACTGAGCAGTAATCATAGAGAGCAGTTTAAAGTAGCAGTGAATTTAATCACAGTTGTGATCGCAGTTTCATGCTTACAAAAAACTGCTTGCTGCATGTAGTTGGTCGTTGCCTGTGATTGTTTTCGTTTTCTATAGCTCGCGACTTTGGTTTGCCGTGGCGATGAGTATCTGTACTAGGAAAAGATATCGGGTGAAATGCTTTGATTCGGTCCTTGCTAGCATAAGTATAGCGCATAGCAGTTTTGCTTTAAAAAAAAACAGTTCTTGCTTTGAATTTAATTTTGTCGACTTTTGGATTAAAAACCTCAAATTATTTTTTAGAGTTTTTTTTATATAATATTCAAAGTAGTATTACTAGTTAAATCGAATTTGATTTCAAAAGCATCATGTTCACATTTTTCTAGTTCTTTCTCAAATTACTTCGAAAATTTAAATAAATGCATGAAAATTAAAGGCACAACATGTTTTTAGTTTTATGTACAATAGATTTACTTTGCACAATTGCAAAAAATCTATTACAAATTATAAGAGAAAAATAACAGTTTACCGACTTTACCACCCGATTATTTCGTGCGTTGATCTGTAATTATCATGTAAGCTTTGGAAAAAAGCCTTTCACAAGGTAAGTTTTTCACTACAATGGAACACTTCAGTTTTATCAATCCACTTAGATTTGGACATTGCATGTTGTTGTTTTCAACCAAACCAAAAAATCGTCTTTCTTTCCAATCAATCTAACAACAATATATTTTTCATAATATGGTGAGATTGTTTCATCGAATCCTGACCAATGAGAAAATGATTCAAAGTCATTTTGTGGCTCTCTTTGTTGAGCTCAAGCTCAAGTTGATTTTGATATTTTCGGTCGACTATCTTTAGAAATTCATTGTTGTACTCGTATGTCTTGTGTTAATGTGTCCAGTGCATTTTTATCTTGAATCATAGGTCGTTTAAACCTTGCATCTAAAAAATTAGTGGAAGGTTATTGTTGGTTTGAAGATAGCTGAAACGTTTTTGCAACTGCTGCGATGATTGGTGTGCAAAAGTTTGTAAGTTTTTTGGTTTTTCTTTTGCATTTTTTTCAGAAGCAAGCATAGTTTTGTCTGAGTTTTTCACATCTTTTATTAGAGGAAATGATTCGTTTTTTTAGTTTTCTAGCATAAATTGTCTTTGATTTAATTTTTCGTGTGCTTCTGAATTCTTGTTTATTGTTTATATTATTATTGTTTTTAATCGCACTTATCAATATATTTGCTATACCAGTTATCTCAACATCATTTTTATTTGACTGCTAAGATGTTTCCGCATAAAAATTTTCCTTATCAGCAAAACATTCGAAACTTGGTTTTAGTCATCATTATCAATAATAATTATAACGAATTTGTCAAACAAACTTAATGACATCATCTTAATGCAACTCATCGTCTATATAGTGAATTGTAACACCTACGAAGTCCGTTCTATAAGTAATGAGAATGACAAAGAAAAGTCTGATTCTCGCAAAATGTCTTTTTATTTTTCAACATAATCTTCTTTCAACTCAGTACAGTTTATCCAACGGTACTCCAATTTTTTAATACCGTCGGTAATATAAGATTTCTCCAGTACTTCGAAATAGGCGTTGGTCTTCGCAATCACGTCCGTATTTGACATAAATTTTTTCCAGCATGCATTTTTTTCAAATTTGGGAACAAAAAAAATTCACTGGGCGCTAGAAGATTTTGATAGAAAATTTCGAAGTCTGCTATCAGTCAGCCTAGTAAAAAACCAGCCAAGTACTACCATATGATATTGGAGTAGAAAATGTGGCCAGAGCCACAGTCATATTGAACCATCAAACATCGATTTCGAAAAAAAAAATTGAAAAAAATCTAGCGCCCAATGTGGGTAAAATTACTGCAAGTACATTTTCGAGTACTCTATTATTTTCATCAAATGCTGGAATCAGACTCATGACAAGCTGTGACAAACATAGCCGAGCATGAGAGCGTGTATGGTTCGACGCAGAAAAATTTGTTTGAAGAGATGTCATCGGTTGTTCAGGATTCTGCACCTTCATATACTATAGTAAAAAAATTGTTTTTCAACAGGAAAGAGAGACCTGAGAACCCGACCCCTGGCCGGGCTCCCCAGTTACGGTCGCGACCGAAGAACAGCCTCAAAATGTCGAAAAATTGGTACTGGCTAATCGAAGAATTAAATTGTGGAAGATTATAGTGGAAGGGATAGCGGAAGAATTTTATTAATTGATTTTTTCGCTTAAGCATGATTGTATGGAAAAATAAAAAAAATATAAAATTATGCTTTTCATTCATTAAGTACCTTAGGCCACGAATTTATCAACCGCCACTCGTATTTGCATTCATCAGTAAAAATCAGAAATTCCACTGAGTGTTGTTTACGATTGATGACAAAACGTCAAACTGACAAACGTCAACAATCGCTTACACTTAGCAATAACAGTGACAGCCCTTTAAGTGGTCAAACCGTAAAGTAGTTAATTAATTTTTATTTTAAATTCAAAACCAGTCCATACACTGGTCGGTTCAGCGAAATGTACGATATATGTATGTAGGAGAAAGAAATACAGAATAAAATACAGTCTGTCTCGGAACTTCAACTAGTTCGGCGACCATACAGACGGATCGATTTAAAAGAAACTTTAGTTTTTTTTTTTATTCGTTCGATGGCATTAGTGTTTTGTAATCTTGCTACGCGGCGGCCGAATTCGTCAAGCAAGATTTGCAAACATAGTGACCCATATTATAAACTACATTTATAATATTACATGAGCCAAAAACTCCCGAAATGTCATTGATGAATAACAAGAGAAGTAACGAACCTAGCTGCGAAACGTGAGGAACACCGGAGTAGACAGAAAAAGTTCAAGAAAATTTCCCTTGAAATCTTACCGGTACAAGGGTTCAATTAAATAGATAGTCACAAAACCAATAAAACTTTCCAAAACTGAGGAGAGTAGGATAAAATGCAGATCAGATTTTAAATATGAGTTATGTCCCAGATTTATAAAATTGGAAATAGAAAATTATGTTTCCACAACGACGTAATAATACCGCCTGAGAGTGATTTATTAACCTTCTGTCGGTCGGGCACAACTAATCTCTCAGATGATGTCACGTGTTTTTTTTTTGCACGAATCAGTGAGATCGAAGGGCAGTGGATCGAGTCTCCTAGTAGCTTCCTGTCTCTGCTCCACTTAGTCGTCTTCGTCTTCGATTTTTTGTCAGTACTTCACTGAGTGTCGTGACCTAAGTGATGTGTCATCTCCTACCTACATAAATATGAAACAATATGGATACGAAATGGCTATCCGTGTACCCATACGTGAGTGTGCCTTTTTTAATACACGCACAACATTGCTCTCTCACAAAAATTCCGCTCAGTGTGCCCCTTTCTACCGCACTCACAACCGAAAAGCCTTAATGCTGTGAACACCAGATCGGTGTAAAAGCCTGCAACAGACAACACGGAAAGAAACGTCAATGCCAGTTTGATTTGTGTCGGGGGACTGAGAGCATTGACTTTCAGTCAATTTTTTTCAAATAAAATTTGAAAATTTTTCGGCGTATTCGGCGGAAACGTACTTCTACGTTTGTGCGCAATAATTTGTGTCGGTTTCGCGAGTAAATTAGCGGTAAAAAATTATGAAATATCGAAGTGCTTTGCAGGTGATATCATATTTCGGGTGAGTAAAATTAATCTTTGGCATCAATTTCGTATAGTTTGTGTGTGAAATCATAATTAATTTCATTCAGAAAAAGCATTTTAATCTCCACTCGCCGGTTCGGGGAAAGAAATGTCAAACGACGTTCAAAATGGCGATCTCTCGTGGTTTTTACATGAGCGCTACCATATGAACTGTGTATGTCGAAAATTAGCACAGTTCTCTCGGTTGATTTCTAATCCATTTTCTCTTATATCTGTGTTTAGCAGGAAGACAACTAGTATATTCCACAAGAGTGGCGATAGGAAACTCCCTTGAGAACCTCTTTTCTTTCGCCTTTAACTTCCGACATCAACAATCTCTGCATCAGAATAGCATCTATCCATTTAACTTGAAAGTCGTCTATATCATGAGCTTTCGCAGCCTCCCATAGCCCTCTAAAGGACAACCAGTCAAAGGCCCTTCCAATGTTGTGAAAACCAGAGAATGAAAGGCCTACTTGATCAGAAAAGACTTTGTATATTAGTGCATCTGTGAGATGAATTGCGCCCGATCACGTTAGGGTTTGCATTGCGCCCGACAGAAGGAAGGTTAAAGATTATAAAAAGAAGCAGCGTCAGGCCATCAGTGCAAGATTTTTTTTTAAAAAAAAAGAGGTATGTCGTCAATCCGAGTCGACTTGGAGGCATCAAGTAATTTTAATTTAGTATTTATCGACACGGAACCACAAGTAAAATTAAAGAGTGATCTGAGAGATTTCTGATGACATGAGGCTGTATATAAATTTTTCAGATAACGTAAAGTTTGCTCACGATAACTTTTGTAAGGTTTGAGAGTTGAAACTGGTTGAGAGTTTCATTCACATAATCAATTTATTTATATCAACTTATAATCAATGTATATGAGTGTAGAGTGTTTAGTCCCACGACTCAGTTTAATCCTAATTTAGCTCAGGTATCTGTTCAGAGCTCGGTGTGCGATCTTTTAACTGAACCCAGATTCAAACCAGGAGCCCCAGCCACTGGAGCAAGGTTAAAGTCTCTGGTGACAAGCAGTTCCGCGTCAGGGTGTATCGTAGAAAAGTTTACTACGTTTTCCGCATGCCGAGAATAAATCTCAGGGCTTGAGTCCGATGGTATATACAACGTGGATACCAAAAGAGATGTATCACCAAATTTCGCGTAAATAGAGAACTACTTCATGTTGCCGTGCCAAAGGGTCACCAGTTTAGAAGCATATGAATCGCGTACGCCTGTTAAAACTCCATCACCACGTTTTTTATTCGTATAACGAGAGTCCCGATCACAACGATAAACTATAAAATTCTTTAAATCGAGTTGGGCACAGCCAATGCTATCATTGAGCCACGTTTCCGTAAAAATTATAACATCATATAGGTCAAAATATGTTACTGAGAAAGTTTTGTTCGGGGACCCATGATGTTTAGATAATAGACAGAGATTGGAGTTTGAACAGCTTAGTTTGATTTGATTTCTAATGATATCTCGAACTTTCAAAATTTCACTGATATTTCAAATTTGATTGTTTTTTAAAAATCCGAATGAGACGGCCAAATTGCATAGAAACACACAAAAGACGCGAAAGCATTGCAACATTGAATCGAGTTCTAATCAACGATACTTAATGTGAACAAAATTGGATGAATACGGTTTGAGAAGATATTAGTGAAAGAATGGTATTTGCCGTAAGTTTTTTGTTTTTAGTAACTTCAGAAGACAGTTTTAAGCATTCGATTCAAAAACAATAACTTAATTACCGTAGTAAAAAGGTTACATCAAATGCTCAAAGAATTATTATTAAGAAACCCGCTTTTATCCGCCACTGAATGCATACTAAATTACAGAGTATTTAAATTGACATTGTATTTCGAAAAATACCACTACAATTTGCAACATTCAATAATGCCAGTATTCGATACATTATTTTTTAAAGTCGATCGTTGTGTTAAAATCACATGGAGTAACCAGGTATGTCCTTAAAATTCCGAACAATCAATATTCCAACAATCTCTCTAAGCTATTCATCTTTTTCACAAAAAGTGTATAGTATGTTTGAAAACGTTCATCTATGAAAGTGGTAGCCACAGTAACGGTGCAATGTAGTACAATGACTGGTAATTGTGTTTCGTGCCAAGAAAAACTAATCCAGGGCTACTAGTTTTCAAAGCAAACTTTGATAGTTTAGGAATTGATAATTGCTAGATGTTTACGCTCAATGCTGAGTGCATTTCCGATATGACTGAAGGTAATTTAAATCGGTACATTTTAAGCAATAGAATCACCTTTTTCAACGTCGATTCGCCTCTCTGAACGTTGTCTGGATACAAGACATATTGGCTTACTGTGTTTAAATTGCACGAGCGTATGAAACTTGTATGCACATACCCGCAAAAAAAAAATCGAATGTCGAATTGGTTTGGAAAACTCCCACTACTTTACATTATTCGACATAATATGCATATCGGTACAAACAGAACAAATACAGTCTAGAATTAATTTGCGATTAGAAAATAAGAGCATCCCTCTAAAAATCCTCGCTAAATTCAACGATACCGCAATTTGTCTCGTCAAATAAAGTCGCTAGTTTATATCCTACTTTAATTGAACCGTATCGAAAGGGAAAAGTGTATGGTAAATGGAGGAAGGAGTTTCGAAAACGTACAAATTTTACACAAAAATCATTGAATTTCAAACACAACACGCGACACTCCGAATGGCACCAACCCCTGGAACAACCACTAGCAACGTCCACTTACATACTAAAATGAAACTCTCTGCCACCCTTTCATACCAAAGTGTGTTAACATCCTGCGAGCCTCAAAAGCACCGTTAAAACTGTCATGTGCAGAACAATCTAAGCTTGAAGTTATTCGGGAAGGATGGGCTGCCGTAACTTTCTGTTTTTTTTTTCATTTCGTTCTGGCTGAATTTTACTCACAGGTGATGGTTACGAGTCAATTTATGTTTCTGTTTCAGGAATACGGAAAATCGAAAAACAAATATAATAAAATAGTAACAGTATATATTTTAATTTTAAAATCATTTTTTTTCTCTTAGAAGCTAGATATATTTGAATTTCTTGAAAGATATCGATAGTCCTGACTGATAGACGCTGAAGAAGCGAGTAGATTTCACTCGAAATATCGATAACTGTGAAAAAATTGAAATATATCTAGGTTCCAAAGAAAAAATTGATACTTATAGTAAAATATTTGGTTCTGTAAGCTAGAAAAAAATTAAGTCGCAATAAATGGATTAATAAAAGTATTTTTTTTAAAGCAAAATGTATATATTTTAGAAAAAAACTGGAATTTGTATGTTCCCTATGTTCTTACGATTTTGATTTTGCACGGTTTGGATCGAAATTTGGCGAAGAAGATCTATAGAACTTTTTTTACGATATATATTACGTGGTTCAATATCAAACTTTGCACTTTGGTCTCGGTAGCCTGTGCTACGTCCATTTACATTGCGCTGAAAAATGATAAGACACATCACAACTTTTGTAAGTTTTCAGAAACAGTAAAGAACGGAAACGCCCAAGTACCTGTAATATTGGACTAATGAAAGGCTATTAAAATTTCAATGGGAAAAGCGATTCTTCAATTACTCCTTAATGAAGATCGTGCTACGAAAAGATTAGACAGAGTTTAAAATCTCTCAGTTGATGGGTTTGTATCGTCCAATATAACAAATAGCGTGGATTCTTGAAATAAAACGTGGGAAGACAGCTTCAATAAGTTGTTGTGAAAAATGGGTCGAAGAAAAACGAACGAAAGAAGTGACAATAATATTAAATTTGAAAAAAGATAATAATGGTGCGACAAAAATCGCTAAAATTATTAAAAGTGATGAATTTTCGTAGAGATACTGAAAATTATGGATGAACGATGAGCCCAGGTGGACTACGTGCTCTAAGTCAACAGGAGAAACATGCTATTTTAAGATGGACATCCATTTCAAACAACACTTCAAGGCAAATCGCTGCGGAAGTTAAATGTATTAAAGATTCGGCGAGAAAAAATGGATTTGACGAGAGGATAATTGGAAATCTTGTCAAAAAGAAAAAGTATAGAATACAGCGCGATCTTTTAACGACGCTCTTTACGCAGGAAAGACAAAAAAATACTATAAGAGTTCCAATTATTTATTCGTCAGTATTCAAAAAAGTTCGGGAAATTCTTGAACGCTTTGATATAAAAGCAGTTCTAACCAGTAGAGCTGAACAAATTAGGTACTATACTATGTCACGTGAAAGACAAAAAGCATAAAAAGGAAAAATGTGGAGTTTATAAAATTACCTGCCCAGAATGCGACAAAATATACATCGGTCAAACGAAATGGTTAGTTGGTGTAAGACTAACGGAACATAAACGGGAAGCAGCTTCAGCGAGGAAAAGGAATACGATATTAGTACGTTCAGCAGTAGCGAAGCACATCTTGGAGGAGGATCACAACATAACATGGGACAACGTGGGGGTGATTAAGGAGGTGCAGCAGGTACGAAAACCGGATGCGTACGAAAGCCTGAACATATGGAAAACCCCTATGAATAGAATACTAAACACAGACCAACGAAACTGTGCATTGTTCAGGTTAATTTGAACATTCATTTGATAGTGAGGAGGAAAATTTAATTAATATAGATAGTTAAATGTATTTTAGTAAAGTAATTAATAGACAATTAGTTGGTAATTAGTATAAGTCAATACTAGTTATTTATAGAGATAGCCCAATCGTTGCGCATGCCGCCCTATGAGGCAGTGGCCCGTAAGAACGCCCACAGTGCAACGCAGAGCTCTTGGAGTTAAGCCTAAAAGCTGCCTGGTGCGATGCGCATCCATGGATACTCAGATTCATCTGCCCAGGACTTCCTAGCGTTTTCAAGATGTTTTTGTCTGATGGCCAATTTGACCGATGTCATCGGTATACCTATTGAGAAAGAGCAAGAGACCTCCGGTAGAAAGGTACCAATTAAGAGTGCTCTTTACTGGGGAAAATTCATTTTCGATACTGTGACCGCCATCTCTTGGAATTTCGAAGGATTTATTGACCGATCCTCGTAAAGCTATGAATTATAGCTGAAAGGATATACGGTTGTAATTATTATTTAGTTCTGATTACGTTTAATACCATTTTCGGACCGATTTTTACTCATTTTCGAAGAACATTAGTATTGATATCGATTTGGCTAAAAATTCATGTTTTCGGGAACGCACCATCCAATTGAGCTGAAATTTTCAGGATGTATTAGAGTATATGCAGAATAGGTCCAAGTCAAATATTAACTATCTTTAACACTTTGGCGCCGGCGGCCATTTTAGTGATATTTTAAATATGCCTATTATTATGTCAAAAAATAATTTTTGATAAAACTAAGTTTGCAAAATAAATTTCAAACGTGTTTTTAATAAAAATTTGATAAAGTTTTGGACATTTTTAACCCTGTGTGTGCGCTAGGTGCCTAAAATTAGATCAAGAGAGTTTGAATTTATTTGAATTGCGATAACTTTTGACAGAGCTATTGAATCATTATAAAACTTACAGATTATATTGACGTTACTAAATTGTAGACTCATACAGTTTTGTATGAACGTGCTGGCAGCCCTGTAGCTACGGCAGGGGTTGAAAGTGAAAACCTTCAAACCATCGATTCTCCTGAAAGATTTTTGCTTTTAATATACAATAACCCATATACAAATATGATGCTTTATCTACACAGTCAAAGTAACACTTTTAAAATTCCATATCGGACAAGAACGGTAACCCTTCCGCAATTTACCTATATTTTTAGCATTACAAACTTCTGTTCACGGGAACTCACGATCCGATAATCAGATACAGTTGAAATTCACATAATGTATTGGTCTTAAGTAGGAACAGGTCTTATAGAAACGTTTTTGAAATGCGTGCAATTCTGTGGTGATATCTTGAAAAATTACTAAGAAAAATTACTGCTTTTAGCTCTATAAATTCTGATTCAGTCACCAGATTTTGACGAAATTCACACAGTACCTGAATCGTACTCTAAGCGATTATAGAAATTTGGTTGGAGCTGTCAGCTATGGTAATTTTGGTGTCTTAAATTTTGAAAATTCACTCAGGAAAATAAAGCTCTTTGCCCTATAGCTTCCACAACAGTCATGGAATCATAACGAAATTCAAATGGCAATTGAACTTATTGTAGGCAATATTCAGTAGATATCTAGTTGGAAAAACAATGATAGAGTTGCCAGCTATGATTGGTTTTGTAATTTTTGTCATATCTTTAGCAAGCGATTTTATCATAAAATTTTAAATCGTAGTGATCTTGTAGTGAAAATAAACAACATCTATGAAGATCTATAAAATTTGAAAACTTTGAAAATTTGAAAATATATACTGTTACTATTTAAAAAAATAAATAAATAAATGGTAACCCTAAATTTCTTTGTATCCCTATAACTTCCACTGCAGTGACCGGATTAGTATGAAAGTCGCAGAGTAGGTTGACTCCAACGTGAGGCAAAGGGTTGCCAGCACCAGGCGTTTTTGTTATTTTCGCACCAATAAATGTTTACATTAAGTATTCACATCGCGAACATTTGCAATGAAAATAAGTAAACAATGTTTAAATTTTCTGAGATCTGAACATTTTTCGGATGGCGACCCCAAATACTTTTTTATCGTTGTAACTTTCGATGAAGTCATCGAAATTAAATTGGCTTAGGATCTATTATTGGTTTTAGGTAGGAGAATTAGCTAGTGGTAGAATATACACTTGAAATCTGCACAAATCTTCTACTGTTCTTCGAACATTAATGTTTCTAGCGGTTCTGATGCGCTAGGGGTATTTTATTTTCACCCACAATTTCCAAAATTCATGCTATTTCGTATTGAAAGCATCTCTCTAATATCACACTAAAATTCTTTTGTGATAAACTTTTATTATTTTGTTTCAAAATATTTAAATAACCTGATTTAGTTCCACAAAGCGTGTTCGTACCAGAGGATTTTTTTCCCTTAAGAATAACTGCAGTGTATCGATTATCAGCGCAAAAAGTCCCACTGCAAAATGATAAAACACTCCTAAATTTCAAAAACTCTAAAGAAAGTACATGTGTTATTGAACCAATGAATGGTTATGGAATTTTGAATGGAAAAAAGGATTCCTTAATTACTTTTTAATGAATTTTTTAAAGATCTTTGATAATTGGCTGCTTCAAAATGATAAGACATTTCAATGTTAGAAATAAAATGAATGGATGTTTCGCTGGATTCAAGTCCTTAGTTTTTATTTTAACAATTAACAATGGGTTGATTTTGTCGTACTATCTATCACTTCTAGCATTATATTTGGTAGACTCTGCATAATATGTTGAATATATTTACGCAGAAAAAAGTTCTATGCCACTTGAATAGCAGCCTATTGTGCGTCCATTGCATTATGCTCAGCGAAGAGTTCTCGGCATGTACGACTGCATTATCATATTAAAAGAGAACTCTTCACCAGAAATTCTGGGTCCACTTTGCTGGATCTCCTCACCTGCTTTTCATTTTAAAGGAAATAACTCTGATTTCAGTTTTTCCTTTATACCCGATTCCGGCCCAAAACATAATTCCACCTTCCTAAATCGCGACAAGCCATTGAGTCCATTCAGGCAAACACATTTTTCTTCAGTAAACCGAATTCTCTTTGTGTCTTCCAATTAGGGGAGGTCGTTTCTTTTCATTTTCTTAAATTGTAGACGCTCAGCCCTTTTTATAGTTGTACGTTCCAATTTTCAACCTAAACTCCAGCTATTTTTTAAAAAAACCGATTTTTCCTTTCGAAGCTAGATATATTTAATTTTTGTGACAAAAACCAATATTTCAAGGGTAATCTGCCCTCTTCTTCAGTGTCTATCGGTCTAATCTTAATCTAACGTATGTATGTTATTTATAGAGCTAGCCCTTATAGCGATAGCCCAATCTAGTAACGATAGTAACGATTTAATGATTTCTATCGGAGTTGTGGCTCTGAAGACGAGGAGGAATCCGTCCTCCATCTCATGTGCGAGTGCTCGGCTTTGGCGAGGAGAAGGGTGGCAGCACTTGGAGCGCTTTTCTCTAAAACCTGACCGAACTATCCCTAGTCAATTTAAAGGAGATAGTGCGATTCGACAAAGGAAGCAGATGGTTTCCTGAGTTCAGTGAGTAGGAGAGAGTCATAAATTATTGCCGCATCACAATGGGCCTCTCTTGTGCCTACTTGTGTCGGTCGGCAAGCCTCTGTAGATTTCCAACTTCCAGAGGATCAAATCCAATGGAATCATTGCTGTTTATGCTAAAAAGATAGCCGTTTTTATTTTTGCCTAGCATTTCATTTACAACTGTCCATTCTTTCTTGGCCCTCCCTAAATTTGCGCTAAGTTTGCTGTTGAAATAGTTAGTTTTACATGCAGTGATGTCATGACTGATTTCACGACAAAAGTTTTCATAGATTGTTTGCAATCTAATATTATGCGGGTGCTTTTTTTAATTTTAAAGCTTAACAAGTTTTTTTTCTTGATTTGCTTAAGAAGTATAATATTCGTTCATGGCTTCAGTGGTTCAAATTTATTATCATGAATAGTATATAGTATACTGTATATAATAGTATACTGACCCTGTAGGGTGCAGAAAAAAACAATCAAAGGCAGTAGACGGATTAACCGCCATATATACTTCCTCCTATATCTTATACTGTAAAGCTATTTTCCAAAATCGCAAGTTTATATTTTGAAGTGGGGTTTAACTATGACTTACACGATCGCTGCTATTGCAAGTTTTGAAGCATTCAGTTCAAGCATAATGATTCAAACTAGCGAAATGTGAAACACTTAAATCAAATATTTTTTCGAGTGCTTCTGATATTTTGCTGAATGATGGAAAAATTTGAAGATAATATCACCATAGGGATGTTCAAAACAAAGGCAGTTGAATGATTTGGAGTCAGAAAAAGAATAGGTACTGCTAGTGTCCAATAGAGTTATAGTGAACTAATTGGAATCAAATGTTTAAAATATTTTGAAGAGTTCTTATAAAAATTGCAGTATCACCTTCCTTTTTCCTGACTAGTATGGTCAAATTTTTAATTCAAACGTATTTACACTAATTTTTCTCTTTCAATAGTCGTGCCTCTCTGAGCAGCGATCTATTAAAGTTAGTTAATGAGTCGTTGATGTGTTAATTTTTTTTAGCAATTATTAAAAAGTATCAGTTTTTAATTTTATTTTCTCAGACCGCACTTTGTTCATTACTTTGTTCTTAGAGGAAAAGGATGCACATTTAACGGAAACCATTTTCATAGAATCCGTGTTCGTTTTTTTAACGAATCAGCTTTCAATATCATCAGCATTAATCTCAATTCCGATCCCGACGATTAAGAGTTTAGAAACGCTATTTCCATCATCAATAGGGATACCAGCAACGTAAATTGAATTAGTTAACATTTGCTGTTCAATGTAATTAATGTTTGCTTCTAGCTTACAATCATTTTTGTCATAGAGTAATGTTTCTCTCTTCTAACTGGTTGTTTTTGGCAAGAGCATCCGAATTGATCTACTGTTAATAATATTTTGTTAAATAAATTTTATTTTGTTAAATAAATTTTCCATCGTGACATCAACCTGAATATTTTCATTGAATGGCGACAAAACACCGCTGATGGATGGAATGCGCCTGGCTTATTTTAGCAAGTTTGTCCGACACCTAACCAAAACAGTAATTGGTTGGATCTTGTGTTCACTAACGCTTATGACGAAGTTGTTGTTAGTCCAACTAGTAATATAGATCATCAATTTTTTGTTGTACTAGTTTGCACCATACAGCACTCTCAGTCGAACTTGCCACTCCTGATTCTATTTACTTAAGAACGTACAATAAATCAATTGTATATGACTTTCTGAATGCTAATTATGAAAGCATTCACCATCTTTTTGACTCTGTAGATTGGACGAATACTTTTTCAACGTTAGATCTTGAGGAAACCATTTCTACTTTTTACAATAAAATATTTGACACAGTTGAAAGAAATGTAACTAAGATTAAAAAAAGAAAAACTTGTCAGAGCCATGGCTCGATAGGGATCTTAGGCATTTGCGAAATCGTAGGAACAACCTTTATACAAACTTTATTACATTAAGACAAGCGGCGACAATAGAATCTGCAAACCGAAAAAAAATTATGTTTTTGTAAATATGAAGCGAAAAAACTACTGGTTATCTATCGTCGATGTTCTTTAATAATATCACTTCTCCCTTTCCTTATAAGATTTGTGATTTATTCGCAGATAGTTTCCAGAATATTTTTAATGCACCAGACCCATCAAACTCACACATTTCTTTTTTTCACTCTGCTCCAACAGCTTTGGTCAGCCACTTAGAAATTTTATGTGATGAAATACATAAACCTGCAAAAAAGCTCCTTGGCCCGATCTTCTTCCTCTAACTTTCTGGCGCAAGTGTGTAGAGCAGCTTATAACTCCCTTGCATATTTTTTTCAACAGATCACTTTCGTCTGGAGTTTGCCATTCTGTTGGAAACTTTCGTATGTCACACCCATTTTCAAAAATGGTGATAGGCGCTGTATCGGAAATTATAGGGCCAATTCTTAAACTTTTTGAAAAGATTGTCTACGATAAACTTTCCCCACTTGTAGACTACCGTCTGAACCATCAACAACATAGTTTTAGAAAAGGTCACTCAATTACCACAAATTTGACAGTCTTAATCTCAGACTTTCTGTGCAAAATAGAGAAAGGATGCCAAACGGACGCGGTCTATACAGATTTTAGTAAAGCTTTTGACAGAGTTGACCACCCTACCTTAATTCTAAAGCTTCAAAAACTCGGAGTTGCCGGATCTTTACTTAGCTGGCTGACTTAGGAAGTCACAAATGAACACAATTGGTAAAATTTCAAGGACTGCTACCTCTGGTGTACCACAAGATAGCCATCTTGGTCCGCTTCTTTTTAATATATTTATTTTAGACCTATCGGACATCCTAGCAAATAAACCTCATCTACTTTATACCAACGATCTCAAAGTCTATCACATCATTAAATCGAAATCCAATGCACTCTTTCTCCAATCAAAACTTGATTCACTTGATCATCGGTGCAATGAAAACAAGCTCTCTCTCTCTCAACATTGCTAAGTGCCAGGTTATACGTTTTTCCGGAAAATGCACGGTCTCACATAATACGTACTTTCTCGGCAATAATTTGTTAGCTCGAGTTGAAAACGTTGTTGATGATGGTGCTATGTTAGATGAAAAACTCCGCTTCACCTTGCATTATGATAAAATACTTTCCCGTGCAAACAAACAGCTAGGATTCATCAGAAGACGTCCCAATAAATTTCGTATGCTGTGGGTCACAAGATCCTCATACATCTCACTTATACGCCCCATTCTCGAATATACTTCCATTTCCTAGCATCCGGCTTTCGAAACCCACAGTAACAGACTCGAGTCCATACAAAAGCAATTCTTACTTTTCGCATTGAGAGAACTAATACAACCCTTACGATTTTAATACCCTTCCTCCTTATGAGTTTTGATTGGGTCATCTAAACTTATTGACACTCGCATCCAGAAAAAAACAATTATTTCGGCCTGCTTCACATTCGGCGTCATTAGAGGCGTTATTAGAGTTGAATTCCTGAATAGAAAAATGGTGTTAAATAGCCCTGTAAGGAACACCATATCCACATTTACCTTTTTTTGGGGGGAGCGGGTGTCAAAAACCTTCAATAGGTATCGTGCGAACGATACAAGATTATATGAGATTCTTACTCACTAAAAGACATCACCCGCCGACCACTACTTACGCAGCTAATGAGCCGATAGATAGATGCTGCAGGATATTCAATAGCATAAGTAATGTGTATTCTCCAACGATCTTCAAATTATCCTTCAAACCATCCCTTTTCCAAGCCATCCATAATCCCTTATCTCAAGCTATATGCCAATGTTTTATTTTTTGTTATTTATTAATTTGTATTGATTTATTTGTTCATTATTTTATTTATTTAATTTATCGTTCTATTTTTATATACCCATAATATTCAAATTAGCTTTGTGTTATTCATGTAACTTGAACTTTGCTTGGTTAATAAATAAAATAAAATAAAAATAAAATAAAATATTCTATTTCATAATATATAAATAAATATTTAATACACAATAAACATTATTTCCACCGTATCAAATTGACTTCGACAGCACAGAAAGACAATAAATAAAAGTGTCCTTACACTCCTAAGGTATTGTTGATTTATTATTAGCATGGCAGCACTGTATACGAAAAAAACATGAGAGCGCTTTACCGTATATTGTACATCAACTCTGAGACTGGAATAAAGTCCATAATGGACTTGCGAAGTACATTGTTGGGCGGGATGGTTCGTCACGGTGGCATGGGGTATTAAATCGAATTTCTTCATTCGCGATACTTGAAGAGATGCGATTCTATTTGAATGAAAATATGGAGCACAAAAATTCAATGTTCGGAAAACAAATACCAATTTCACTTGAGCCATTCTGGTTGGCTAATAACGATACATCGCAAATGTTTAGTGAACCCATCGGTTAAACACGCTAATACATTGTTACAGTCGGCACAGATTGTGTTAAACAAGAAATTCAGGGAGTCATCTACATGCATAGATGTACGTTCGTACCGAAAATGCCATTAGTGTGTGCTACCAAATAGCTGTCGTTTCAAAGATTTTTACATACATATATATGTATATATATTTATGTATTTATCTTGTGATTTGGGAAAGTGAAGTGTTTGTAACGGTAGAAATTATGTTTTTATACTGCGTTTAATACGTCTGTGGTTGCCAATACTTTCAATTATTTTCGCAACAAAGCCAAGGAAAGAATGAATAAATATTTATTACTTGGATGCTCACATTTATGACGAGAATGGTAACATTCACTATTTGAGCTCCATCGCATTAGGTTTATGAGGTATTTTATTTGTCGTTACTAGGCGGTTTTAGATTAACTCAAGCTTGAATAACATAGCCAATCACTAAGCTTGATGGTTTTATTACTCGCCGTTATTGTTTTGAATACTTTGTCATCTTCCAGAAACGAGAGGGCTGCAATAAATTCCAAAATTTGCTGTTTGATTTTTTATTTGTTAAAGAAGACGTTTAGTTGTGGAGATTTTTACCGTTATCCTAGTAAGTGGACGGCACTCGCATTTCTTCCATGACTGGAGGACTTTGCATGAATGTCTGGTTTCTGATCGTAGGTACATATCTTTCAACGTGGTTGGTCGCTGCTCAACTGAGCGGGTAACCTTTATTAACAGATATAGGATAGATTGGAAGCTATTTTAATCCTTGGTCCGTTCCTCACTGGAAATTGCTCCGAGGAGCATCGACTGCTACCATGAGTTGGATCAGACGGTTGACACCCATATTAGTTCTCTCAACTTTACAACTAGGGCAGCGTGTAACCCCTCCCAAGCCACCATGGTGGAACATAGAAATTACCACTCTGCGAAGAGAGTATACAGAAAGAAATTCAACAGCTCTAAAAGTTCAAATGAATGGTCGCTGTTTAAAACGAAACTGAGAGCTTTTAAGTACACCCGACACAAGGCAAAGAGGTCCTCGTAAATATCTTTCTGTGGAAACGTGGAGGGTCTCAGTGATGCAACCCGCCTTCTTTTGAACCATGCTGTTATTTGGACTAGTTGTTATTTGGACTCTAAATATGCTGATGGACTTTTCTGGGCGATTATTACCCGCGTATACAAACGCCGCGTCAAACAGAGCAGGCCATCAGCTGAATTTCGTCTGCAAGATTTCTAACTCTTGATTGAGGTGAGTCATTAACTCACTCGAGCCGTTTAAATCTCCGAAAAAATAATTTAACTTTACTTTTTAACCATTTTCGGGGTAGAGCCATAATCCCATTGACATAAAACTTCTGTCGTTTATCGACGACAAAATTGGACAAGTGATTTTCACATTCCCTTTTTGAAGGCAACTTTAGTTTATTAAGGCGGTCGTCTAGTGTGTCAAAAATAAAAATCGATTTTTTTGTTGTTTCATAAATAACATCTAAAATATGTGTAGAACGTGGGTAAAAGAATTATCCGAAATTTGAAGCCGGTGAAAAGTTACAGCCGTAAACCGTACGAGGTATACAGTGTTACCGTAGGAGGTTTTCGTGAACCGTAGGAGTTATACGCTGACTTTCGCAACAAATATTCTCGAGCCCAGCTCCTTATCTGGCTCTTTTGTGTAACTAAATTGTACTTATTGTACACAGTACTAATTGTCAACTAACGGGTACCCAGAACTGTTCACAAACTCAATAATCTGGACTTTCGCTCCGAAGCATCTTCATTCTGGTGCAAAAGTCGTCGAAATCGCCATATTTCTTGCTGTGCTAATCTTCAACGAAGGATTGGAACCTACCGTAAAGGTGTTGGAAGTCATGGGAGTAAATATTGGCCTAAATGCTCAAGCGTTTTTTCATCCGCGTAATGATTTTCAGAGACACGCTTGAGCGATTTCGCCAAACAAACCCATGTCCCCAACTTGCATGTCTTTTTTGAAAAAAGGAAGGTGTACTCTATGGTCCAGGCATAGCAGGTTGATGGTCAGACCATTTTTTTTTTATTATGAATTATATACAAAAACTTTCAAACGCGTTTTTCTCAAAACACGATTTTTTCAAACTGCTGCTATGATATCTGAAAAACTATTTGATTGATTCTGTGCAAATTTATACAACATTTTTAGTACATATATAACTACAAGCTGACGAAAAATAGTTAAGATTGCTTCATTACTTTTCATTTTACAAGCTATACCAACCCAAAAAAAACACGAAAAATTGATTTGTTTTCTAATGCGTAAAAAAATAGTTTTTTGGAATTCTAACTTAATTTTACTTCCATGTAGAGTCTAAAATCTCATGATCAAAACTGCGTTAGGTTTTTTTTAATTTCAGATAAGCAGAACGGCCGGAATCATGGCAGTGGAGCACCTCTTTTTATATATATGTTCCTGTTGGGCGGTGTATCTCCTACTATTTTGTATATGACGACTTAAAGAAATGCACAAAGTTTGCTTAAATGTTAATAAAAATGATGTACAATTTATAAATTATTTTATTCTAATGGTTTGTCAAAAAAAAATTCCCCAAAAAAGCATTAAAAAACGGCCTTCACACTAGACGACCGCCTTAAGGAAGTTTTGCAGAAATCGAAACAAATGATAACTCAAAGGTGTAAGGTCTAGGCTATATAACGGACGCATCAAAACTTCCCAGCCAAGGTCCGTCAATTTTTGCCAGGTCATAGAAAGATGTATGTAGGCTGGCGTTGTAATGTTGGAAGACAACACCCTTTCTATTCATCAATTCTGACCGCATATTTCTGCTTGCTTACTCCAATCTGGTTAGTTTGTTGACAATAGAGAGCAAAATCAATTATTTCACCAGGTTCTAATATCTCATAGTAAACGATTCCATTCGAATCCCAGCGTACACTTAGCATAGCTTTATTTGGCGTGAATGCTGGCTTTGAAGTCGATTGTGGTGTTATATTTATCTTTGACCGTGATCATTTTCGAACGATATTCTCGTATTTTACCCAATTTTCCCCGCACCACCCCTACAAAGGCATTTTTCATATTCATCATTTTCGAACGATATTCTCGTATTTTACCCAATTTTACCCGCACCACCCCTACAAAGGCATTTTTCATATTGGTTGATTGGATTGCTGTAAGAATAGTAGATTGGTTGGTACCTACTAATCTTACAGGAAGCTAAGCTGACTGCTGTAAGACTGCATTGCAGGCGCTCTCCGATCCAATGGGTGTTGAATACATCACTCCGGGCATCCCACTATATTTGGAGTCTGGAGCTCGCATACCTGGTAGGGATAAATGGGATGATGGTGTCACCCTCGAGAGTGGGTTTATCCTTGGCTCGAAATTGAACAATAAAGTTGGGAGTGGTGTATACTCGGATAAACTGAATCTTAAGCTGTCTCTTCGTCTATCAGACCATTGTAGTGTCTTTCAGGCGAAGATTGTGACTATTTTTCAGGCAATTGACTAGCCTCTCTGAATGTTTGGAGTCAGTATTGGTACTCTCACAGATAGCCACGTGGCCATTAAGTCCTTGCTGGTCTCTGTACTGTGTCCATCATTGTCTCTGCATGCCCTGTATCTTTTAGGGATAAGTCAATACATTCGGCAGTACAACTGATTTGGGTACCTGGTCATAGAGGTTTTCGGGACGACTGTGAGGCCGATGAGCTAGTGAGGCTTTTTACCATGCTACCTGGGGTCTCATGTCCTTCTCCACAAAAATACTGATGTCACCGGTCAAATCAGCTATCAGATAAATATATCTCGATGATGCTAGGAAGTCCTGGGCCGAAGTACCATCCTGTGTGATATCAAGACAGTACTGGGTTTCCATGGATGCGCGTTGCTTTGTGATGGGGGTATTCTTGCGGGCCACTACCTCATAGAACGGCACTCGCAATGGTCGGGCACAGGATTAAACGATTTTTGTCGGAGCTATGGCTCGGAGGACAAAGAAATTCATTATGCACCTCATGTGGCTCTGGCGAAGAGAATGGTGCCGATACCTCCCTCTAAAATCTGACTAACCTATCCCTGGTTGACCTAAAAGGGATAGTGCGGTTTATCAAAGGAAGCAGATGTGTTCCTGACTTTAGTGACTTAGGGAACGACAATTATTGTGACATCACAACGGGGTCTTTTGTAACTATGTGTGTCTGACGGCAGACCTCTGTCGATCGACAGCCATGTAAACCTACCCTCCCACCCATAGCTGTATCGCTTGTTATTAATTTTCAATTTGTTTGCTTGTAGTTTTGAAATCGTTTAGTAAAAGCTCTAGGAACAAAAATAAACACCGTAATCATCATTCATCTAACCGATGTGTTAGCATCTTCATGACGGGGTCCATTGCAGGTTCAAAATCAAGGACGAAGATGATTAATCACGTGCACCCAAACTATTGATACTTTTCGCTAATATTCTTCGCGAGAAAAAAGGAATCAATCACCTAGCCGTATCTGAACTTATTCTGTGAGGGGAACAATGTATTGGAATGAGAATAGCATCAAATATTTGGAGATAACTCTGAGTAAAGAATTATTTTGAACTCTAAATGTTAATCTGGCTAATTGTGACTGACTATACAAATTTCCATTCTCTGATAAATAAGAATCTGGTATTCAAAACCACCTTCTAGTACATCATATCGCACACCTGTTATGTTGACAGTGGGTGTCCTAAATCACTGAAAAAACACATAGCGCCAGAAGCCATAATTTATAAACTTCTGGCGCCATGTACATAGTCGATTTGGGGATTGTGATAAAATATAGCGCCACACACCATAGTACATGGCGAAAAGTACATAGGAGCAGGCGCTATGCTTATAGCCCTTCACGCCATATACTATAGCCCTCCAGTATTACATGACATGGAGGTCTATAGTACATGGCGTGGAGGACTATAGTGCATGGCGTGGAGGACTATGGTACATGGCGTAGAGGACTATAGTACATGGCGTCTGGTGCTATGTGTTTTTTCAGTGCAGAGTTAATTTTCTTCAAGAAATTGTATGCACGGTATTTTTATAGTTCGATTATTCAGGTAGTTCGATTATTCAGGTGGTTCGATGTGTCCCGATTATAGCCCAAATAGAGTTTTCAACAACAATAGATAGTCCAAATATAGTTTTTCAAAACAATATACAGTCCACATATAGTTTTTCAAAACAATATACACCCCAAATATAGTTTTTCATAAACAATATATATCCCAACTTCACTTTTTCAAATACATTATATAGCCCTATATCCACCAACCCGCGAAATCAAAAATCTTCTCCCGCCAATTTAACTTTTAGATAGCACAATTGACGGGAATTAGCCAAATCTGGCCACAGCGCTTCTGCCGTTGATACTCACATTTATACGTCCCCTCATAGAGTATGGCTGCGAGTTACAATTGGAGTTACCTTCTTCAACTAAAGCCATATTACATGGCTCATGGCACTATGTAATATAGCGTGTGGGGCTATAATTTCTGCGCCATGTAATTATGGCGCTAGGAGCCATACTGCATAGCTCAGGGCACTATGTACATAGCGTGTGGTACCATAAATGCTGCGCCTTGTTACATAGGACCACGCGCTATGTAGATTCTGACATTATGGCGCTGGGAGCCATATTGCATAGCTCAGAGTACTATATACATAACGTATGGGGCCATGAATAATGCGCTATGCTACATGGCTCTGGGCGCCATGTGGATTTTTTTCAGTGTACTGTGTTTATGTTGTGCCTTAAAATCTTTAAGCCTAATCACTTTATCTTACATTCTATTATTGCAGGATAATAATACTGCAGATCGTTTCTGATATTAAACCAGTATCAAGCGACATTTTCTCTGCAGTGCATATGTCTCTTCTCAACATTCTTTGGAATATATAGCTAGTGAAATTACGTAATTAACATATGAACTACAAAATTATCTGAATTATATTATTGCTGGAATAAACAACAATACTAACACTTCACTTAATTTTCTATCAAATTAGTAATGAACGCTACTTATTTTTGTATTCAAGCAGCAAAGAATAAATGTTTCTCGCAGAAGAAAATTTCCCGTTCTACATTCGATAAAAGGTCGAAGCTGTATCAATGAATTTCAATGTAAGGCTAATCATTCTGATCGATTTTTTTCGGGAGCCTCAGGCGAACAAAATGTCATTTCTCCAACTTGTTTTCGTCATAAATACTGCTAAGAACAAAATCATAATAAATAGCTTTCCAAATCGGATAACTAAAATGGTGTGATATTACAAATGACTGCTTCGTCTCCTGCATACCAATAAGCTTGTTTCTCGTATATAAAACTGTATTAGGTGCTGTGCTCTTCATTATATCCAAATACGTTCGTAAAATCAAATATTCTTTTGATAATAACTTTGAAAATATCTTTCTGTTTAAAGCTGTATAGTGTGTATAACAAAAGGACTAAATTACGAAGTGTTTCCATATAAGTACTATTAAGAAAGATTTTCGGTGTTGAATAAATGTAGCGAAATGATTGCACAAAATCATTGTCTACAAAGCAATTGGCTGTCATTGACATCATTTTGTGATGCAGTATTCATTATTATTCTATTAAGTAAATGGACTAGTTTTAATAAAGTAGATGGAATAAGTGCACTATGGACAGTATTCACTATTAAACAGATAAACTAGTATTAATCAAGGGGATTGAAATAGTTTTTTTTACTGATTTTCGAAGAAAATTTCGTATTAAACTCGTTTTGCCGAAAATTCATGTTTCTTTATATACCTACATATATATCAGCAAAATGACTAAGGGAAATAATCTCTGGAGTGGCCGATCCGATCTAGCTGACATTTTCGGAGGACATAGATGTATATAGTGGGTAGGTCCATGACTTGCTAGAATTCATATATCTTTAACTCTTTGGCGGCGGCGGGCATTTTACTGAATTTTCAGGTACCCTTATATATCCAAGCAGTATACATTTTTGTTGAAAAAAATATTGGGAATGAAAACTTATTATGTTTTAAGCTTGCCTATGTGAAGAATTGGAAATTTTGAGCCGTGTGTGGGTGCTGTGTGCCTAAAAGTAGGCAAGGATTTTTTATCAAATTTTGATTTGTCATAATTTCTGACAGTAACATTGGATCATCGTGAAAATTGCAGAGCGTATTGATGTTGACTAAGCTTTACTACAAATTTTCAAGACAGTTCGAGTAACCCTGTAGCTACGGCAGGCTCCTGAAAAAAATCCTTCAAATCATCGACCCTCCTGAAAACTTTTTGTTTTTTGCCAAAAATTTTAAATCATTGATAAATTTCCGCCTTTGTCCATAATGTCAAATTGAAATTTTCAAAATTCCGATTTGCACAAGAATGGCAGCCCATCACCAAATTACCTCTATTTTCAGAACTCGAAACTTCTGTTCACGAGAAGTGACGACCGGATAATCCGATCATAATAAAATTGACAGGACATGTTGGCATTAACTAGGACCAAGTCTGATAGAAGTGATTTTGAAATGCGGGCAACCCTATGACAGTGAAAAATCACTGAGAAAAAAAAACTGCTTTTTGGCCTATAGCTTCATATTCAGCCATTACATTTTAACAAAATTCACAAAAAATTTGGGCCTTACATTAGACAACATTTCGTGAAAATTTGATTGAAAAATTAGAATAGAGGTGCCAGCTATGGTGTTTTTTGTCTCCTAAATCTTGCAAATTTGTTCAGCAAAATAAAGCTTTTTACCCTATAACTTACGGTCCAGTTATGAAGTCAAAACGAAGTTCATGCAATAAATGGACCTTAATGTAAACCAAATGTCGCAGGAATTTCGCAAAAAAATCATGAGAATTATTCGTCATCAGCACAAAGAATGCACTTTTGTTTGCTGAAGTCATTAGTTTGGAGGATATACTCTTATTGTGAAGAATTTCGTTCGTTTTTTTTTAGTTTTTGGAAACGATTCTGCCAATCATTTTGGGACCAAAAAGTACCGAACTTGTAAATTGGGGTTTCACAGGTGAGATTTGAAGATTTTTACTCAGTAGCTGGAGTTGTACCCTCAGCTAGATTTCTTTCTTTGTCGTGCGTCCTCATATTCCTAGCCGTTGTATTGTTATTTGTCTCCAACGTTGCGTTAAGCAGCTCCTGATGGAGTGTTATCTCGTTCACTAATAAATTTTCGTCTCCATCATTTGTTGAGGTTTTGAAATGACGGTCTAAATCCTCCAATTTTCTGCTGACATCATCTAATTTTAGTTGTTACTCGGAAAAAGCGTCTGTGAGTCTGTCGGTTCACATTTCTAACGTTCGTGAAAACTGCTAAAAATTTTCAAGTGTACCTTTGTTGTTTGCTTGGCAAGTGTAATTAACATTATTATAAGTGGACAAATTCGAAGCAATGGAATCCATTTTATCAACTAGAGTATCCATTTTCTTCCCAAAAGTGTCAAAAGACTTTCCATGGCTCATACTGTTCGATTTAGAAAAGGCAGATGCCAGACCCTCGAAATGATTCGATAGAACAGCATGCTTAAGCAAATGCTCATATCAGCGGAGTGCGCGCATCACAAAGAGCGTTCACAGAGGCACACCTCCTCAAGGAAGAGTTTTATCTCCTCTCTTGTGAAACGTGGTGAAAATACAATTTGAAAGAGGATGGAGAGTAAGCGATTCACAGTTGTGGCCTATGCCGATGTCATAGCGATCATAGTCTCAGGTAGGTTCCCGTATATCCTTTGGCAGCTCATCGAGTATGCTTTCGGGCTGATTAACAAGTGGGCAAATACCGTGGGATTTGGCATCAACTCCAATAAAACCGATGTTATATACTCTTCACGATGAAACACAAGATTCCTGAGATACATCCAATCAGGTTGAACGACACAAAATTAGAAAAGTATATACTACCAGGATCAACGTGATTATCACAAATAAGTTTGCCAACAGTTTAGGTATAGCTGACAATATCGTAAAACCTCTAAAATTTTCAACTGATCGTTTGTCATTAATTCTGAAAATCGGCGTGAGTTGAGATTTGTAGAAAACTGTATTCAGGGGAAAATAATCGTTTCTGCACTATTAATTAAAAAACTTCGAGGAGAAAGGTCTAATGCGAGGCCTTTTTCACGTCTAGTTTTTTGTAGCTTTGAGAAAATGGCACGTCAAATAAGCTGTTGAAGTTTTCTTAAAAGTGATCAGAGAAGAAGTCGCATATGTTTTGTGGGTTAGAGCAAACTGAGTTATTATTGTTCATTGACGTGGAATAACCAAAAGCTTTTTGCTTGGTGCTTATGAAATCAGAAATATTTTTGGACTCATGAATAATTATATTTTCACAATCCTTTAGATAAAGGTAAGTTCACAAGTCGCAAGCATACTTGGATCAAAAATACTAAGACGTCCAAGTAACATCAGATGAACACTACTTGAATCTTGGCAACAATTGATTCAAGTCCACTTGTAAAGCGCGATTACATCCAAGTTGAGGACGTTGGACGTCGAACTTATTTCGATCCCAGTGCTACTTAAACACATTTTCAAAATGGCGCGGACGGGTGAAACGGTGCAATATCAGCACATAGAATATAATTTAAAGTAATGAAACAGATTAGAAAAAAAGGAAGGAAGAAAGAAGTTCTCGGGCCTATATTTTTCTTTCTTTGAACTATTCTTCCTTTGAACTATTTTTCCACACTTTAAGCAGCTGTGTGGACATACTTATAAATCACGACTTCCACACCTTACAATATAAGATCCACCATCTTTCTGAAATCTATTCATTCATCGTGGCAGCCAACTTGCTTCAAGTAAACTTGTACAAGCGCACTTGGTCCAAGTTGTCATCCAAGTTTACTTGCATCATGCTGAAGCCATTATATACTTATATTCCTGTTAGTTCAAAAATGAAACAAAATCCAGATGGAGCGTTTATGCTTAGGAGGGCAGTATTAGTGAAAATCATATCTAGCCTATTAAAATGCTGGTTAGCAATCGGACCGGTTAGCTTAAAGTGTACCCAAAATAAACTTAAAATACAGTTTGTCGATAATGTAACTGATCATTTGAACATTATTATATGTAATAATACATAAGCTACCCCCAACTATATGCTTTCACATATTCCAGTTTAGATGTAAGCTTACTAAATACTGAAATTTTGGCAACTATTATACTCGTATGATGCTTTTGATTATTTTTTGAGAGGTGTATTTGCAGTATATACTCACCAAAAAACAATAATATCGTTACATGGAAGGTGTCCATTAGAGCCTGTAATTATAATGAAAGTTTCAAATCAAACACAGTTGTTTACGAAATCGTTTTTAGTTTTTATGTGTTTTATTATTGTTTTTTTTTTGTTTGGTAAAATGTAAAATTCAAATAGGAATTAGCTACCAGAAATGCGAAATTTCGATTCCCCTGCCTGTTCCTTCAATGTCATTTTGACAATCGTATCCACATTTGTTGATACGAGTGTTCTGAATCGAAAAACGCAAAAAATACGAATTTATCGAGATGAAAGCAGTTATATGAAAGGATTGCTTGGTGCTTTTCGCTAGAGAATTAGTGCGGATATTTAATTGATTGAATTTGTGAGTTTTTTAGTGCTTTAAAGCTACGAATCTACGATGAAACTTGTGCTGAACTATTTTGTGGCAAATAGAAAGAACCCCAATTGATCTCGACTAGTTAAGAGGTGATTTTTGAAAGAAAATAATGATTAAATAACTCGATTTGCCAGAGTATTTGCTTATTCGCACGAATTCCACAAAAAACTCTTTCGGATTCAGTCCACAAAATTTTTGTTTACAAACCAACCCTATTTTGATGACAGCCATGTTAGTATTGCCAAAAATACCAGAGGTGTCGCTCTTATAAGCGTTTGGAGGCAATCTATGAAAAATGTTTGAACTTATGAAAAATTATGCATTTTAGATTAAATATTCTTCGGCGAAATAAAGTAGATATATGAATAATACATACACTGAAAGAAAAATCTTGGTAAAACCAACAATTTTCCTTAGTTGTTTTTGCGTCAACTACGGGCTATAGTTAAAACAACCATAAAAAAATAGTTGATTACTTTTATGCACCATGACGCGTGGTTGATAAACAACGTCCGTGGTGCAAAAAAAGTAAGCAACCACAAACAATGGTATTCCAACCATTGTTTGTGGTTGCTTACTTTTTTTCCATACATATTACGAAATATAGGCAGGGGAGGCGTGAATGCCGCAGTTGAATTTGGTGAATCACAATGCCCCGACAATGCCGCTGTCAATGCAACCAAGGCACCAACCAAATTCATTTTTTTTTCTTTTGTATTGCTAAATGCTGTTGTGCGAGGATTAGGTTGGCTTATCACAATACACATCAGCCACCGCTTGTCTATTCCACCAGACCATTCAACCTAATTCAAACAGATTTAATTCAACTTAAAGGTGATGCCAACCTATGGTAGGTATCACCGCTAGCGGTGCGGCAAAATTAGATATTTGGCAAATTCTGCCGCTGCCGCAAATTCGGCCGCAGCTATTGTGCGCGTTTCCATACAAAACAGTGCATTCTAATTTTTTGACTGCGCTTTGCCGCAGCCCAATGCTATGCCACAGCGGGAAACGCTGTATTGTGAACAAAATAGCGTCGTACAAGGTAATATAAAGGCTTCACTGCATAACATGCATATGAATTATATCGAACAGCAAACCGAACACAATTTTGCCAAACTTCTATGATAGAATAGGAGCATGAGTATGAGGAGTATGAAAAATCAATAGTTTGCCTTAGTTGTTTTTGCATCAACTAGGGCTATATTTAAAACAACCATAAGAAAATCGTTGATTACTTTTATGCACCATGATGCGTGGTTGATAAACAATTTCATTCGGAGCATGAAAAACGTCCAAATGTTGAAACCATTCTACTTTGCGTAGAATAATTCCAAATTACGTTTGCTGAAATCAACTATTGCGAAGTAGTTTAAGTACCATAAAAACTGTTGATAATTCGAAACGTTGAAGTTTTGAGTGAATTGATGAATATTTTTCTATTTATCAACTGTTTTTCGTGGTTATGAAACAATTAAAACAGTTGATTTCATGAACGTTGTGATATTTTTTGTATAACCAGAACCAACTACTTTTATATCGTTAAATTAACTATATTAACATAGTAAAAATAACTATTTTCCGTAGTTCGTTTAACGATTTTGAATGAATCGTTGCAATACTATTAAAAATGGTTGAACCAACCAAGAGTTTTTCTTTCAGTGTATGGTGTGAATTATAAATTTAGAGTATCAACACATTGATAGATCTGCTTTAATTTATATATGAATATTTATACCAAATTGAAGAGCCAAAACGATGAAAGCCAGGTCCCAAGCCCGGCTGGAAAGGAAGGAAGGATGTGAACTCAAACCATTTGCCAGCGAATTAAATTAGCAAACTCATTCTAACTTCTTTATACATGTAAAATTTTCAAAAATTCAAGTTTTGCATAAATAGTTAAATTAACATCTAAAAATAAACGTACTGAAGGACTTCTGTATGAGCCTGGAATCGCTGATTAGTTGGTAAATTGCTGTAATCATAGAGTTTCTGTGTGTCAAAACTATGCATTTTTCTCGAAACGACTTTTTTTTTAAATTGGCGGGCAAGATAACTCAAAAAGTTCTCAACCGATTCTTATGAAATTTGGCACACGTTTTGTTTATATAATAAGCTTTTAGTTGAACCTCAATAATGCCAAAAAAAAATTCAAAAATTTCATTTTTGACCCAAAAACTGTCGAAAAAAAGGGTCAAAAATCGTACTTTTTTTATGAGGCGTGCTATATTCACGATTTTTTGACTTTTTTTTTACACTAGAAGATACATGTTTGATAAACACACTCCAACCCATTTTTTGATTTAAGATTGCTGTAACGGATGCTAAAAATACCGCCGAATGATGCCTTTCGCCGCGAGGGTCTCAGGAGATTGGTTACTACGGCGGCCATTTTGAAAAAAAATTATATAAAATCAGATTCTTGTATTTTAATATGCAATGAATAAACATGATCACTTTCAACACTATTCATTTATTCCTTCTATTTTAAATAAGCCTCCGAAAAACGGTCTAAATTCAGGCATTTACATGTATCGCCGGCCTTAAAGGATACTTTGGGGTATTTTGACTAAAATCTGTACAATATCAGAAGCGTAAAAAAACATAAGAATGAGCCTTAAGTAAAATATTCTAACTACACTATGCACAAAGTTCAAATTCAAAATCAACGTTAATGATGGCTATGAACTTCCATAATACCAAGCGGGATCTAAAGAATTCGTTTGAATGATTAATAATAATCTATGAAAATTTCGATAAATCTAAGCGAAATCGGCTCCTATAGCGAATATCTATGAGATGGAGAGTATGTTCGAAAATAGTGAAAATTTATCACAAAAGGAGAATATGAAGTGAATAATTCTCACATGTCCGTTTAACACATTCCACAACTTTCACACTAAATTCCAGGGCTGTGGAGTCGGAGTCGTGCCCCCTGTATATTTAAAGCGGAGTCGGAGTCGCGTTCGACTCCGACTCCGCTTTAAATGTACAGAGCCACGACTCCGACTCCACAGCCCTGCTAAATTCATCATCAATATAAATTTGAATAACATCTCCCGCTCAAACTCGAAATCACTTCCGCCACTAGGTCTGTTTTTCAATTTTTTTCAGTTGGCTTCTTTTTGTGACAAAATTTGGCTTGCACCAAGAGTACAAAAACGACATGCTGCGAATCTATTTTAATATATTATAATAAATTTAGGTACGCGAACAGAACTAATGTGAACGGATCACCTGATTTCGTTGTCAGCTCGAAATTGACCTCATTTCGGAGTGCAGCCCGAACGTAGTATTATAAATAGAGCTTTTGCTTCCTCTTTGGAGGACGAATAAGTTTTTCCTTAACTGTATGACATCTCCCTACAAAAGCGCACTGCAGCATGTTCAGTACTATCGTTGTGATAGCTGTCTATACAAACAAAACTACAAAGCGAAAAATATCCGACGATACGGACTATCTATGATTTAACAGATTTGACGCTAAACCGAGTAACATATTCGTTTGTTTAACAACCCATTTTCAGAGAACTTATTCTTATAAAAGATACAAGATTCTTATTAAAATGTAGAACTATGTAATTTCTTGACTTACCAAGATCAAAGCCGGTGGCTCCAGTGTCTATGCGATGGTCCGAACCATTCAATCACTGCTAGCAGTGCGTAGATTTTACTTCAAGGACTAATAGCGTTTATTCCATTCTATTGATTTTTTTCATTAATTCACCACTTGATTAGTTTAGCTACACTTGAGTAATTTAGACACTTGCACTCGAAACTTTTTCTTATAGAAACAATAAAATATTGACACTTTCCTTATTTTGACTATCACATGTGAGTATGTTAACCGATAAAGATGGCGAAAAGTTGAGCATCAACTACTTTGGCAGATAAGGACAAAATTTACACGACAATTATTTAGAACACAGATTCTCATTTGCTTTTCACGATCCACCAGAACAATAACTTATTCCTACCTTGATAATGAAAATATTGGAGAATAAGATTAAGTGGATAAGCCTGACGGATATTGACTATCTTCGACTCCTGTCAAAAACGTACATCATACGAAACTTTCAAAGCTCCCTCACACACCTTTCTCCAATGAACGCAAGTGTAGAATTCAGATACACTACCAGAGCTTTTTCTTAATGACTTTGCATGCATAATTTCATACGCATGTATCGAAATGCAGGCAGCATAGATATTTGCTATGTAGATAACACAATAAAGCAAAATTAGCAGAGCAAATAAAAACATAACAGAAGCACAAATCAGCAATAATTATTACAAAATAAACAGCACTTCCTCCCGTTGCATGTGGACATAGAGATATAATGAAGGAGATGACAAGCCCTTATTTTGCCTGTAAAAAAAACTGCAACCATCTCGTCTCAAAAAGCTTTGTGGTTTGCCTCATGAGATTTCTACAGGAAGTTACATACAAAAGCACATTTCGAAATTAAGTTCGAAATTCAAAAAGTATACCTAAAATTACAAAATTTTGGCTTCAGATTGTTGTAAAATTGCAAAATATCGTACACCTATTCATATTTGCAGTAATTCTTTGACAATTTAGAACAAATCATACAAAATCTTTGATTTCTTACCAAATTCGAAGAACTCCGGAAACCATTCTTCATCCGTTTCATGTTGCAGCCCTAGTTTAGGAGATCACCTGTTTGCGAATTTTCTTATGACAGTTCTCGAATAATTGTTTAGCGAAGATCGTGAACAAAACGGCACGCGGTATTGGTTACTCGAATTAATTGTTTTGCAATAGAAAATCCGTTGTGAAATCGTACGCATTTGGCAAAATTAAGTGAGTGGTTTATTAATTTACGCAGCGGCGGAAGGTATCAGGCATAGAGATATGTATCAGGCCAGTAGCTGGCGCTATTGAGGTGCGTACAGTATTAAGTGTTGCATTTTGAAAAATGAGATTTTTAAATGAAATTTCTTCAAATTGTCCGGATCTTTTTTGGAAAGTTTACCGAAATTAGAATTATGATAATTATTTATTTATAAATAAAAACATATGCATACATCATAAAGTAGATTGTATTGCTTAAATATTTGTCGATTTCTAACTATTAGTAGAAATAATTAAAGAACCTGCTAAATATTAATTTTATTACTATTGAGCCTCTTTTGCATGGTGATATATTATAAAATACATACACACTATCAAATAATTGAAGAGAGATCAATAATATTTAAAATTCGTTGATATATTTTTGAGTTTCGTTCGACATTTTTTATAAGTTCTTCTTATTGTTCATGATAATTTCAAATATTATTAACAATAATAACAATCGCCAACCATTTTTATCAATTATTTTATTGATCTGATTCTTTGCATAGCCTATTTGGTTACATATGAATCAATTTATTAGTTGATGGTTCTTTGTCTTCTAAAATTCAATTCTGTATCAAATTGATAAGACTTCGAGTTGAAAAAGTGAATGACAACAAGCTCATTAGTTTGCATGCTCAACTCATGTTCGTTTTATTTTCTATATGATAAATGCTTAAAAAAATGAAAAACTGAAATACATTGAAATGAAATTACTTTACTAACTAGTTGAAGCTTAAAGTTCTCAGGACGGTTCTTCGGGGTCATTAAAATCACTTTGTGGATGGATATTTGCTGGTTTTGTCAAAAAGTTTGTCATTTTTCTTACATCCATTTGTAGATTCGGGTCCGGTTCATGATTATCTAATTTTCCAATATTATTGCTGGATCTACGAAATTTCGCACGACGATTTTGAAACCATGTTTTCACTTGACGGTCACTGAGTTTGAGTTCTGCTGCTAAATGTCTTCTATCTTCTGGCGACAAATACTTTGATCCTGCGAATCGGTTTTCTAAACTTCGAGTCTGATGTGGGGTGAAACGTATTTGTCCACCTTTCCGTTTCGAACTCGTTAGGGAAATACAGCAACCGCTATATGGGTGTGAATAAAGTAACGGCAGCAATGACAATCCTGCAATGATGTAAATTAGTTTATTTTAGACAGTTGAAAAGCTAGATATAATATTCTTATTTATTT
Source organism: Nemotelus pantherinus (assembly GCA_963978885.1). Lineage (NCBI taxonomy): Eukaryota > Metazoa > Arthropoda > Insecta > Diptera > Stratiomyidae > Nemotelus > Nemotelus pantherinus. The sequence goes on from OZ022265.1 coordinate 24,386,253, forward strand.
GTTCCATTTCGCAACAGAAACAATTCCAATTGCTTGAAAAAAATTAACATTATCATGACTAAGAGTAGGAAGTAATACATTTACAAACTTTTACAAAGTAAATAGAATTAAATGTTAAAAAATTGCAATATAACATGCTTTAGAACGCTTTACCAAGCCTTACCAAGGACCAAGCTTAAAGAGATTCCCGCTTCCTAAGAAGACTAATCAAAGAAGAGTGAAAGTAGACTACCGTTCAATCAAATGAGATACCTCCGACGTTCTGCTTGGGCGACTTGAATCAAGAATGTGTAAATGAGAGTCAAGATCTGACCAAAAAAAAGCCTTGAGAGAGTCTAAACAGAAAGCACTAATCGAGGAACACTCTGTGCATCCAAAATTGAGATATGAAGGATAGAAAGATGAGAAAAATAGGGACAATAAGGGATATTGAATTTAAAAACTAGTGAACGGGTAAACCTAAGCTGAACGCATTCAATAGAGTCAGATAGGTATTGAATCCGAGGGGGCCAAATTTGACTAGCTTATTCAAGAGTATTACGTTCGTAAAGAAAAACCACGTGAGCATAAGAGGAAATGTTAGTAAACGTGTAAGACGCAAGAAGAGGGCCAAATAAACCCAGTAACTTGGGAGCATGGATATGCATGGCATGAAAATCCAATTTCAATTTGGTATCAAAAATCACCGCAATGTCTCTATTTTGCTGTACAACAGAAAAAATATCAAATATTAAACAAAGAAAAGCAAAATACTTTGAGGATATTTTTGGCACTTGAAGATGTTTTTAAAGGAAGGAAATTACATTCGTACCTGTAATGAAGGGCAACCAAATCAATTTGAACCTGGTGACAATCATCTACATGATGTGATTGCTGTGTATAATTTTAGGTTACCAGCTTAAAAAAGACAAGAGGAATTGATAAATGGAGAAACATCATTTACAAATTAGATAAAATGTAAAGGACTAAGGATAGAACCTTGAGAAACACTGGATGTGGGAAAAAATAAAAATAAAAAGTGCGTTTAAGGGTGAATTTTTAGGGTCGGCTTAAAGAGAGGAGGGGACCGAAAATTCCGAAACCTCCAAGTTTTGTTTACGTACTCAAAAGCCTTCGAAAAGTCCATATATTACATTAACCTGAAGTTTGAAAGCGTAGGGTAAGGCAGCGTAATTTGAAAACACCATAAGGTTAGTCGTTGTGGAGCGGCCCTTTATAAAGCCATGCTGCTCGGGGACATAAAAGAGAAGGATGTTCTCTGTTACCGATAAGGTGCTCAAGGAGTTTGGTGAAATAAGAAAGAAGAGAAATAGGACAATAGTTTGAAACAGTGGGAAAATATAAGCATTTTTCCTCGATGAAGCGATTGCGCCAGAGGCAGGACTAATGTGGAAATTATAAATAATGGAACACAAGGAGAAGACGAAAATGATTCCACCATTTTGGGAATACCGTCAAAACTGAGACTAACATTGAAATCTAGGTTCCGCATTAAGTATTCAACTTCCAGTGGATTAGTTCTAATCAAAAACAAGTTAGGTGTATGCGAGATTGATGGTAGCAAGTAGGTTCGCAATTGTGCCCTCAATTTGTATGGAATCAGGAATAGAGGAAAAATAATTCAAGGAACGACTAGCATTCAAGGAGTGCCAAAAGGTCTTTTGTTATTTAGAACATATTGAAGTTTCGGTGCTCAAAAAGTAATCTCGCATTGCTTGCCTGATTACTTTTTTATCATTAGATAGAAAAATCCGAAATTTTTGAAGATCCCTGTGTAAGGCCTTCTTTCTCAATTTTATACGAACTTTTTTCTATGGCTTTAGGAGCATTTGATGTGACCCAAAGAGGATCAGTAGATTTAAGACGACAATAGACAAAAGTGAAGCGAGAGACAAAATCATAAAAGAAGACATAAAACTTAGACAATGCACAGTCCACATTGAAAGCTCCAAAAAAAAAATTAAATTTCACTAAATACGATGAAATTTCAGTAGGGTCTGTGCTTCTGAGAGTTACTGAAAAGTGTCAAACGGTGTGCTGCGGGTAAAGCGCGGGCCACAATCTTCTACCACATTCAATTCCATTCCGTTCTAGCTCACGTCCATCCAGTGATGCCAATTTAGCTACATTGTAGCTAGATTTAGCTACAAAAAGAACCTGTTTAGCCACAACATTTTTCATTTAGCTATTGGCTACAAATTTAGCTACTAATTTATAGATTATAAATAATTACAATTTTTGCTTTGATTGCATTAATTTTCACTAGTTTATTAAAATTTAAAACAATCAGTGCTTGAAAATAATTTCCTCAAATTCTAAGGTAATTGCTAATGCTTTGAGTAGTACAATAGTACTACTACTAAGTACTATATCTTTCGAAACATAGAAAAATCATAATCTTCTACAAACATTTTATTTATTTTGTTCGGTGCGAAGAAAAACCGATAGTTTTAACTCATTAGGAATAAACTAGAATAGGTAAGACAAACGAAATATGTTTAATATAGAATACACATTATCTGCCTAAATTTGAAGACAAGAACCGAAAAATTCAGGCGTAGACATAAATTAGCAATAAAACGTAGACAAGGTGTTCGCACAAAACCCTAGAAAACATTAGGAATCGTGCTCAGTAGTAAAGCCAAACGTTAGAATTGTGCTAGATATTTTTTTTTATATTGTAGAGTTTTTGAACACAGTGAAAAATAAAGACTATATTTTTTCCGATGGGAGCAGAACCTGAAAAACAACATCGGCTACAAATCAAAGCTGCAATGTGTACTTTCGTTGTGAACCGTTGCGCATTAAGAGAAGTGAGATGTGTAAGAAACTGGCAGTTGAGCCCAAAAGTTGGAGCAAGTGTAGGATTCATCGATCAAAAGCAGCGCCATAGTGAAAAACAGATATTGATAATTCTATTTCTAGTATTTTAATTGAAGAGTAGTAGAGTTTAAAATATTTGGATATTTTTGTGATATTCAGCAAAAATATGTTACAATTCACTTGGCTTTGATTGAGCTACAAAGTGGAACTGCTGAAAGCCATAAACACGTGCTTAGAAAACTACAACCTAAATATTACAAATATGACAGACAACGCAAGTGTTATGGTCGGAGTCAATAACGTTGTATTTATATAATCCTTTTTTAATATTAATAAGATGTGCTTATCGTCCCGTTCAGCTTTCAGTTTCTGTAGCTGCAGGATAATTTCTTCCACAAACGTTAGAAATCTCTGAATTCCTTTGAAGATGAAGCCAATTGTTAGGGCTAAAAACCCACTTCAGTATAGTCCAAACATCAGAAGAATGTTATATAGCAAAAATTATTTACAAGGAGTATAATAATTACAAAACCTTTTATATCTCCTATTTCTGCAACGCATTTTAAAGGATGCTTCTATCATGAATAAAAAATAGAAAGCAATTCTGTTGAACTCACTAAGCTCTTTAACGATTTTTATACTATTTTATACTGTTAAATTAATTAACTACTCACTATCCGATGTAGATCCAATATTTTTACATATGAATTATAAACATTAGCTCTATAAAACTGTTTTCCAGAACCTTGAATTTTTTTATTGTTGGAGCTAGCTACACTTTTTAGCTACAATGGGAACTTTTTAGCTATTTTCAGCTATGTTTTTCCTAAATTCTCGCTACAACGGCCGGAAAAAAGTTGTCAACACTGCGTCCATCCCATCCACCAAAGTGAGCCCGCAGTATCCATTCCGTTTAGTGCGTGACAGTTTCGCAAAGTCGTGTGTGGACGCCAAATATTATGATATTTTTTATGCTCAAGTTTATGTGACATAAAAGGTGACAGATATAATTAATTGTGACGAAATTTCAACGAATACAATATTGTCGCATTAATTTTAAAAATGAAAGATCACAACAAGTGCACGCAAACGCCCATTTTAACATCATTGGAACTTAACACGGCTACAGACTATCTAAAAATAGCCAGTTTTGTAGATAAAGTAAAATATTAGTATTCATAAATTTCTTAAAGATACGGTAGTAGTAAAAATATGGATTACTTTCTGCAAGCAGAGTCAACATGCTGACAGATGAAATCGGAGAATGTATCGCATTCACTTTTAAAGCAATCAGCAAAAAATGCATTTTCTGCATACAAAACATTTTTCACCATAATTCATATTATGAACAATTTTAGAAATGATTTGCCTGGCAGAAAACTAGTTCATATGCCCTCAAGTGAATTTCCGAAACTTAATACAAATGAAAATGATTTTCATTCAATTACTCAATAATATAAAATTGATAGCTAATAATGAAGCTTTCGATTGGCCGACTAGTAATGTAATTATCCTATCCATTATGCCTGTCTTACAATATATCTCTGGATTAGATAACATTTATTTCAAATTGTGCTAGCTACATATTATTTTTGGAACAATCAGCAGTAGATCAGGCTATAAGTGAATTCCCCCATTTACTAGTACACTCAGTTATGATGCTGATTAGCTTATTCAACTTAAATACATGGAATTTATGCTCAGGATGTGATAACTTGATCGAATGAGCTTTCAATTTGATAGAATTTACTTTGTAAGTACTTTATGCAGGGCCAAGTGACGATATAATTATGATTCATGATCTTTCATGCCACGAAACACATCAAAGGCTTGCCGAAAAATTTGGGGGAGGAGGGGACTTCCCACGCTTTTTGTAGGGACGTACATTTTTTTTTAGATCGCTTTGAATATTTTTTGGCACTATCTATCAAATCGAACTCACTATCCCACAAAATATAAAATTACAACTAGTTTCCGCTGGCTAGTCCTTGTAATTTTCAGAAAATGGCAGATAAGCATTAAATGCACAATTTTAATCAATCAACATTCACGTTGCGACGCAAGGTTTTAAATTATATTATAAAACAATTGTTCTAATAAATAAGTAAATTTTAATAAGCTCAACTGCTTGTTCCCCATAGCCGTTAGATAATATTACCGATAGACCTCTCACTAGTAAGTTAAGTTGGGTTTTTATGATTTTGTGTTTATGTTAGGGGGTGGTTTTTTGTTTATTTATGTGTTTTTCTCCAAAGTGTATTTTCATCTCGAGTGTTTTGTTTTGTATTTTTGCTTTTTTTCTTCAAATTTTTGACTCTTGCTATCGCTGATTCGCTCTCTGGCGATGAAACTCCCGGCTGGGGATAATCAAGTCGAGTTTTAGAGTAAATTTAAGGTTTCGCAATCATATTATTTGGAGTACTGCTATTACTATTTGTTATAGACGCACACACACACACACAAAATTTTTTTCGCTATACACAAGCTTTTTTATAATAAATTCTTTTTTGAAGTATCAAATTCAGAAGTTGAAAGAAATTTCGCATTAAATGAAAACTCTTCAGGCACATTTGCTTAACAATTTTTATGATACAAACAAAAATGAGGCCTTTCGCATCTTTCTTCTTTCCCCATCTTTCTTTGAATGGCCCAAATGTGACGTATCAGTCCAACTTACTTCTAATCTTGCGCAGTGTCCGGCTGCTTCTCCAATAGCTATAGAGCAGCCTCTCAATTCAACGAATCATCAAACAATGATAAATACTAATCTGGATGCATCTACGAGTATTACATCTGATCCAGCTACGAGACAATTATTACAACTACTGCCATCTCATTTACATGGTGCTGTTAGCGACAATGCTGATGTTCTAGCATTGCGTGTAATGGCAACTTACCTCTTCCAACGATTTAAGTTAATTTCTATAAAAAAGAAACATTAAGTCTACTAGAAATGAGGTCTTTAGCAAATTACTCAAAAATCCACTTTTTTTGATAATAAGGATATGTCAGTTAGTTAATTAAGTTATATTTAACTAATTATAATTGAGAACTTATTCATTAGTGTCTAATGTAACCATTCAGTGCGTTTTTTGTTTCATAAGAAACGATTTAAATAAAATATATTAATTAAAAACTAAAAAAAAAAAAAAACAAAAAAACCATGCTAAATTACTAAAAAAACCTGACGTAATGGATTTTTTCAAATATTTTTCCCGTAATCAGCGCCCCAAAATCTATCCAAATCAATCATCAAAATTGAAAGGGGAAAACCATTGCAGACCTGTGTCATCTTATTAATGTCAGTCTCTGTGCTGGTAAATTTCCCTCCACCTAGAAGCTGTTAAGCATGATTCCAATTTTCGAATCGAGTGAATGTAACCTTGCTTCTCCCGAGCTCCACTCTTCTTTGGTTTTCAAAAATATCCCAACGATTCGTTTTCAATAGGATCTATGATTCCTTCAGCTGTGTCTTTGTAGCTGTGTCAGCAATATGGCTTTGTAAAAGGCCGTCACACCTCTACGAACCTAGTTTAGATTTCACATGTAACTGCTTCTCCAATTGACAGCAACAATCAAGTTGATGTCATCTTTAATGATTTCGCTCAAGCTTTTTACTCCGTTAATTATGTGCTGCTTCTTGCCAAATTGAAACATTATGGCATGCGTGACCCTTTGCTTTCCTGCATCTCCACTTCTTTATGCTGTCTCACTCTTTGGCTCGTCGTCCTCGCCTTTTCCCTTTATTCTGATGTAGTTCAAGGTTCCTCATTAGGACCACTTTTATTCAATTTGTTCATCAATGATTTTCCTAGTGCTCTTAAATCATTTTGTCTTCCCTATGCAGATGACTTAAAAATCGTCCGGGTAATCAAAAGCCCTGCTGACTCTCTGCTTCTTCAGGAAGATTTAAATGCTCTCTAGCTGCTGTAATTCAAATTGTTTGTCCCTAAATGTTTCCAAGTGTTAATCCATGTCCTTTTCCCTAAAGCTTCACACTCATGTCTTTCGTTATATTATTTGTGTGTGTTACTATCCTCTCTTCTGTTGAACATTTAACTGATCATGGGGTCACTTTTGCTCGTAAGCTGAAATTCGATATTCATATTCTAACCATCACTAGAAAGGTTTCTCGGATTGCTGGTTGTATGATTCGCTCCTGCCACAATTCGTTTAGTATTTCATCATGTGTACACTACTTTGTTAACCTAGTCCGTTCTATTCTTGAATATGTCTAGTCAAGTGTGGTGTACTCGCTGCGAATACCTCTCAGATGCTGTTGAATCAGCTCAGCGGAGGTTTATACGCACCTTACTTTTTAAATATAGTCTTCCGTACCTACCTTACAATGAACGTTTATCTCTTCTAAACATTGCTCTCTTTGAGCAATTTACTTGGATGAGTGTTTTCTCTTCAAAATCTGCCGTGGTTACTTATCTTCTTCTGGAAAATTGTTGGTCATTGAGCGGCAACACGTAAGCTTAATCAGATCTTCCATTGTGATACATTCGTTGGCTCTCCTGTTTTGCAACTCTTGCGCACTCATAACAGTCTTCAACTTTGTCCTCTTCCACATTCTATTGCCATCTTTAAAAGCCTAGTTGGTAGTAAAATATTTGTTTCTAATTAACTTTGTTTCTTATTCTTGTTTTCAATGGACTTCTTTGTATAAAGCATCTTTGAGTGGGAAAAATCAAGTATAGTTTAAAAATTTAAAACTGAATAGTAATGTAATAAAACAATTGAATAGATTAATGACACACATATGTTATAACAATCAACGTCTTTTTAAAATGAAAGTAATAGCCCAAATTGCTCTTTGTGTGATTTAGTAGATGATCTAGAATCTAGATCATCACATTTTTTACTGTCAGATATTTGAAAACCATAGATTGAAATTAGAGATCTTCCAACACTATAACTCTGTAGACTCATTATTTATGGCTAATAATAAAATCACATCACTGAATTAGGTAAGTTCCTTGATTTGTTCAATTTGAATTTGTAACAAATTTAAATAAAAGAAGTCATCATTTAGTTAAAGTACAATGTTAGTAGATTAGATTGGATGAATTCGTATACAGTAACTAAAAGGTATAACCCATCAAACGGGTGTTGTCGAAATCGATGGCTGATGCGAACCGTTATAAGCCAACCTATTCCTCGTAAAACAAGAAACTGTACTCAAAAAAATTTGCACTATATAACCCTATCTGGTGTTAATTATAGTAATTGCAATACCATAGTAACTGTATCAGCATTATACATATCTAGGCCATTACTTTCTATTGAGACAATATAAATGCCATTCAGTTGACCATAACCAACTAATATTTAATCAGAACAAAGCATATTGAAATAAAGCTAGCTAAGACATAAAGCTCCCTTAATCACAGAGAAGATTAACTTTGGTATTGTTTAAATTGATATTTTAGCGGAATCACTTGTTAGGATCATGTATATAATGTTTTCGAACGATATTGGTTTAAAGTAACCATTTTTTCTTCTGATCGACAAAATAAAAAATTTAAGATACGTATTTATGCAGCTTGCTTAAGCAAACAGACAAAAAGACAAACGTAAATCAAATTGTCAGAAAAAAATATTAATTGAAAAAAATCTTTCTCCTTCTGTTCGCTCTTCAAAACTGCTGTTTTATTTTATTAACGACGTTACATCATGTTATTTGTATTGGATTTTACTGATTTTCGAATTAAATTAATATTAGAATATTTTTGGCCAAACATTTATTTCATTTCTGTATGTAACCAGATGATCAGCGCAGTAAATTTCAATTGCTTTATTCGAAACAAACAAATAAATCAAATCAAAATCAATGTTTTATGTACCAATCGAAAAACCATTTTGTGCAGTTTTACTCTTTCTTACAAAAATAAACAAACTTAAACCCTAATTTCAATAAAACAAAAACCAATTTACAAAGACATATTTCACGCCAATAACTGGATCGATTATTTTTTATGTAAAAATTTGCATTACGATACTCTTGTAATAAAAAGACGCCCGTAGATGCAAGTGCATATTGTTTGCACAAAAATTATCAGTTTTTTGGAAATTCTCAAAAAGAAGGGTTGCATCATGGCCGGCTCACGAAATCACACATCTAAAAAGATGAGAAACCTAACTTTACCACTTCGAATTGATGGAAAAACTGGATGGAAAGAAATTTTCTTATAATGTTCACCGCAGAATCTGAGCTTTACACAATGTGATCGAAAAGATTTAAAACACTGAATCGTAACAGCAGTAAGAGCAGGAAAGGTGCAGGAAAGAAACTGAACACAAATGACGAGAAGTTCATAAAACGTATCATTGACAGGAAACCCTTTATTTCGGCAAATAAAATCAGGATCAAAGTAAAAAAAGCAATGGAAAGTCAGTTTTTGCAGAAATATTTCAAAGGACAAGAAAAAATTATGGTTTAAATGGTCAAGCAGTAGTGGGAAAGCCATATATAACTGAGCAAAGCCAAAAAACTAGAATACGCTTAGTCAAAGCCCATTTGAATAAGTTCCTGAGTTTTGGTAGCAGGTAAATAGCTACTCTTCAAAAAAAGGATAAGTTACAGTGATAATACAGATTATGTTCTCTGTTGAAAGAAAATTTGATAAAAAGGGATCAGATGGTCACAAATTTGCCTGCCGCAGTGCAAATAAAGTAAGTCTTCCGAGAGAAAAAAAACGATGGTCACTTTAGAGTATAAAGAAGGCTCATTAATCGTCCAGTCCTATGTGTCTAGGCTATTTTCACTTCATTGAAAACCTTTGAATCGATTCGGATACATAAACATCCTATAGCAAAATTAGAAATTTGGGAAAATTTACCTTTTATCACTACTTCGATTCCAAACATAAATCGTATGCTCCTAAATCCTGGTTACTTTACAATCGTGCCCACGTGCCAGATACACCAGCACAGACTCCAGACCTTAATATGACTGAACATGTTTGGCACGAAATAGGGCTTAAAATATACCAAAAAGTCTATTCATATAATACCAAATTGAAAGCAGAATTTTGAAAGCATGGAATCCAATAACGTTGGAAATTTTGTCAAAACAAAGTTTATTTTATGACAAGAAGACCTACAAAAGTTATTGGCAATAGATGGTAATCCACAAAGTATTAAAATTATCATTTATCATTTAACCGGTTAGTCGTGTGTAGCCTGAAATATGACTTTGAAAAACCAAAAATCGAACCATAAGGAACTCCAGAAAGCGGACAGAAATGGGAAGAGCAATGCACAATTACACCACATATACGACCAGAAACATAGGATAAAACGCAAGACAAAAGAAGACCAGACATCCCATAGACTCCAAGTTTTGCTAGAAAAATTCTGTGATCAAGTCGGTGTATACCGAATTCACGTTTTTCTGTTCGTTTAAAGTAGAAATAATCAAGTTAGTTAGGGTTATATGATTAGAATTCGGCAATCTACCTTTGACTAAACCCTGTTGTTCAAGAACAAGGAAATGATAGAGAAGAGGAATCAGCCTATTGGGAACAACTCTTTCAATAGCTTTAACATAGCTAGGAAGGAGGGAAATTGGATGATAGTTGGAAACGCAGCCTGGGCCATCAGAAGAAGCCTGAGAAGAAGCTGAGGACAAAACAGCACACAACAGGTCCGGGATACCACCAGGAAATGTATACGTGAGCGGGTCGTTAAGTTCGTCCTGATAAAACCATGATTTATAAGTGACACAGTCCTTTTAAACAAGGGATTCATTTGAAGACGACTCATGATCAGGATGGCCAATCGAAGTAACCACTCCGGAAATTGTTTAAAAAATCGAAAAAGTAATATTGGAAGATATTAGACTAAAAAAACAAACAAAAGTATCAGATACAACTAGTTTAAATATTCTTCACGATCATTTTGGTATGACTAAGGTCAGCGTAAGGTGGGTGCTGAGATTGTTCAAGCCGCTTCAAAAACAACAGCACGTGAAGTGCTATCGAGCGTGTTTTTGGACCTCTGTAGTGAAGACAAGGATGCAGTATTGCGTCGAATCGCTACTGGAGAAAAGACTTGGATTCATCATTATGAGCCTTAGTCAAAACAAGGTTCTATGCCGTGGCACAAAAAGGTACACCACTACCCAAAAAGTTAAACGTGTCATAGACTGCTGGTAAGGTCGATCTTGTTGATCGATTTGAAGATCAAAGGTGTCTCCATAATCGGAGAATACTACACTTCAATTCTTGAGCGGTTGAAAGAAGCCATCAATGAAAACAGGAAAGAAAATTAACCAAAGGTGTCCTTCTTCTGTACGACAACGCATCTGTTCACATGAGTCGTTTTGCGTTGGCGGCTCTGCATAAGGTGGACTTCAATATTTTAGATCGCTCATCCCATAGCCCTGATCTGGCTCCCAACGATTATTATCTTTTCCCAAAATTAAAAAAGGAACTTCCTGGGGAAAAGTTTTCAATCGACATAGAAGTGAAGGACGCAATTTTGACTTACTTTTCCGAATAAGACAAAATCCTTTTTTTTCGAAGGGATATATAGACTAACTTTTTTTGATAAAATCGAGAAAAATTATTAGAGTAGCAGGCGGATACATTGAAAAACGTAAATAAATTTGCATATGTATTTGCACTTCTTACTCCTCATTCCACAAACTTAATGATCTTCCCTCGTCTATTGCCAAAAAATAGATTGGATTTTTCTCGTGGTTGCTTAATCCGTCAGCCAAATTAAAACATTTTAAACTTCTTATTCAACAAGAGCGGTAACTCTCGCTTAATTTGCCTATATCTGTGGCACCTGAAATTTGTGTTCATCGAACTAATTTGAAAAGGCAAAAGAAAAGAATCAGGTTTGGTAAAAGTTGATTTACTATGCTGGCAACCCTGTGGCAGTGGTACCGCCTGGGAAAATTGCTCAGAAAATTAATCCTTCATACCCCATAACTTCTAATGCTGTAATCAGAATTGATACAGTTGGTAGACAATTATTATAAGCCAATGTATGTAGAATGTTGGTTGAACATTTAAATTAGCGTTGCCAGCTATGACAATTTCCCACGTTTTCTCTTGAAAGATGCGACCATTAAATGTTCAATTGATAATAATCTTATAGTGGAAATAAACAAAGAATGTTTAAATATTATAAATTTTTAATTTTTCCCAGGTGGCAACCCTAAAAATCTTTCCATCCTTAAACTTCCAACGCGTTCATCGAATCGAAATGAAATTCGCAGGGTAGATTGCCCATAACGTGAAACAGTTGTGATAGACTTTTGATTGCAGTGCTGGTGAAGTGCTACCAGCGCTGAATATTTCCTTGATTTTTGAAATAGGAGATGAAGCCATTAAATATTCATGTGAAAAGCATTTTTTAATGAAAATAAGTAGCAAGTGTTTTACTTTCCTAAATTTTGAAACACTTACTACCCTAACTTTTCAACCCTATGGCTTCACAAGCAGTGATCGGATCAAAGTAGTACATGATTTTCGATACAGGTTTGTTGTAAAAAGGAGCACATTTGATCAAAAAAATATGGGAAACTCTGGCAGGAAACTCTTAGAGCACTGGCTTCTATGTAGTGTTTAGGTTCCATAGTTCGAATCCAGGTTCGGAAGAGGAACCACACACCGAGCTTTGAGTTCACCTAGCTCCAAATAGGTACCTAAGTCAAAGCAGGGATCAAATGAGCCGTGGAACTAATCACTACATACTTTTATGCGTTGATTGTAAATTTGTGAATCAAGCTCTCTACCAGCTGGCGCTCCGAAGCCTGACCAAAGGTTGTCGCGGGATTACTTTACTTTTTTGATAAAACATACATTCAAAATCTACAAAATTTCACAACTTTTCTTCGAAAATCAGTGATTCTATCTAGCGGTTCCTATGCGCTAGAATTTTTTTAAGCTCTCTTCTGTTACCACAGCTCATTCATTCTTTGTCGCTCATAACGATAGCATAAGATTCCTTTCGAGGAACGATATATTCAATTTTTTCCTGGGCGATTGGTTACGGGCTACGTCTATAAATTTTACCTATTCTTATTTATTAATTTTTAAGTTGATTGATTAGTAGACCACATAAACCAAGAGTCAGCCATCACAGTACAACAATTTTTAGAGTGGCCAACTACTCGTAAACTTATTCTATTTTCATCGGAAACAGCATATTTGTTGTACAGCTTGTTGCACAGTAACTTCAAAAATATCTGTCAAAATCAATTAAAAAAAACAGTAGTCGGCCATGTTGGCTGGCATTGGATAAAATATCCAACGATAGTATCCAGAAACCTGCCTTACTTTTTTCATGAAATTTAATACCACTTCTTGTAAACTTCAATTGATGAAAGAAACACTTATTTTGATAAAATATTAATAAAAATAGTGATAAAACTCAAAGTCAATCAAAAGCTAATGATCATTTTAAACATAATTCTTCGAACTATGCGCGTTTTGGATTTTATTACTGAGTATTTAGAAGCCAAAAACGCTGAGTTCTGGTGAACTTGACTACCGATGACTTTACCCTATCTATTTCATAATTAGTCATTAGATTCTAATCGTTCTATGGAGAGGTTAGTTCTTGTACTTCTTTCCTTGATTTATCTCAAGTTTCTCAAATCAAAAAAAAAACACAAATTCAGATTACAAACTCATGCATACACAGTTAGTGATTCACAAAATCTTACAAGTCACTTAAGTATTTGCATAAGAACAGATTTCGAGGCACAAAAATGACCACGATACAATCAAACTCGACTGCAGCCTTAAAGAACGACGTGAAAAAAGTATATTTTTAAGTTTACTGATACTCAAATTAACAAATTAATTTTATGTTTCCGTGATTTTTCTAGCGGGTCCTTACCTCTATTCGTTTCATTTCCAGCTTGTTCAAAATATGATGTTTGGTTCACTGAGCTCAGTTGTGGATAAAAAAATTCCCGAGACTTTTGTAACTCCTGAATGTGTTGGAATATGTGTAAGTTATTTGGCACTGTTTGAGGAAAAATGTTCTCTAAGCTTAAATACGAATGTAAACAATGGGGTAGAGAAACTGAATCACTATTTTGATGTATGACACGCTCGGGCTGAACATAAGCAACTTCCGAATCACAAGGATATATGCAAGGAAATGATTCTGACTCGTTGGTCTTGTGCTCCAAAATATCGTCAATTTTAAAGCCGGATTTACGATTTACGTTGGAACTCATTTTATGTGTCAGAATCAACACAGACTACAGCACAGACATAAATCACTTAAAATCTAATACGAGCAGCTGTCGGCACAAGACTAATTTATAAATATGTTTCTTTAACGCTGCCGAATTGAAAGCTGAGGTAGTAATACCCAATCATGATTTCAATTTGATTGATTCGCTAGTTGATGATAACAAAATATTGCGGCTCTGCTGTGTATCGAAAGTAGATGTTTTATCGTCGCTTAGTATAAAAAGCTTATCAATTCGATTACCATCGTAGAATCCTAGCACATAGTTGAGTGAAACCACTAAAGAAGCGATAAACTTCAAATAAAAGTATTTTGTATGTTAATTCTATTAAACCCCTTGGTCAATTGCTTTAATTGTCAATTTGAATTTAAATCGAGAAAAACGTGTTTTTCCAAAAAAAACCGACACACTTATAAGCATATAGATTTGGTATCCATATAAATATATATATATATATATATATATATATATATATATATATATATATATATATATATATATATGTATATATATATATATATATATATATATATATGTATATATATATATATATATATATATATATATATGTATATGTATATATATATATATATATATATATATATATATATATATATATATATATATATATGCATATATATAGTATATATGTCTATGTATTGTATGTTATACATGTAAAGGTATATATAATCCACAATACATTGTGTTCAAGAAAAAAAGGTACACGATTTTTCATAAAACTTCAATTGTATAAACATATATGTACAATTCCATGCACGATGACCAAGTCTATGAACCATTAGTCTGGTGTTTTTTTTTTTTTAAAAAAAACTTGAAAAGTTTGGATGGTAGTAGGGGTGGCTCGTCAAGGGAAGCAGTGCTACCCTTGCAAAAGATTTCTTAAAGACCGGGGATTATTCGATACTGATGGATAGATGCTAAGGACGCATTCAGATAGTCGCTGCTTTAAAGTTGTTCATGCATGGCAATTGATCAATTGATACTTGTCAATTATCTACTTGCAATTATTTACTACAATTGATACTTGTCAATCAATTATCTTCTGAAATTCAAAACAAACTATTTGATTTTATGCGGCAAATATTCCAAACAAAAAAAACGTACAAAACTCTATTAATGCAATAATTTTCACTTAGATCGTTTGAAGAGAAAAAGTTACTTTATAGATTCGTTGTGACCAAAAGCACTGATTTCACTTTACATTAAAAAAAAGCATTAAATTCTTTTTCTTCTTTGAAATATCTTGCACTATTTAAACATTTATGAGATTGGCGGTAATTATAGTGAGTAGGAAAATCACTGAATCAAACTATTGAAAATCGAATAGTATTATCAACTTTTAACAAATTTTCTGCACTTGAATGCTTTTTTGATTATTCTACAAAAATATGCAAAAATATTTGTGCTTCCCTGAGTCTCAAAGTCATAAATCGCCACTGGCTGGTAGGTTGGTGATTTTTTGAACGTATAATCACTCCGTCATTATATTTATTTGATGATTTGTTTGTTTGAGGCGGGTCATTTTTGGGCATAGGATGGCTTCGAGGAGATGTGATGAGTATTGCGGATTTCATCTAATTATTTGGATAAATCAAGTGATACTTTTTCAGTTACATCAATTTGTCCCTAAGTTTCAAATACTCCTTAACTATCTTCAAAAAACTCGAAGTCTTTCTGGTCGTATTTTCGTCCCCTTAAAACAACCAACCTATTGCCTGACACTTTTTTTCTGATGGAAACTACGTTTTTTTCCTCAATACATTTGTGATTTGTTTGCTAAGTTCTTTGCTTCTTCCTTTTCTTCACCTAACATTTCTTCAGGGAAGTCTGCTTCGTCTCTGTCTTCTCGTTTGGATATTGTGATGACTTATCTTCTTGAGGTAGAATCTTAATATCCTTGTTGGATATCTCTGCGAACAGTGTATTCCTAATCTGTTTGTTAAGTCTCTTGCATCTTCCTTATGCGTTCCTTTGTCTACTTTATTTGACTCGAGTTTCTCCGTTGAGGTTTTTCCTTCCAGTAGGAAAGCTGCCAAAGTTTGACTGAATTTGCCAACTATCGTCCTATATCCCTCCTGTCTTGTTTTACCAAGTTGCTTGCGCAGATCATTTATGACAGAATTCATAGTGCTTTTCGTCACTGATTTTCGAAAAAGCAACATGGAGTCATTAAGGGACGTCCTACGACAACTATTTTAGTCGATTTCACTACATTCGTCGCCAGTACCTGGGTGAACGTCCTACAAACTAATATCATTTACACTGCCTTCACGAAAGCATTTGGCAAGGCAAACCACTCAGTGTTGGAAAAGGTATTTAATTTCGGCATTTTCAGTAACCTTATATCCTGGCTTTCTTCCTACATCATGTTTTTTTATGGCTATTCTTCCTTTCCTTTCCATTCTACTTCTGGCGTTCCCCAAGGTTCCATCCTTAGTCCCCTCCTTTCCACTTTGTTTATCAATGGCCTTCTTTGTAACTTCAATGCTGATTCTCTTTTATACGCTGAAGTCCTTAAAATTTTTCGTGCTGTCGCTTGAATAAATGATTGTAGTTATTTCCAATGGGATCTTTTTGTTTTAAGTGACTGGTACTCTGCGAACTCCGTTGCTCTTAATGATTCCAAGTGTTTTTTAATGTCTTTTTCCAACAAACCTGAGGTAATAGTCTTTGACTACATTTTGTCTGGCAGTCTTTTGTCTGGCACGCAGATCAACATAAATGCCTTGGCATCAATTTTAACCCGCAGTCAAAATTTGATCTGCAAATTCCTTTTGTCGTCTCTAAAGTTTCGAAGGTAATTGGTTTCGTTTTGCCTATTTTTTCCCTTGTTCGTAGCATTGTTGAATATTGCTCCCAAGTGTGATCTCCTTGTTTCGCGTTCTTCTCTAATGCTGTTGAATCTGCTCAGCGTAAACTTACTCGCTGCCTTCTGTACAAGTTTAATTTCGCTTGTCGTCCTTATGATGACCGTCTGATTTTCTTGAATCTCCACTCGCTGAGTAATCGCAGAGTATTCCTTATCATGGTTTACTTTCCTTCAACATTTGTCTGTTTCATTCCTTGCGTGTGTCTGATCGCCCGGTAAGAACTCATTCGCTTTTTAATACTCCCTTTGCTCGTAATCGCACGTGTAGGACATACTCAACAAACAGTTCTGGAGCTGGCCACTTGGACTAAACCTTTAACCTCCGAGTCTTCTTCTCTGGTATCGCAATGACCAGAGATTTTCCTACACCCCCCTAATACCCCCCCTGGAAAGTGCATACACCCCCCTAACACAGACAATTTTCCTACACAAAGGCCCTTTGGGTCCTTTGTTCCAAAGGGACACCCCTCCTAAAATTCTGAACACACCCCCCAAGAAAAATGCCTGGGAAAACCCCTGGCTATGACCCAATAAGTCCCTGCGTGTCAGCCAGGAAAACCTAACCTAATGCCTAACACATTGTATACAATTATATATACAATATATGTACATATAAATAGATGCCCAGTATAATAAATGTCCACATTAAATGTCCACGTCTATTGACGGAAACATCTTGAGAGCGAAGAGTAAAAGACCTTCAAATTTTAAAATGCAAAATGCAAGACAGTTTCGGATTCGCCTTTTAAAACAATGCGGGGTGAAACTGTCATCATGAGTTGATTTTGGTAATCTTTTCAAGGAAAGGTTAGCAAAGATTATTCAGGATGGTCTTACGCTATATGCCATATTTAAAACTAATGAAAGTGGCTTTTTAGGAAAATATGACCGGAACAAACAGTAGTGCATGCCACAGAACCAAGGGCTCTTTAAAGGAAAATTGTCTGAATCAGTCATGGTCACCGATCCGCTCTTTTGAAACTATTCTGGAGTAAGTCCGGAGTGGAAGTAGGTTCGAAATAGTGGATCGGTAACCGTGATTAGTCTTAAGAATGCCCTGCTCTAATGCAACTGGCATATCACAAAGTTATCATAGTTTTTTTTTGGTTCTCAAGTATGGGAAGTTAATTTGTAAGTCCCATCGTGTCTATGAATTGTTTGGAATGGCATTGATTTTCGATGAAGTCTCGATTGAAACAGGTTTTGATCGAAATAGATTTGACTGCATGTTGTAAATGATCACGGGCTCGCCAACCCGGTCAAATTAAAAAATGTTACTAATATTTATATTGTTTTTCTTCTTTCATGGCTTTTCGAAAACATCTATATAGATTGATGATGTACGTTAACGAAAAAGGAAATAAATTACGAAAAATTACTTTTTTAAATAATCGTTTATTAGTGCAGTAGAAAGTAAATAATGAGTAACAATATTTGGGATATAATTGTTTCATTATCATTTATGATTTAAATTTAAAATTTCATTACACATAGTTAAATCTTTTTGTTTATACTTACAATAATATGTATAAACAGAAAATTAAGATTTTTATATATTTTTCATATATTTTTAGAACAACTTCTCATTTCTTTTCCAAAGCATCACATTAATAGTTTAGTAAAATGTCAGCTCGAAGTAAATTCTTAATTATTTTGTAACACAGGAAAATTATTTACTTAATTATAGTATGAAAATTGCGTTTTTTAAGAAAAAATATTTTCTCGTTCTAATAATAAAAGATCAAAAATTAATAAAATATAAAAAAGCATCGAACTGTAAGATTTTGATTACAAATTATTGTTTCACATAAAATTTGAACATATTTAACGATTTACGAATTTGTATTGACCAACATAATTGCAATTAAAAATAAATCTTTTTGATTTACGTAAGAAATCAATCTTAGAAATCAATTATACAATAATATTGAAGCGTGCTGACGTATCAAACATCTCACATATGTAGCGCAACAGTTTAATTCCAAAATAACATGCTATATAATAGAATTTCCTTCTACTAAACTTTAAATTTCGTGCTATAAACAACGACCATTTAAATATAATCATTAATAACTTTCAACTAAATTATATACCTTACATAGAGAAGAACTTAAATTACTAAATGTGTTTAACCCAAGCATTATTTCAATAGTTCATGGCATCGGTTTTAGCGTTCAAACTAAATAAATGAAAACGATACAGTGTATGTATATAAAAAAAACCTCATGTATTTTAAGTAGCTTGCTAGTATAATTGCGTCAAGAATTTAAGACCAATGAAAAACGGATCTATATGGCGATAGAAAAACTGAAAGGAAAATGTTTATTATTAGAAAGATTATTATCAACAGTAAAAGTAAGCATAAAAATAAGCAATTAATGTTGCTGCTCTTAAATTATATTTTAAAATGTTTCATATAAGCAATCGCTAATAACGAAATTAGTCCGAACTTATGATGGTACGAAAAATATGAGCGGGGGTCGCGTTAAGAATAATTAATACACACAGAATAGGATTCTTCACGGAGTTTTGAAATTTAATAAAGATGTTTATTCGCTAAGTTTCAAGCATGCATGTGAAGAATACTTCCATTCAACAAATTATACCCAAAATCATGTAATTTTTGTAAGCTGATTCATATTTGATGGATATTTCTATATGATTGAGATTCTTTCAAACTTGCAAGTGTTTATGAATGTTTGAAAAGCTTTTCAAAACTGTGACAATATATCGTCGCTGTTAAATCAAACCGGCATATCTGCAAAAATTGAGTTTTTGAGTTTTTGGTATCAAAAAATTCCTCTTTTTCCCGTCTATTTTTATGTCGCACCGGCATATCGTATAGTTGAATAAAAATCCGTCTAATGGTGCTGTGCCGGTATGCATTTACGAGGAAACAGCCCACACTCGAAAACTTTAAAGCGCTCTGGTGAATAATATGCATTTTGCAGATATGCCGGTTTGATTTTACAGCGACGATATGTATGAGTTGTCTGAGCATATGAAAGAAAACCAGCATGAACAGGGCTATAGTGGAAAAATAACAGTAAAGTTTACTAATTGCGTAAAAAGGAACTGCAATGCCCATTGAGAATAGAAGTCATGCCAGTTTATTTTATTCTTAATTGTAACATGTGAAATTATCCTCAAGACAAAACAACTTTTGAGCCTGGACGTCCAATGGGTGACGTACAAGCAAATAACCGATCAGTAATTTTGAAATGACTCCTCTCACAGCTCCTCACCACCCTCTCTAGACGCCTTCCTGCGGCGGTGCTGTTAATCTTGATTAGAAGGTGACAATATCCTCGTAATCTTAAACTCCCAATGGGAAAGAAAGAAACTGAGTAGTGGAGAACCCGGTCCTCTAGGCTTGAGGATTCGAGCATTGGACCGACAACCCGTCCTTTGCAACCGCTTCCGCACTTCGGGAAAACCTCGGATAGGATTAAACAATCTGAGACGACTTTGAAAACAAAATATGAACTACGTTTTTGGATCCTGGAATATCAGATCGCTCAATAAGTCATTATTACAAGAGGCCAGCAAGTACAAGCTGAACGTGCTGGCAATTCAGGAAACGAAATGGATTGGCAGCGAGGTATAAGGCATGAGATGGGAGACAAGATTCTAAAATGGGTAGCCTGCCGGAAGCCGTAAATTTCGAGTGGCATTCATTGCAGATAGGGAGTTGAAACTGCACGTGATGGACTTCAAAGCAGTAAATGAACGGTTGTGTTCGATGCGCCTCTAAGCCAATTTTATAAAAATATCCACGCCCCCGACGAATCAATTCATTGCCCTCAAATGACGTCAAAATAATACTCGCTGACTTCAATGCTAAAATCAGGAATGAAAAAATACATCGGGGAATGACTAGAGGGCACAGTCTGTACGATGAAACTAATGACAAAGGCCAACGCTTATAGAGCTTGCGTGTAATAAAGATCGCGACATCTGCAAAAGAACATCGGCGTCACCAGATGACGATACTTCCAACCAAATTGATCATGCCCTTTTGCAGCGAAGAAGGGATTCTAGCATGCATCACGTCAGTACAATTCGTGGAGTAACTTGCGACTCTACCCACTACTTGATAAAGCCCAAATATCGATTTCGTATGTCAAAGGCGAATATGACGAGGACCAGTCCTCTTCGGAAATTTGACATCGAAAAGCTCCAAACGACGTCAAAACTTCGCAAAAGTCCTTAAGACGAACCTAACTAATGTCCCGCAAAATAACACATAGAGGGTGGCTGACGAAATTTGGATGGAGATGAGGACAACATTCAAAATCGTTGCAGAACAAGTGGTTGGGCAGGAAGTCCGGCGCAAAAGAAATGACTGGTTTGACAGTGAATGTCAGGATGCACTAGAAAAGAAAAAGCACAAAATCACTCTTCGAAAGAAACACCAGAACGAAGAGAGAACAATATGAAAACTTTCAACAAGTAGCGAAAAAGACCATTAGATGTAATAAACGGAAATATTACGACGAACACTTAAGACTAGTATGCGGTTCGGGTAAAATACCAATTTTCATATAAATTTAACTAGAATTAAAATCAAAAGCAAAAATGTAGCTAAAGTTTTCACTAAATCAATACGGAGTCTAAAGGAAGAAACTGATTTTTTTTGTGGCGTAGAAATAGTTGATGCTATACTAACTGTATATTATTTTACCAGGTATTTTAATGACCGGTGTATTTGAATGGGAGTAAAATTTTGAAATTTAGCTAGAGTGAACCTGTCATTAACAGTTGTTGTGCAAACTTCCCAATTTCAACCATATATGTTTCTGTATCGTCGAAATAGTTTTTTCAAGTTTTAATTTTGTAAAAGACCAAACTTGACAACAGTGGCGGACAGCCAAAATGATGTGGCCAAGTATCATGAAAAATGATCAATATACGTCAGCTTCTGAATGAAATAAAGAAAAAAACTTATGAAGAATTGCAGATTTAATTTTAATTTATCATTTAAGTGAAAAAATAACCATGGCCATGGTACCATCGATGAAAGCCAGATGTCCTACCCCTTCACATGCCCATACCATAACATGTCCAGCTCCGTGCTTCCAGCTTAAGTGTTTTGAATTGAGCTCTGTATTTGATTGTTTCCAGACGTATTTTCACCCGTTAGATCCAAATAAATTAAATTTGCTTTCATCAGAGAAAATGACGTTTTCCAAAAAGCAGTATAATTTCTCAGATGTCCACGAGCGTAATCAGTTTTTGCGATTGATGAAAGGTATCTTCCAGACAACTCTACCATTTAAATTGGCATTCCTGAGTATCCTCCTTATAGTTTGGGGGTTGTTCTTTTTGCCGAGAGTTCTTTCAGCAAACTCTGCCTATTTGGGGGCACTCAATGTAGGATCCTTTTTTTACTGTGTCACGATCCAACGGCAATCCGTTACAGAAAAAATTTTGTTGTGAGCTTTTTTGACTCGATTTCCTACACGATATTCGCGCACAAAACGTTCGAAAATATGCTGCACCGTTGAAACACTCCTTTTAACAATCTCAGCAACTTTTTTTTGAAATTTCTCCTCCTCGAAATGGTTTATTATTAACTCTCGCTCTTCAATAGAAGTGTGACGATCCATATATAGATAAATATCGTATTGTTCTTTACGTTCAAAAACCAAGGTCTGACTGATAGTTATCATGTCTGCAATGCGATATTCTTTCCTCACAACCGGATTCTTGGAACTAGCGGTACTTTTTCGAGGAAGACTCATTTCACATCATTTTGGCTGTGAGGTCAAAATCAGCTCTTATCTGGATTTTTATTAATTTTTATCGTAACGGATTATATTTGTTTGTTATTTTTTTTCACTTAAATGATAAATACACATTATATCTGCAATTCTTTACAAGTGTTTTTCTTTATTTCATTGAAAAGCAGCCAGATATTGATCAATTTTAGCTGTCAGCCACTGTATACTGACAGCCGTCACATTAATTTTAGCACATGAATGCACCGTTGTAGAGAATTCTATTGAATTTATGCGCGTCATTTTATTGCTACCATTGGGAGAGTGCGATCCAATTTATCTTTACCGAATCTCAATACTAGGATTTAGGTGCGAAATTGACAACAAAATGCGAGAAAACTGACAAAATAAAACCAAGAATACAGTTCGCTAACAAAACTTATATGATATGCTAATCTGCAGTACACGTACAGAAGAAAGCAAAGCTCCAAGTCTATAAGTCATTAATACGTGATGTGCTGTGTGCACACAAGCTTCCATAAACATGTTGAAATCATATGCGAACAACCACGAACTGTGCGAAATATTTGACGATCCAGAGGTCATAACAGTCATTAAACTGTGGAAGCTGCAATGGGCTGGTAACGTGCAGTGAATGGACGAGCACCACCTAACAAAGATATTCGATAGAAAAGTCGAGGGTTGAAGGCCTGTGGGGAAAACCCAGGAAATGCTAATCCAAATCTGTCGACGAAGATTGCGCATCAGGGATCGGATTTCGAAATCGGAGAACGCAGTCGTTGGACCGAGGCCATTGGAGCTGTCATCCGATAAAAGTCAGGACCCAAGAGGGGCTGCATCGATACGACGCTAATTTTAAACAACTTTAAAATTAAAACAAGTTTCTTCACATTTGGTTAGAATATGTGCAAAGTAATATTCGGCAACTTGCATTACACATATCTTGCCATATGTGCAATATTTATAATATAACCAGGGCTTAATCGCCTGCGAAGCTGAATATTAATAGTTCCCTTGCTATGTTCTTGGTTGTCTAAGATTTGATTGCACTAAAGCTGAGAAACAAGCAGTCTTCATTTACCAAAGCAAGAAACTATGAAAAGCTTATGTGTACCAGAACACAAATCACAAATCGTCTGAAAATGTTGTACACAGAATATTCGTTCTCCTATAAACCTGTCGACGGAAACAATAAACTTATTTCCTAGTCAAAACTATTTCGTAAAATTTATAAAGTGCTACAAAATTTTTCTAATATGGCGATAATATACCCATACCAAAAATTAAAGAAAATCGTCTGTATTTATCTTGAAAAATAAAATCTACATAAAACTAAAATCCTTCCAAGTAGATCTTATTAAATTATCAATTGACATTTTTGTGATACATACCATGCTTTTCTTCCACCAACAGCCGTTTGACAAGCTAAGATTCTTTAAGTAAGCTTTTCGAAAAAATTTCGCAGACATTTATAGCCTTCAAATGCCTTACTGATATATTCCTACTGAGAAAGCAAATATCCAAAGTCGTCGAAGTCCTGGTCAGAGTAATTACTGTACATTTCTTGGTTACTAAAATAAGAATTGGAAAAAACATGCTTTTAAGCAAATAAAATTGAAATAATGATAACAAATCTTAAAATATTCTAACATAATTTTTTTTTAAATTAGTCGCATGCTGTAAAACACTATAATAAAAAAATGTATCATGGATTTATAATACATAACTAAGGAAGTCCCACTAAACCCTTATCGGTTTTGGGGGGTTCAAGTTGTTATAGTCTTGTATACAAGTGTAGAGTGATACATCCCACGCCTCACTTTATTTCTGTGTTCACTCAGATGTGTACTAACAGCTAGGCTAACTCAAAGCCCGGTGTTTGACCATGAGCTACACACGTAGCTGTCGGTACTTTAACCACTCGGTCACTCAAGCTTCGTAATTACACACCTGGCTTTAGATTAATATAGCTGTGAGTGATCACTTCATGTTCGTAGACATTGATTGTGAATGAAGTCTCTTTCAACTTTAACCTCCAGACCCGAAACGGTTTTAGCAGGACAAATTTACATTTATATCTAATATATAAACAACATAAAAATAATAACATTACAATCCTAATAATGGGACTATCACGGAAAGGGTTTAAACCATTCACATTAAAATTGAAACTAGATAATGGAGAATATAGCTTTCCTTGCTCGATTTTTCCAAGGCTTCCAAGGAGCTCAACTAGACTTAAAGAATCGGAAGCTATAAATTGATGGTGGCTAATCACATCGATTATTTCCGAAGATTTCGTTGGTAAAAGGTTCTACGCACAACTGAAGATTCCCAGTTGGTTCAAAATGCGGGAGAATATATCCAATGGACTGAACCCGAAAAACTTGAAAACTGTCGAATCTTTTCTGAAATATAACACGAAAAATCAAGTATCTTTTTATTCACCTTAGTTGCCAGTATTATGAAGAAATAAATAAAATAAATTCATTTATAATAAAGGCTATGATTTGTGTGCAGTATCCTGCGAAATATCAGTACATACTCATCAAAAATGTTTTCAATCATCGAAAATTCATAGAATCTCGTTTTCTCACAAATATTTGCCAGTTTAAGGCGACAGCGCATCATGTTCGTTCTAAAAGCAACCAAAACAAAAATTCCGTATTCACTAAAATTTCAAAAAATAGCCTGTTTCATTTCACTGAATCTAAGTCACCCTAAGCTGATTATTAAAAAAGATTCCGCAACCATCCCTACCTCGAGATTCGAACGAAAATAATTGTTACAGCTGAAAACAATAACAGTTTTTATTGGAGTGTTGATGTTTGGGACAATATTACGGAAGTATTTGATAGAATATAACACAGACACGTGCTCGATAGTACAATAATGAACATCTGACTTTAAAAACATTTTCCACATTTATATATTAGTAGATATGGCCAGCAATCCACAGAAAAAGTCTTACACGGCTTTATACGTATTTTTTTCTTCTTTTTTTTTTAAATACAAACATGCATAAATCAACGTTTCACAACCTTCTTAAGAGTTAGAATACTTTCAAGAGGAACGTGGACATCGAATGTTTATTAGTAATATTTCATTGAGAGAAAATTAATTTACACTCTGCATTGATTTAGAGTTACTTTGACGATTTTGATTTTATTATCCGTCTTTCACTATTCGATCCACAAATGTATTTAATGTCATTGTATTGTGTAATTACAAATGCATAATCGTGCTATTTTGGTAGCTGCTGTAACAACAAGAAAAATTGGGCAACGAGAGTTAGTAAGCTACTGATTATAATTTATAACAATGTTAAATCATTGTTTAAAATAAACTGGTAAGCTTAATATGTTACATCAAAACTCTCTTACCTCCCTCCTATTTCTGCCATGTCTACAGAATGATTAGGTGAGGCCATATCGTGCTGCGGCGTATTTGGGTAGCTCGAATTAGCAGAAGATTCTGAATAGCCTGGAGTATGGGCTTTGATTATGCTTTTCACGTATCCATTAGTCGTTCGTTGTTCACCTATGATAGAATAAAATTTGACAATTAGTACATACCTTATTTAAATATTGGGCATATCTAAAAAAAAAGGAAACAAAATCAGCCACAATCTTCTTAAACCTAATTTATTGCTATTTTTTAATCAATAAAAATATCGGTGTTTTGGCATCCCGTAGCAGCACAACGCTTCGAAGAACTATTAAGTTCGCGTGGTTTAGCTGCTGTCTGGTTACTGCCTTATAAGACGACATTATTGGTACATCTGATCGTGGACGTTGATTACGACCAAATGTTCAAATAATTGATCAGCGAATAGACTACCGCGAATCTATCTTACCGCACTGCATCTTACTTATCTTTTCTAAGAACGTAATCTTAGCTCCTCATCTAAGGGTCCCTTATCTTGGATTACACAGAAAAAAATTTTAATTTCCCATATACATGCTGCCCGAAATCTATCCTTCTTAATATTAAAGGAGACAAAGCAGCTTAGGCGGATTCCCCGTGCAACTTACACTAGCCGTGATCTGCGTTGATTGTATCATGTCGAACGATGAATATCTGTGCTAACTTAACAGTATTTTATAAGGTTATAAAAAACACGAAACGTTTTTTTTTTTAATTATGTAGCCTGTATTGGTGAAAATAATATCAATTTAAAGCCAAGGTTCTTGATGTTGACTGCCTTACAACGGAGCGAAAAGTGACAACAGCATACTGGAGATTCAAATCTTACATGTAAAAACCATACTTCTCACTCTAAATGCATAAAACAGCGGAAAGTGGGGAAAAAACTATATCAGCTCTGATACCATTTAGTAATAGGTCAATCAGAATTGGCCGGATGTACGCTAGAATAAGGAATGAAGTGCTGTGTTATTGCAAGTGTGCCCTTACAAAGAATAACTGCAAACGGCCACATCATAGCAGTAACTGTTGAATGTACGACCAGACTTAAAAAAATGCACTGCTGAAACATTTCGCTTGTTATGCAACGACCAAGCAAACAGGATAAATCAAATATATGCAAGGCTCAAGAGCATGCTAATAAGCTGCGCAAATGAAGATTCTAAAAGAGAATATGCAGAGGTGTCGAGCTGCCGAAGATTTGTTCATGCAGTCCAAATTACTATGACCAGTAAAACCTATCGAAATAGAAATCCAGAGACATAAATACTCTTTGGGTCCTGCAGGCGCTCGGAAGTTCTGTTACGATACAGTGCTGCACTCAGCCGTATTACACGGACACACAGAGCTATGCGTGTTGATGCGGCTTACAACGGACAAATATGTAATACATGGGCCACCCGAATGAACACAAAATTCGCCGCATGATCTTTACGAGCATTGCATGGCTGCATTCAACTGCGAAATCTGTCAAAACAAAAGAATGCGGCTCGAATGCAATTGCAATAAATCTCTGTCGTAACTGGACAGCTGATTGCATTCGAGCTACATTGAACTAACCGTATAGCATGGTGATAGCCGGTTGATGCCCTATGCAGCTGATGGTGCATTCAGCTGCAGCGGGATCATTTGTTTGAATGATACTATGCAGTACACATCAGCTTTGTGGGTGCTTTTTGCTTTCGCCAATTGACAAGTAACCGTAGAAGATTGTGCACATTTGTGAGAAATTGTTGTGAGTAGACAAGAAAAGAATGAGACTCTTGGGACGACACTGAAGAAAAAAGCATCAAGTAAATTCCGATCGGAAACACTCGATCTAATTCTTATTCTCAGAGAAAAAAGTATGAATGATGATTTCCAAAGTGAACTGCGAACAGCTTGAAATTTGATACTTTTCTCAAAAAAGTGTGTTGACATTTGAAAAATAAACCAAGAAAAGCACGACGCAAAAAAACATACACACATCCACCAACATACAGCAGAAACGTCGTCATTACCACTCAAAGCCGACTAAATTCAAATTCAGCATGCAACACACATCAGTGACGTCATCACCGTAACGAGACGATCAGAATTTTGTTTAGGTGGATAGTGCAACCTACTGGGAAGTAACTGTTTCGTGTTTTAGTAAAAGGAAATTCAAAAACCTATATCACGTCTGCCGGAAAACGTGTAACTTCATATTTGGTAATATTTTGACACGTGAAGACACCAATTTTCGCCCGTAATCATTTACGCGTTTGGGTGGCCATTGCAAGTATTTTTGGAATTGGATGGATAACAGTCGGTTTGTCATCTCCTCCCATACTTCCGCAAAAACATGTGAATTTCTGCGGCAGCCCTCAAATCTTCCAAATCGCTCCATATATCAACGAAAATCGCAATTTCGTTGAAAATGAAACCATTCAATGACATTTATCAATTAACTGTATTAGAAACTTTGATTACTGAACTCACCACTGGCTGAAAGTTGCCTCCGCTGGCAGTAAAGTTTTCGCTATACTGGGCATTGATACCGCGTACGTACCGCTTTGCTGAACTGGTATAAGCCTAGAACTGGGTGATATACTGGTGGTATGGGCAATACCATGATATCAATACCCGCAGTGTGTGAGTAGTATAAAATATTTGTATTAAATTAAATCTTCTGGTTTACTTGAGGACTCGAAAACAAAAGCATCATATAGCCATACTCCGCAGATCGTGATAAACATAAGTCTTTTTAATCATTGTAGAATTTTCCAGGCTGAGGTCTTTGCGATAAGAAAAGCCAACAATACAAGACAAGGATCCTGAAGATACTACGATCAACATTTTCATAGACAAGTTTAAGTTGCGATAAAAATGGTGATGTTCCACACAATAAATCGAAAAGTGTACTCGATTGCAATCAGGCTCTCAACAGGCTAGACGACAGATGAAAGCATAAAGAAAGTAGATGCTTAAGCCAAAGATGGGCCAATCTTCGGCTAGTTGGAACAGCAGACATCCCAATTCATATCCAATCGGTTAAATGCTTGATCGATTCCAATATGGTGCAGGTTGCGGTGTGCAGATGGCGAGCAACTCTGGCCTGCAGGCTAACCAAAATCAAGTGGGGGTTCAATTTCGCAGCTAATAAATACCTTGGTGAATTAACCCAGACTAAGGGCAAACAGCTGGTCTACATCAGTACTGGTCACTGTCTTGTAGCAACACATGCCATGAAACTGCAACTGTTAACCAGTAACACCTGTAGTAAGTGTCAAGAGCCCGGAAGTTTTAGAAAGAATTCAACATATATTGACAGACACCGCCCAAAACAAGACAACGCCAAAATCAGACAAGGCCAAATGGGTCAGCCCTTGTTGGTGGACATCACGCAACGGATCAGAAGTTGAATGACATTTTTAAATTGGCGAGAAAGTCTGTGGCCTTTCATGCCCCTTAAACTGAACCATTAAGCTCCAGGTTTTCTGATCTGGTGTCACATCGGACCAATAGGTATATACGTTATCGTGTCAGCCAAAAAAGAAACCCAACCTGGATCAAATTGTACGATTTGTATCACAACTCCAATAAAATTGTACAATTTGAAATTCCGATTCCAAATAATCAGATTTGCAGGACATGCCTGTGTAGGTATTTTCTATTTACTGCGAAATGCATGAATATTATACAATTTATCACTGAAGATTTTTCAATTGCATGTAACTTCAAACAAGCGAATCTAAGAAATTAGAGAGGGGTTTAGCAACAAATATTTCGTTTCCTTCTTTCACATTTCAAACTCTTAAGCATTTTATAAGAATACAAGTACAAAATATGATAGTTCGTTCGAGTAGCGGTTTCAAAATTCAACGGCAGCTTATTTCGAAAAGGATTGAAAAAGAGGTATGATGTTAATCGAACGCACCAGTCATGGCTGCTGGGAATTTCTTATCAAACAATTTCAATAAACGTAACATAATTTTTGCCCTTCAGATTAATGTTCCTTTGAATAAGGTAAAAAAAAAGATATTTTTTCTCATATAGCTACATACCACCAGGCGGAGAGTAGAAATTTCCAAATGCTTCATCCTTGGGTACATTCGGATATAAATATCGAAGATACGAAAGGTCGTTTATTCGATCAGCCAACGCTCTAACATTTAAATCTTTCGCAGTCCATGGTTGTAACATAAATACATCATTAGTATCTGCTACTCTAACCCAAGCGATTGTGATTCCACCTGAAAACATATAATAGAATTAATATCAGTGTGTAAAATATAACATTAAATATGTCCTTTTCTCGAAAAATTGAACACAGCGTACCTAGTTCACTGTCCGAAAAACGTAGAAGAAACGTTCCGTCTTGACACTGTCTAAGCTGTTCCATCGTTTGTTCTTTGTTAATAAATCCTACAATACGACCAGCCTGCCACGGCCCAAGAAGATGGTCTTTCGTTAGCTTCATTATAGCGAAAAACCAATCCCAAAAAGTAAATGTGCGTCCCGGCAAAGGCTCCTTGCAAAATTGGCTCCATTTTACACAGCTGTCAGAATCTTCTGTTTTGCATTCGTTTCTGAAGATTTTTTCACCTAGCATAACAACAAAAACAAATTTAATAATTGGTCGTACAGCAGGTTTTTAAAATTACATAAGAATCTTATATTTTCCATTGTCAATTCCCGTTTTGTTTGAGAGTAAAATTTCGTATTTAACGCGGCCGATAGCATTGCCCACGGTACACGTTCTGGCACTTGGAACGGTTCGCGTGTGATTTCCGCAAAAGCATTATCCCAGGTGATTGTGGCCCAAGACTGAGGTTCTTGATTGCCATGTACAATAACAACAACAGGTAATGATAATGTCCAAGCCTGTTATAATAAAAAAATTGAATTAATTTCAATTAGACTGTTACAAACGAAACTTGTTTTTTTTTAAGGCAGTATTCTTAATTGTAATTAAATTGTGTAAAATCGGAAATATAAAAATATAGGTGTAGAGACGATTTGAATCTATAACCATCCGGATAGAGATCCGTTTCCTATTATACAAGACCTATGTCATGAACTACGTGGCAAAACAAACTTCTCCATAATAGACCTGACAAAGATATTCCTAATACCACCATCTACTCACCCTTCGGGCCCTATGAGTTGACGCAAATGACTTTCCGACTTTTACAATGAGGCACATCTATCTTGAAGACGATTTGGTAGCTTCTAATTCCAAAGATGAGCACATTGTTCACCTCAAACAAA
The DNA here is from genome assembly GCA_963978885.1 of Nemotelus pantherinus. NCBI lineage: Eukaryota > Metazoa > Arthropoda > Insecta > Diptera > Stratiomyidae > Nemotelus > Nemotelus pantherinus. The sequence continues at coordinate 24,417,592 of OZ022265.1, forward strand.
TATTCCAACGATTTGCGAACAATGACGTCATAATCAACCCGAAGTAAGAATGTCAAGGCTCCTTCCAATCCCTCGATTTTCACTCGGCCAAATTAAGCCACGCAAACTAGAAGTCTACGACTGCGAATTCTTGGTGGTTCATTAAGGCATACACTATTTTCGGTAGATCAAACAGACCTCAAAATACACTTTTAGGAGACAACCTATCTTTGGTGCTACCGTTGTAGAGTTTAAGTCCTGGCTTAATCAAACGACCTTGACTCCCTCTCAAATCCCGACTACAAGTCTGCCACTTGAAACAAAACATATCTCACGCCTGGTATTCGCATTGTACGGAAGCACATATCAGCCAAATTCAACTTGCCATCGGCGAACAAGGATATAAAGTTTTGTTGTTTTTTTGGTGGGATTCAAAGGGTTTATCTATTTCGAACTTTAAAACTACAAATAAACAATAACCAGGCAGATATATTGCCAGTAGCATCAGCACCTTCAGATTTGCAGGCAAAAAGCGCTCTTCTTTCAGGATAACGCCCGACTACATAGACCGAGAATGACACAATCAAAGGTAGAAGGTTAGGAAACTATGCTTCACCCGCGAAATTTGGCGAACATTATTCCATCTGATTATTGTTCATTCCGCAAGCTTCTAAATCATTCGAGCGGAAATATTATGAAAAAATAATAGAACGGAACTCAAACACTATTTTTCATCACGATGAAGGGAATTTCGGAGACATTGAAAGGTTTATCAGGCAATTGGAAGAGGATTGTACGAAGCGAAGGTAAATCTATTTTAGTTTAAAAAATTATGTTTATCTTATTCTTCGAAAATAAAAAGAGGCAAATTTTGGTTAATGATAGATTTCAACATACCCTGATTCGATAATCGCCGAATGATGTTGTTGTATAAAATAGTAATGCGAACTTTTCATCCATAACGCTCTCTGTGCCCTTTTTTTCTGCGCGCTTTATCTTCTTGAGTTGCATATTTCTATAAAAAAAAATATTACATGTATTCAAAAAACTTCTAAATCTAGCTTCACACATAGTGAACCTTTACTCACCTAAAACTTGCAGTGAAATGCCTTGTTTGTGGTTGGAGCTCCATAGCACTACTATTGTTTGTAATTTCGCCGGAGGAATGAGGTGGACATTCACTCATCACACGTTGAGCAAAATGTCGTTGTGCCTGCGACTCTAAAGCGTAAAAGAATACATGAACCGAAAACTTTTTATAGATATCGAAACGCACTCACCAGATAGTATCACGCACTCAACTTGAGGATTGGTTGCACTTACACCTAATTGTTGACCAATAAGCCAACGTACCGTCGAAGCGAATCTATTTGAAACCAAATTTACCGACAATTGCAAATAAATGAAGAGATACTTTTACCTTGTGTTCGTTTTCATCACTTGCGGTGGTTGTTTTTCTACAATGAATGATGAGATGATAAGGTTCTCCTGCAAATGCATTACTTGTGCTGCGAGCGTAGTTAGAAGCGCATTATCCCCAATATCGAAGGTAAATTGTTGACAATATCCTAAAACTTTGTTGATAATCGCTCGGATCGCAGTGATTATTTCCAATAATCCTTCTATCCAATTTTGAATTTCATCTAAGTTGTCTTTGAATGGCTGGCCATTTCCGCCCAGGGCCTGAGATCTTTGCCATTTCTTCAGCTCTATATTGATTACAGAGTGTAGAACGGGTTCATAGCGCGTTATCAATACACGCATATCATGTATTAACAAATCTCTTTTCGCAATAACGTCCAAATATTGATCGTTTATTATAGCCATTCGCTCCTCATACTCTAAGGGATTCCCAGCATTGTTCATTTGCAATGTTCTATACTCATTATATCCTGTTTGGAATCGTTCACAAAGCACTCTGACATTGTTTTCCTTTGAAATAATAGTAGACATCCCTTGTGTAAGTGTAAGTATTTGTGTGGTAAGCTCATGCGGAGGTTGATGATTGCCATTGGACGAACACGACGAACGCATCATTTGTAATTCTTGAACGATTCCATTTCTTAAGTGTCTGTAATATTCATCTTCCGGGTATTGATCGATTTCAAATATTTTATTCGAAATAGGAAAGGTTCGTTGTACTTCAGCTTTTAAACCTTGAACAAAGGATTTTGCCATTTGTTGAAATAACGGACCATCATCAGCTGTGTCACCTTGAGTCCTAATTATTTAAAAAAATACACATCAATTATCAACTCTTGAGAACTTAAGAGAATAATCTAAATGGACTTTAGAATTTACTTTGTTAGACCATGATCATTCAAATTTCTTTACAGTTATTGTTATGTAGGCCTTTTAATGCGAATGAGAGGGGCTAGATTTATGGCCTGAGTTGAGATTTAGGTTTACTTAGGCTGTTAATTGTAATTAGGTACAAATTAGATCTAATTCGTAACGTAAGGTGGTTTTATGTAGTTATTGCCAAGATGTACTAGCTGAATGTAGTGTACTAGAATCTAACAGAGTCTCGGATCCAATTTGATACCACAAAGACGACCACGCAAACTTGAGCATTTTCTAATGTAACGTTAGATCGCTCTACATAGCTTGAGTTGCTCAGCAGCGGCCAATTCCCTTTCTGAATATAAGGCTGATATAACCGCAATACAAGAGATCAGATGGACAGGTAATGGTGTTTTACAAAAGAAAAAATATGACTTAAACTACAACTGTCATCCAAAACACCATGTGCTTCGGATAGGCTTCCTTGTCAGTAAAAAAATGAAGTCTACCATCAGTCAAAAAATCAAGCCTACAATGCACCATTCGCGTGCGTGGCAAATTCAAACACCGGCAAACATCGGCTTCATAAAAGTTCGTGGACATGCAAAGGAACCTGATGATGACAAAAATAAAGCAGCATATTATGAACAGATCATAACACGCCTGCTTTACGCAATAAGAAGTAACACCTTTGATCTTGGAACACTTTTGAACTCGCCCTTAAAGAGCTCGAAGGTGGGAGAGTAAGTCCTTGGGACAGAAAGCCGGACGCCTTAAGAATATTGTGTAGTATTGCTGACGCCATCTTAAGGCCGGTATTCATATGTTGCATCTTTGCGTATCGTATCACCGTTGCGTAACAGTGGATACGACAAACGTATATTCGTTCCGTATCAAAATAGGATGCAAAGAAACGCAACGAACTCGATCGGTCATTTGGCGGTTTCTTGCCGTCGCAAATGATACGATACACAGTGGAGTCATATTACACGTTGCGTTGCAAATCATCGATTAGTGAATAAAAATGTTGCAGCCGCGTATCGCGCTTTTTGCAAAGCATCGTATTGATGATACGTGAGAAATTGAGTAGTGTGGGCACCGTATCCGTTTTGTGAAAAATGCAATATGTGAATGCCTACCTTTAGGCAGTGGTCGCAGAGATCGGCACGACTGGTTTGATGATTAATTCAAACGAGCCACTGAACGTAAGAATTAGAAATATAAATGGATCAGAAGAAAAGAAGAGAAAGTTCACAGACGGAAGAACACAATCTGAGACTAACACATGATCTGTGAAATAGAAAGAACCAGAGAGCGAGGACCGTACCAGGCGCGGAAGCTATACCAATCCGAAACATGATGCAGTACATACCACACTTCACTTACTGTAAGGACAAAGAGTTAAAGAGACTAATTACTGATCCTGAAGGCATTCTCGAGCAATAGGAAGTGCACTTTAGTGAATTGCTAAACGGTCAGCTCAACGAATATTTGGAGGCGCCACTAATTCAAGAAGACCTTATGCTGCCGCCACGAAGCATAAAAGAGGTACAAAGAGCCTTAAGTCGGCTGAAATTTAACAAAGCCCAAATGGTACAAGCATGAAGAGATGCCAGAACGCTGGCGTTTCAGGTAGTACAATATTTCAACTGCCGCTGTAGTAGCCGATAACAATATGGAGGAAGAAATACGAGTATGGTTGTTCAATTCCAGCAAAGTCTACTACAATCTGTCAATGCTCATCAATTCCCGAAATGTCATCCTACCATGGCCTTGGTAGACTTGGGTGCTTAGCAAAAGGCATTCTGGCCATTTAGCCGCATTCGACAATAAAGTATTAAGGCGAATCGTTGGCCTCATATGTATAGAAGGGCGATTCCGGAGACACTACAACCATGACTTTTACGCTATCTACCTAGAAGCAGTTATAAGAAGAAGGCACATATAGCAGCAGATTTTGCGGCAGACAGAAGAGGGGGAAACCTTGTTTATGTTAGGAAGTTGGCGTTTACCTGAACGCTTGGAGCTTAGGGATTATTAGAAAAATTAGTTGGAAGATAATAATCAGGACCGGGCCCCAATTGTATTGCCGATAACGATCATTGTAAAAGCTTTAGCGAACACTAAGAGCCGTTCCACACGAGACACTCGGTGTCCGGCCACTGAATCTTCAGCCACTGTTTTTGTATAGAATTGTGGCCCGGACACTGTCGCTCTGTGTGTATGCTCTCATTTATTTCGATGCCCCGGCAGTGGCTAGAGACACAGTGGCCGGACACTGAGTGTCTCGTGTGAAACGGGCCTAACTCACTAACGAATATAAATGCATTAGACCTACCTCCAAAAGGTGCAATTTAAAATATAATTTAAAATAATATTCTTGGAATTGTACAATTTTCACGCGATATCTTCTATAAGCACTCAATCCAAAATGATTTAAAATAATTTTAAAAACAGACTATTCGCGTATTCATCTTGTGATTGAGTGTGTAACGACACAAAGTAATTCTTTTATTGTCAATTTTTTCTAGCTAAGATAGAGACAGTGAATTTCTATAAAATTATTGCATGTAGAAACTTTCCACTTTTCAGTTAGGACGAATCAAAGCCGAAGTAAATATATTTCTATTTTTTTTTCTTCGATTAAAACTAAACTCCTAAAACTAAATGATATTGTTTTACATACAGTATAGTTTGCTCAATCCATTTAGCACATGCACAGCGTAGCTCATATTGACACCGCTGTTGATAATAGTCTTCCATAATCCTTTTGAACTCTGGTCTCTGGGCAATTTTCTCCCACAAGCTCATGTTGTCGAATTATGCAGGACCTCTGAAATGTAAGTAATTTCGATTTAATATTAGAGCAAAAGAAAATTATATTAATGTTGGGTATATGTTGTAATTTGGAGAATTAATAATTTTTAATCGAAATACTTTTGAAAATTATTCTTATCTTAACATCACTGCAGATAAAATGTAAAAAAAAATATAACATATGATCGGTATTTATACATTATCTAGTGGTACTTTCACCATTGAGTGAAAGTGATAGATTCAGCTTATGAACCTAAGGTAAAATGTTTGCCTCATCAGATATAATAAGAGGATGGATCAAATATAAACGTGAATTTGTCTGATTTTTTCTGTTTTTTTAACAAATTCTTATTTTTCAACATAAGTCACCTAGCTTCGTAACACATTTTTCCCCATCGAATTTGGAGCTTTTTAAATCCGTCATCGTGAAAAGAGGGGGCGGATATGAAGCCAGTTGCGCACAAATGTCGCTGCTGCATTATCATTGTCAATAGGCTGTCCTCCCAATGCTTCTTTGAGGAAACACGTGAAAGTCTCATGGAGAAAGGTCTGGACTATAGGGGTGGTGTTCAAGAGTATCCAAGAAGAAATCGTTTAGTTTTTTTCTCATTCGTAAAACTGTGAGCAATCTGGAATTGTCGTGGAACAACTTTTTGATCGGTAAACGGCCATAAGTTGATTAAGGTGCTGACAGTAGTATCCCGCATTGATTGTCCGTTGACCATGAAGGAAATCAATCAAAATCACTCCTTGTGAATCGAAAAAAAAACAGTTGCCAAGACTTTCTCTTCTGACAAACCCGTTTTGACCTTAATGGGTAGTTGCGCGCTTTTTTCTCGCCATTCCATGCTGGCCTGCTTGCTGTCAGGGGTATAGGGATGGATCCACGTTTCGTCACATGTCATAATGCGGTTTAAAAGCGCTTCGTCTTCAGCAGTGAACCGTTCAAGAAGTCGGCGGCAGATGTCGAGACGGACATTTTTTTATTCATCCGTCAGAAGACGTGGGGCTGAACGAGTGGAAACTGGGCTCAACCCGAGCTACGAATTCACTTCCATAGCTAATTTCCAGTTCATAAGCAATTTGAGAGATATTGAGACGCCGATCATTTTCAATAAGGTTGCGGCCTGCATGAATGTTTTCATTCGAGGTGCTCGTGCGAGGACGGCGATCATGGGTCTAATTTTCGACCTTTTCTCGCCTTCCTGGGAAAGTTTTATGCCAGTGGTAAACTCGAGAATGTGAAAGAGTAGACTCGCCAAATTAGTTGCGTAACTTTTGAAGAATTTCAGCCGGGTGTACAACTTTCTTTTGCAAGGAATTTGATGATTATTCTTCGCGCAACGGGTATCTTTTTCTCACTCATCTTGGTACATACTGCCAGAGTCGTTTAGAAAAGCAGGCGGACGCAGCACCCTACTTCACTACCCCCACCTTTCAATTAAATCCGCCTTACTCTTTAACTCTAGTGCGGAGCGGAGAAATTAAATGCTGTTTATGCAAATCAAATTGATGATCTGCTTACATCTCCCAAAATAGGTAAACATCGTTATTTGTTTTTTCAATAACTTTAGTTATAGTAGACAGACTATACATTGGACATCCAGGAATCACAAGCATGCTCTCCAGAGCGAGAAATTACGCGTTTTGGATTGGTCAATCCGCCGATATTAAATACTTTGTTGAAAAGTGCGTAGTTTGTCAGCGAACACAACGAGCAAATGTGAAAGAACCAGCATCAATGAAAACTATTCCAAACTATCCGTTCCAACTTGTATTATCCGATTTATTCAAATTCCGGGGCAGCGAATATCTTATTCAGGATTCATGGACTTTAGGAAACTCAAGTCGTCAACGTCTTCAGAGATAATATGGTTGTTAAAACAATGGTTTTCGGTGCATGAAATATCGGAAATCTTTGAATCGGATGGAGGTTCACAATATACATCAGGAAAATTCAAGGAATTTTCCAGACATTGGGAGTTCAAGCATCGTATTTCTTCCCCTCATTATCCAAGATCAAACGGATTCGCGGAACGCAATGTGAAAACAGTAAAAAATTTCTTTAAAAATGCCATGAAGATGGCATGGACGTTTACATGGCATTGCTGTTATTAAGGAACACCAATGTAAATGCTGTTTTAAAATCACCGGCTTATCGTCTATTTAGTCGAGGCTTATCGTCTATTTAACACGTTCTATAGTGCCAACTGAATGAACGCGAAAACTTACATCCAAAGGTCATTGGCAATGTGACGGAAGAACTAACAAATTTGCGTCTAATTCAGAAACATCATTACAATAAAGTAGCGCTGCCAGTAGAAATGTTAAAAACGGAGTATAAAGTGCCTATGCAGATCGGACATCGTGACTGGATTGGCGCTTAAGTGGTTCAAGAAACCTATCATCCGAGATCGGTCATTGTGAAGACAAGCAATGGCAGAAGATATCGGCGTAACAAGCGTCGCGTGGCCAGAGCAACAATCAACTATCATTAAAATCTCGATCCAACAACCAGCGAATAAAGCCGACCCGAAGTAACAGAAGACAGTCAATCGATAACGTCAACAAATATTTTAACAAATAGTGAACAATTCAAAGTCTCTCGATATAGTCGTACGATCAAACCGTCGAATGGGTTTACAGAAACATATTAGGCGTGTTTTTTTTGCTTCTCCTATGTATAACAGAACAATGCTATCCGCTGCAGACGTATTGGGAACAACAACTCCCCCTTTCCATAACAGGAGTTGTTATTTCCAATGCGTCTGCACTGGTTAGCATTGTTCTGTTATGGATAAGGAGAGCAAAAAAAAACGCAGCTATTAATTCAATAAATATAAATTGTAAGTGTTTGGTGTGCAGATTGACCTTAAAGTAGAATTGAATTAAATTCAAGTTAGTGCCTTCAGCAAGTCGAATAACGTGAAACCAAGATATCGTTATATTTGAATAATTCCTTTTTGCTCATTTGTCTTTAAATTTTTATAAAATAGAGGCGCCGTCCCATATATGAACGGGTGTTGGATAGCATAGCAATGGAGGCAAAATGCCACAATCCGAAGCTCATAGCCGGCGATTTCAAAGCCTGGGCTGAGGATTGGGGAAGCAAGAAAACCAACGCTAAGGGACGAGTTTTATTGGAAGCATTTTCGCGCTTAAATATCGTCCTCGCTAAGAATGGGAATGCAAACGCCTTCAGTAGGCAAGAACTGGGTTCCATCGTAGACCTCTAGTCAAGGACTTGCAATAGGTGCGTTTTTTTTGCACTCTTGGGCAGAGTAAGTTAAGGTAAGTTAAGCCCTTTATGACAGAGCTTTGGGTAAGTACATTGAATACAACAACAATCGTATTGTATTGTTGTTTAGTGGTTGTTGTTGTATTCAATGTACTTACATAAAGCTCTGTCATAAAGAGCTTAACTTACCTTAACATACCCTGCCCAAGAGTGCAAAAAAACGCACCTAATATGTGCGAGTTCCCAGAGAAAAAACATGTTTGGCTGGTCATCAAAAAGGCTAGACGAAGAAACGTTCCGGGAAATGATACGGAACTGGACGGAACTGAGTCGACGGAGGTCGCGCAAATCATCAGCGAGATACAACGAGCGTGTGATGCTTCCATATCACGAAGTTCTCTCCACAAGACTAGGAAGGCAATTTATTGGTGGAATGCAGAAATCCAAGAGCTTGGGGAATAATGTGTTAAGGCTAGACGATGTAGCCAGCGCCGCAGGAATACACCAAATTACGAGGACTTCCAGAGCCAGCACAAATACGCCCGGAAGAACCTACAAATTGCGATCGCTAAGAGCAAGAGGGAGCACTTACGAAAACTGTGTAACGAGGCCGATTCTGATCCATGGGGTGGAGCGTACAAAACCGTTATGACTACAATAAAACGAAAGAATTCTCCTCAAATAAAGTGTCCGAAGATGCCCCAGGAAATAGTCACACCGCTATTCCCACAGAATCGAGGTGATAGCCTACCTATAATACAGGTAGACCCTCAAAATGTGCCGGCGGTAAGCAGAGAAGTATTTAGCCATACGAAAAATTTGTGACGAAATAGCGCCCGGATTGGATGCGATACCGAATAAAGTACTTAAGCTAGCGGTAAAGGGGATATCAAATGTTTTCGCTGATACATTCACAACGTGCCTGCGGGAAGGCATTTTCCCCAAGCAATGGTAGCAATAGAAATTAGTTCTCCTGCCCAAGTAGGATAAACCTATTGGGGAGGCATTATCTTACAGGCCAATATGCCTGCTAAATACCATGGGGAAAATTTTCGAGGGAGTGATATACGAACGACTGCTGTCGGAAATCGAAAGCAAAAACGGGCTATCGGACCGGTAATTCGGTTTTCGGAAAGGGCGATCAACTGTGGACGCTGTCAGAATTGCAATGAACGCGAGAGATAAAGGAGGCTACTGTGCCGTGGTCACGTTAGACGTAAAGAACGCTGTTAACTCCTCGAGGTGGAGCCGTATTGTAGGCGATCTGGTCGATAATGGAGTGTCACGCTATTTGGCATTTATTAAACCTGATGCTACGACTCAGGCGAAGGACTAAAACTCTACCTAGTAACGGCGGGAGTACCACAGGGATCTGTTCTTGGCCCCCTACTTTGGAACGTAATGTACGACGGGGTACTAAGGCTACGAATACCCAGAAATGTGGTGGTGCTAGCTTTCGCCGCCGATATTGGCATCGTGATTCCAACCCGTCATCTCGAAGAAGTCGAAATTTACGCAAGCGAAGCAATCTGGGCGGTTAAATCATGGCTTGGTTGCGCTGGGCTTAAACTAGCCGACCATAAGACGGAATTGGTACTAATCACGAAGCGGAGGAAACTATCAGTAGTTCGGATAAAGGTTGGTGACTGCATAATTACCCCGCAGCCTGGTATAAAATACCTAGGCGCAACTACCGACAGCAAACTGAGCGTCAAACCTCATCTGGAGAAAGCAGGCAAAAAGGCATCCATTGTCGATTCAGCACTCGCTAGAATGCTACCCAATATTGGCGGCCCGAAGAAAGCCGAAGACTACTGATCTCAAGGGTGGTGACCTCTATTCTAATGTACGCAGAACCAGCGTGGGTACCAGCGCTGCAAATAAAATTGAATCGGCGAAAAATGCAAGCTGCTACCGACTGATTGCACTTCGAACTTGCTGCGCCTTTCGAATAACGTCTTACGAGGCAACGTGCGTTATAGCCAGTTTGCTGCCCATCGAAATTCTTGCGGATGAAGCGCTTCGACTCTATAAAAACGAAGCACGTGGGAAATTCAAAGACTAGTGTCAATGCGCTCATGGCAGAGTAGCCGGGAAGAGACGTATAACGGGCGTTGGACGTACAAATTAATCCCCAACATTGTGCAATTGGCTTCATAAAGCCACGGAGAAACAAGCTATGACCTAACCCAATTTTTGAGCGGACATGGCGGTTATCGGTATTATCTGCATCGCTTTGGGCACGACATCTCACCGGACTGTCCAGGATGCGGAACACGTTATGTTCAACTGTCCGCGTTTTGATCCATGTAGAAGCAGCCTAGAGACGGTACTAGGCACAAGGGTATCAGCGGTAAATATCGTAAATTGCATGCTGAAATTCCAAACTACCTGGAATGCCGTCGAAACAGCACTTAAAAACATTCACCGCAAACTGCGTAACGCGGAAAGGGACAGAAAGAAGAAAGGATACTTCGAAGCAGCTAAGTGTTGATCCACCCCCGCGAAGTAATGCTGAATGAGTAGTCCCGTGGAGAGTGTGGAAGAAGGAGGTGGTTTTAGACGGTAAAAATCCGGCATGTTCCAGGGCAGGAGCCATGAAACATCTTCTAGTATATTTCAATCTTCCAACAGCGAAAAAACACACACATTTATATGACTTGTATGCTACCATATAATAAATAAAGCCTCAGTCTTAGCGTAACACTACAGAAATCAGCCGATTTCTCAAACCATTGATCACGGTACATATGATGTTGCATGAAAACTATTATGGTCGAAAGGAGGGCCGTACCAAAACCAACACCTACACCCAGAAACATTTTGCGGGATACCTAGGGGGATTTGAATATATTAGATGCGTTTTTTTGCTCCGGTACAGAACAGTATAGAACAATGGCGCAAAAAAACGATCCATCACAGAACAGCTGATGCATTCGTTAAGATTGATATAGGTTGCTGTATTCGCTGTGGTAGCGCAAAGCAACTGAAAATAAAGAGAGAAAATAACGAGCACAAACTACCACAATCGATAGAAAATATAAAAGGAACTAACAGAAAATTACCTCTTTTAACTTTCTACTATGAGGGCTTTTTTCTAATTTCATAAATACCAAAACATTCAACATAACCTTGAAACATCCAAAGCCACCTCACAGCAAAAAAGGCAACTTCTCATGAGTTTTCTTTTTTCTATCAGCACATTCTATAGTTCAGCACGTGAGCTACCTTTGCGGAAAAGAATATCTGTACTGGTGAATTCACTGGGACAGGAGTGTTGTTGTTTCCAATGCGTCTGTTCTGTTCTGTGCTGGATAGAGGAGCAAAAAAACACGCCTATTATGAACTCCTGGCAGCTACTAGAAGTGTCGATCCTAATGTATACTACCAGCAACTAAACCGATTAATCGACTTATAGAAAGGGCGTGGTCTTGCATTTCTGCAATGTGAGACCACAACAAGGATGATTTTCTCAGGTTTAGGGTTTTTAGCCTTTTTAAGGTGTTTAGTCTTTAGGTGTTTAGTTTTTTTCTTCTTGTCTAATCAATAATTGGATTTGTTCTGTGGATTAAGACACTAAATAAATAAATAAATAAATAAATAGTCTTTTTAAGGTCCACGAAAGCAGCTGACACAGCATTCTTAGACTTAAAAATAACTTTCATGGCTCTTAATCAACACATATTAATTAATAGACTGAGAAATTATTTAATTGGAGGAAGTTTTAACCAATTAATAAAATCGTTTTAGCAAATATAGCGATCGTGATACAAACGCTAGATGCACTTATCATGAAGCTTATATTAGTATCGGCATTCCCAGGGATCCATTCTAGGACCATTGGTTCTAATGATTTTTGTGAGCACTTTACAAGATACACACCAACAAGCCGCGTCATAATGTCTGCAGACGACACTTACTAGTATATGTCCCGCGTCAACAACTAGTTGTCTACGAAGCACTAAGAAAAACTTACTGGAGGGTAAAGACGGTGCACATGGACTGTGTCCGCTGACATTGATGGAGAGAGTGGAAAGAAGGAGGAAAAAACAAGAGTGAATCTTCAAGGAACAATATGACCGCGTTGTTTCGCGGTTCTATTGATAGCTGGTTAGGACAGAAGCATTCAAAGCAACAACTGGGGTGGGATCGTTTTTTTTTAAATGATACTATCCTAACCAGCTTTCGGTAGAGGATTAAAAATCGCGACCATTGTTAGTACATATCCTCAGCATTATGTAAATTGGCTTAAACAGAATAAAGTCTAAGACCAAGAACAAATAACAAATACATATTACACCAGAAGAAGAAAATCCCAATCAACCCGCATTCAATTAATAAACGATGTATGGCAAATGGACGTTATCGATAAAAAAATGACCTGGTTGAATCATATAAATAATATGCAGGACATGATTAGAACAGTAAAATGATGGGTTTCCACCACTGGATGTAAAATTTACCATATTCAATGCCCACATAATGTCAACAATTACCCGACTGTATTATGGTTCCACCAAACTTCTCAACAAATGGAATTAAATGGAATTCAACATCAGGATTTTACACTTATAATTTGCATGGTAAATGCCAAATCTGCTTACCAAATAGTGAACTGTGAAATAAAATCAGTAATCAAAAAGTGAATTGACCAACATTACTACGCATATCTCGCAAAACATAGCTATAGCTGCTACAAGAATCGAATGTCATACATAAATGTTCCGATGAGAAAATCATTTTCACTTTTCAATACCATTCCAGCCAGTATTAAAGCATCGAATAACATCTTAAATAATAAATATAAACATCAGTTTTTAGGAATCAAGTATGAATGCAACCATAGTTTCATAGAGTGTACTCTCTCAGATTTCAGAGAGAGGCTGACCCGGAGGCTTATCTGGCCCTTGGTGAGTACTATGGTTGAAAATGCAACACCCTAGGCTAGATGCAGATTCAGTTCTCGGAACGAGAAGTGTACCAATTTATCGTTCTGAAGTTACATAGATGGTACCATTAAGAAAGAGTATTTAAAGTAAGTGCTTTGACAAGAAATTCTACATTTGAGACAAACAAGTCCAAATATGACAGCCAAACGTGTGCTTAGGCGTACGACAGCTCAAAGTTAGATTATTCTACCACACAAATACGACACCCACGTTAGCCGCAATATCATTTGATGCAAGACGATACGATATACTTTTTTCGTGAAAGATCAGCATGAATCGGACTATGCATTCGATTCCTAAAGATAACCTGTTGCTCATCCCTCCATTCCAAAATAAAATTCACACGACTATCCATCCAAATGCCAAATTGCCCCACCATAATCATAGCACATCTTATATCGAAAAGTACCTTTAGTATTAGTAATTCCTTTGCACTCTATATTTTATATGAATCAGTTCAAACACATAAACCTCGAATTTTCATCTGCGCTTTACGAATTATATCCTACCGTCGAACTATCTAAAATTTCGCGTCAGAAAAATATTTTCCACCCGCCACCATATTTAATTTTCACGATAAGTCCCTCAATTCTATTGATAAAGTAGAAGAGGATATGCGAATATCACTGAGGAGAGAATACAGGGAGATTACACAAACGTCACAGAGTAATGAGTTGCTTTACGAATGTCATGAATGTACGATCTAAAACTTCGAGTAAATTTGCCCGAGTTTGCATCAGTGACCTCCCTTCCACTTTTCCGCCGTTTGATTTGCCAGTGAACTAGTGAGTTATATCCCCTATTCCACTATTAACTGACATTGCTGTCACACGAATACATTGCCAGACTAGTTTGGGCTGAATTTGACCACAGTGTAAGAGGGTTAGTTGCTACTCCAGCTTACAAACTCCGTATATGTATACAGACCAAAAATCCAGTTATCTAACCTGAGATGGTATTGTTGATCAGCTGGTTATAGGCCTGGAAAGTTGAAAGAAATCGCATGAAACAGAAAGAGATACAAGATGATATTCAACAAATACATACTCAGGCTGGGTTTTCAGTGTTCACATACGGGATAAAACTCGACTTGATGCCACCACACAGTCGTTACATGAATTTTGCCGATAGATGTCTCGCTAGTATGTTTGTGTTTTTGTGGTAGTGTGTTTGCCTGGGATGGTTTTTGGTAAAACTGGACTTGATGCCACCACACAGTCGTAACATGAATTTTGCCGATAGATGTCAGGCTAATATATTTGTGTTCATGTGGTTGTATGTTTGCTTTTGCGGTTTTGTTTTGTTTGTTTCTTAGTTTTTCTTAATTGTGTTGTCTTCTCGCGTATTTTTGCGTAATTTTGTGTTTCTCTTCAATTTTCGACCCCTGCTACCACCTATTTGCCGTCTGGTGGTAGAATTTCTCGGCTGTGGTAAACTCGACTTGATGCACATAGCACAAGAAAAACAAACAAAAAAAACTCCGAAAAGCAAACACACAACCACAAAAATACAAACATACTAGCGAGACATCTACCGGCAAAATTCATGTAACGCTGTCTGGTGCATCACGTTGAGTTTACCATGGTTTTACCGTCGAGCTTACCCCTTCGTATTCCCCATTGCCGTTTCACTATTTTACCGATAGATGTCTCAATGGTAAGTTAAGTTAATTTGTGGCTTTCAGATTATAGGTAAGTACGCAGTCTTGCCTGAATTTCGGTCACTCGGTTTTGCTATTTATTTCTACACGAAAAAATTTTCGTGTAGAGAAGTGTAGAATATTACAAAGTGACAGTTCATTGCGCTCAACTTAGGCGGCATGGGATTTAAAAATTAGCTTTCTTTGAAAATAACCTTTACAATCTACCAACTGTATACGAAATACTATATGTTACTATTCCATCAATGCTTCTTTCAGCTCTTCAATTTTAAATTCATTCAAGTTTGCTGCCTCATCATACTGCTATATTATGAACCAAACCGAAGTTTATGAAAGAAACCAAGTTATAGTAGCAAATTTTAAAAACTACTCTCACGTTAAATTCAATTAGACTGAAAGAAAATAGGCGTAGTTTTTCGAAGTAAAACAATTATGTAATCTATTTAATAATTGTTTATTTGATATATATTTCCTTCACACGAATACATAATTTTCATCCATGCATTTCATATCGCGTATACATGCGGTGTTGAAAACTTTAGGTCTAATCGCGTACCTGAATCTATTATAACATATTCAAATAGATTCGCATCATTGCTTAAAGTAAAATTTTGCAGCAAAAAGAAGCCAGCTGCCAAATTATGTTACTGCTGCAGTTTCCTGAAGTACGCGAACAGACCTTTTATAACGTCGCACTAATTCAATTAACCAACCAGGTAATTAAAGTGCTTCCTAGTAAACGTATCTGCCAAAAAAACCAAATGTGCTGGAAAATCATTGCTTCAAGTTCTGCACGAACTATCCTACGCATAAAATTAGTTAATTTGTCGACAGAAAGTTCCGACGTACAACAAATTTCAAATTTTCAAACAAAATTCAAATTTGACGCGCGTTCAAAATGGCCAAAATGGTTGCTTTACGTGACCAAATAAATAGCAGACCATTTAATTCCGGCACCTCGTGCCTGAAAAAACTCTCCACTTGTCCTGCAGAGCCACCTACGAGCAAACAGCAGCACTGAAATTCTGACACTTTTCAGGCAACGTTTCAGGACAGAAGGTACGTATGCAGCCTAGCCTGAATTCCGGACACTCGTTGTGCTATTTATTTCTACACGGAAAAATTTTCGTGTAGAGAAGTGTAGAATATTACAAAGTGACAGTTAATTGTGTAGATGTTTGGCATTTGAATTTTGCAGCAAACAGAATAATGAATAGTGCTTTCGCGAGTTTAGTTTTAATGTCCGGCGCATTTGCAGTGGCTGAGTCGTTGGAAAATAGTAAAAAGAGGAAGCCATCAATGAGGGTGAACCCTTATCTGAGTGAAAGGAAAACAAAAGGAAGATTCAACAAAGATGTAAGTTTTGCAAGTTAGTCCAAATATACGAGTACTTAGCTACAACCAATTTATTTTTTGCAGTTTGAAGATTTAAAGAAGTGTCCGCACGCTTTTAAAGAAAATTTCCACGTCGATCTGGACACGTTCAGTGAAATTTTTGCAAAGGTACAGCCATTTTTGGTGCCGAAGGCTAATTCTAGGCCAGCGGACGAAATCTCGCCTGAAGAGAAATTCGCTGTGGTGTTAGAGTATGTACAATAAAAGACACTATCGTTCGTGGGAATATTAAAAGTTATCTTAAAATTTTCAGATACTTGGCATCGGGGTCGCTACAACGCCACATGGCGTCGATTTACAGGATCAGCAAACAGCATTTGGGCAAAATAATAGACGATGTCTGTGATGGAATCTGTGCGGCGTCCTCACGTTATTTTTGAATACCTTCAACATCAATGAAAATATACCCATTTGCATTTAAATTCGGTATTTACGGATATATGAAATTATATGACAACACATTTTATGATGTGCTTTTGGGTTTCCCACCTATATGCAGCAATGTAAAATAGTATATTGTTAAATATTCAATTTAACTAAATTACCATGATAAACACTAAAGACATCGCCTAGTCTGTTTATTATTGCAATATGTCTTAAGCAATACAAAAATAAGGTATTACTTTCCAATGTACCTATTCCTTTACTATTGATAATTATTCTATTGCAGATGTCTGGTTGCCATTTGAATGTTCTCGGGACGCGAAGTAAATACCGCACTCCGAAAATTTTCATAAATTGTAGGTGGAAATTATATCCACAATACTTATTGAAAATTGTAAATTGTTTGTGCTGCAGACTAAACAACCATATTATACATCGCTGTTATATTGTTTTTCCTCAAAAGTACAAGTCTCCAGCCAGCTTAATTTTTAAGTTGTTGCATAACAACTTTAGCACCGCACTACGCTCAACTTTGGCGGCATGGGATTCAGAAATTAGCTTTCTTTTAAAATAACCTATACAATGTACCAACTTTATGCGAAACACTCTATTCAATTGCCTATTTATTCTATGTTACTAGTACATCAATGCTTATTTCAGCTGTTCAATTTTAAATTCATTCAAGTTTCCTGCCTGATCATACTGCTATATTATTAAGCAGATCGAAGTTTACGAAAGCAACCAAGTTGTAGTAGCAAATGTTCAAAACTAGTTTCACGTTAAATTCAATTAGACTGAAAGAAAATAGGCGTAGTTTTTCTAAGTATAACAATTATGTAATCTATTTAATAATTGTTTATTTGAAATATATATCCTATACACAAATACATAATTTACATCCATGCATTGCATATCGCGTACACATGAGGTACTGAAAACTTTCTAACGTCGCACTAATCCAATTAATCAACCAGCTAATTAAAGTGTATCCTAGTAAAATTATCTGCAAAAAAAATTGAATTGCTGGGAAATCATTGCTTCTAGTCCTGTACGAACTATCCTACGCACAAAATTAGTTAATTTGTCGACAGAAAGTGCCGACGTAACATAACTATTGAACAAATTTCAAATTTTCAAACAAAATTCAAAATAAAAGCGCGCTCAAAATGGCCAAAATGATTTTTCCGTGACCAAATAAATAGCAGACCATTTAATTCAGGCAGCTCGTGCCTGAAAAAACTCTCCACTTGTGCTGCAGAGCCACCTACGAGCGAAGAGCAACACTGAAATTCTGACACTTTTCAGGCAACGTTTCAGGACGGGCAGCGTACCGATTTTCTCAAGTGACCTGAAAAAAATTCAGGTCCGGAATTCCGTCACTCTTTTTCCCATGCATTTTAAAGGGGGACAGGAATTCAGGCTAGGCTGCATACGTACCTAGACTGCGTACCGATTTTCTCAAGTGACCTGAAAAAAATTCAGGTGACGGAATTCCGTCACTCTTTTCCCATGCATTTTAAAGGGGAACCGAAATTCAGGCAAGACTGCGTACTTACCTTATTTGTTTGTGTGCAATTTTGATTTGTATGTTTGAGTGTTTTTCTTGTGAATGTTTAATTATCGTATGTTAATTTTTCTTTTTTGGTATGTTTTTTCCATGGAGGTATAGGACAAGGTCTTATAGCTCTATCGTTTTTTTTTCTTAAAAGTTCCTGCGACAATCTCCAGCCTGACATTTTTCTACCTTCTGCGTTTGACATTTCTCTAGCTGTACAGAAAATACATTAGGTCTGTTCCCGTACTACTATTAATTGCGATTAATTGCAATGAAGCTGTTCCCGTACTCCGTTTTACTGAAAACTGAATATTTCCCCTCTTTCAGTAAATTTCAGTAGGGTCTGAGAGGCCATGGTCTGAGCTACTGAAAAATACTGAAGTGTCAAACGGAGTAAATATTTTCAAATGTGCGCGGCAAGCAACATATTTTTTGCGTAATGTTGCTATGAAGGTCGAATATTTTTGTGGCGATAATTTATTACCGCTAAGGATGACTTTATAATCACTATTGTTCTCCCAAAAACCGAAAACTGACACTTTCGGTTGTCAATTTTCAGGAAATACGAGAGCGTTCCCGTACTTTTCATGAAATTCCCCAATATGATTCAGGAAAATTCAGTAAAATTCAGTTACTGAAAGTACGGGAACAGACCTATTGTGTGGACTGGTTAAGAATTGTTCCTTAAGTCTGCCGTTTTGCACGTTAATTTTCCGGCGGCGTTGCTGTTATCAGAGAAGGACTGTAGCAGCGTTTTTTCACTCCGGTACAGAACAGAATAGGACAATGGCTAAAAAAAACGATCCATCACAGAACAGCTGATGCATTTGTTAAGCTTTCTATAGGTTGCTGTATTCGCGGTGGCAGCGCAAAACAGTTGATAATAACGATTATTAACTACCACAATCGATAGAAAATATAAAAAGAACTAACAGAAAATTACCTCTTCTAACTTTCTATACATTATGAGGGCGTTTTCTGATTTACTAGTTTCCAAAACATTCAACATAACCTTGAAAAATCCAAAGTCAAACTACCTTTTTAGAACAGAATTTCTGTACTAGTGAATTCACTGGGAGAGGAGTGTTGTTGTTTCCAATGCGTCTGTTCTGTGCTGGATAGAGCAAAAAAACACGCCTAGTATCTTTAGACCGCCTGAAAATTAAGCGGACACGCAAGTGGAATAATTTAAATAATTTAATTATTTTGGGGTGGATTCACATGCAACAGTGCACATTAACAGGAGCCGCCATTGATTTCAACTACGCAGATTTTCCCCCTTCACTTAAACTCATGGAAACGACAGCACGCAGGAGATCTATGCAGGAAATTGACAACGGTTTTTCATTCTGTCGGTTTGTGTTTTCATTTATATTGTTTACGTACATATTTCAAGCGGTCGCTATTGGCTGGCTCTCTGCGATCGGTATCTTTCATGGTGCATATGAGAGAATATTGAAGAAAAAAACGACATTTTGACGAGTATCAAGCATAGAAATGAATATTAAGCATACAAATACATTGAAAAAAATACTAATGATTTGATTTATACTAAAAATCAGAGTCGGAATCGTCGGAGTATTTAGCACTGCCCCGAATAGTTTTTTTCTTCGTTTTGCCTAGTTTGCCATAAGCACTTTCATTTGGAATTGCTGACGGATCCTCCTAAATACATATTTCATTAATTTGATCATCTAACTATTGAAAATAACAATTACGGTTAAGTTTATTGCTCCAGATCTTGATATTCTCCATTCCAACGTTTGAGTAGTAAAGTCATCACAATTTCCAAGTTCAGTGAAACCAACGATGAAGTCCTTAGTGCGACCATCAGCAATTAGAGCGATCGTGGGAAGAATTGTGATTCTTAGTCTCTTTGCTAAGAACGGGCACTTCTCTGCATTAATTTTGCAGAATTTCGCCTCTAGATGCTTGGGAGCCAAAATTTTCAAATGTTTGTTTACTATTTCGCATCTTTCTGAGCCGTTTCGGTAGAAGTGACATACAATTTTTGTCGACTTTTTTGAAATTTCGAAAAATTCTTTTTCGTCTGCAAGTTCTGTATAAACACCATGACCCTAAAACAAAAATAGGGAATACATAAAATTCAGTCGGACATTAAACCAAAACATCGTGTAGATTGAGAGGCTTAGTATGAAAGCAATTAAAATTATAATTGGGATCCAGACTCTAATACCGACAGTTACCGTATGTACACGAACACAATTTCTAAGCATTAATTAATTAAATAAAAAGTAGTTTTTTTAAATATAAAATAAGCAACAAGATGATAGCTAGTAGGGAAACCAGACCTGCTGGTTATCTATCTGCTGTTACCCAAAGAATGGATAGATTGAAAATGAACTCAGTGTAGGAGCCTATCGCACTGTAAATACATTCTCGAGTTCGATAAAATCGGTGAAGGAAATAGAGTTCAAACAGTATTTAAAACCACATACCAAAGTTATTATCAATCCTTAATGAAACAGATACCCGAGTTAGTAGACTTTTCTCTGGACACATGCCAGTGAGGACAAAATAATAATTAAGGCAAGAAAATATAGTGAAAATTCATGGAGATTGTAGTTACTACTTTACCAATGTTAAAAACACAAATGAAGAAGTTAAGGATTCAAAAGCGCCTGTTACAAGTTCGTAAACTAAAACAGATGGTGTAGTTGTGGTTCAGTACTTACATTTGCTAGCCATGTTCGTTTGTTCTGCAAATTTTCCGACAGCTGTTTTAAACGCTTTTGACGAATCGCATTTATGTCATCAATATTTAAGTTATCTAGCTTCTCAATTTCAGCATCCAATTGATCTTCAACTGCAGCAACAACATGTTTTCCGAGCAGTTTGTCCATGATTTCTTCTTGGTTTAATTTATAATCAAATCGTCGTCAAAAGTCGAGCTATCACGGAAAGCACACAAACATATAAGGGCAGCTAAAGAATAACAATGGCTTGGATATGGAATGCCATGGAGATATTGGACTTTTTGTAGCTAAATTGGCCCAACCAAGCCCAGCAGAGGCCAATATATCTCTCTGGTCAACATGTATCATCGCTTTCAAATCTATTTCACCTCTTCTCCAATTGTTTTAAATCTTTGACTGAAACGTCAAATTTAGTTTAATTTCTGTAAAAGTTATCTCAAAGAATGTGATTAGTTCGTTTTCAAACAATTTTGATAATTAAATACGAAAATATATCTACTAGTGTGGAGTGACTAACCCTGATTTGGCTCAAATACTTTCTACTAAGTCTACTCAACGCCCTGTATAAACATAGGTTTCAGTAATTAACACAACGAATTGAAAAATGCGACGAAGAGCTGGGCTCGGAGCTATTCAGCAACAGCAATTAGAAACTCAAAAATACAGCGATAAAGGAGACATTTTAAAAGATTCTCGCCTGAATCAAATGACTAAGCAAATGGAAGTTTTTCGGAGCAAACTCGAAGAATTCACGATGAAGCATAAGCAAGACATCCGAAAAAATCCGCAGTTCCGAAGACAATTTCAAGAAATGTGTAGTGCTATTGGCGTAGATCCCCTGGCTACTGGGCGAGGTTTTTGGAGTATACTTGGAATGAGCGATTTTTACTATGAGCTTAGTGTTCAAATTATTGAGGTTTGCTTGGCATCAAACGCTAGGACAGGTACATAATAAAATATTCATAAGTTGATATTAAAGTAAACAACGTTAACATTTCACAGGAGGAATAATTCAGTTGACTGATCTAAGGCAGAAACTGGTAAAGGCAAGAGGGAAGAATTTAATCCACCAGGAAATATCTGAAGATGATATCTTGATAGCCGCTAAAAAATTGAAAATATTCGGAAATGGGTAAGTTTATTTGGGTAAAACAACACTCAGCCGTTACATGAATTTTCACTAGTATCTTTGTATTTTTGTGGTTGTGTTTGCTTTAGAGGGTTTTTTTGTTTTTTTTTTAATTGTATTGTCTTGTAGAGTATTTTTTTGCTTAATTTTGTGTGTTTTTCTTCAATTTTCAACCCCTGCTAGCAACTATTCGATCTCTGGTGGTAGAATTTCTCGGCTCTGGTGCATCAACTCGAGTTTACCCGTTTATTTGGCTTAAAAAGCAAAAATATAGCGTTATCAGAATATCTAAAAGGGAAATCAGGATACGAAGATGCATACAATGCTAACTCATAAAAAGCCAACATATGTAATCCGTCTTTTTTTTTCTAAACTCTGAATAACTTCAGAAAAAATATTTTTCCCAACTCTCCCAAAATACTACGGCGATCAACTCGCTATCTTCTTGAAATTTCGTGCTCTAAATTGTGTAAAGAAGTAAAAGTCATTGAGGGTTAGATCTGAAAAATAAGGGCGGGTATTAAAACAGTTCTAAACCTGTATTTGGAATGACAGCCATCGCAACTTCGGTCTTGAAATGTCAACGCGTCCCTTTTTCATTCGAAGGTTAACATCTCCGTATCCAAAGTGATCCCTGTAACCCTAGCTGTGTCTGATGGTTACTCTTCAGTTTGCCAAAAAAAAAACTTTTTCAAAATAGCTCACTTCGGTTTTTTCCTTCTTTTTTGACAACCATCTCATGTGCCAGTTTTTAGTTTTGTCGAGAAGGAGGCATCCTTCCTCTTTCAAGGCACCCTTCCTCTTTCAAGGCACCCTTCCTCTTTCAAGGCACCCTTCCTCTCAAGTCTTATTGAACTATCCTTTATTGGTTTGAAGGCTATATCGCAGTTTACGCGTTATCAAATCAAATGAAACCTTTTGCAATTGAAATGAAACCACTTAAATGAAGTGGATATTTTTTTAAATGAAGTGGAGTCTTTTTCAAATAGCATGAAACTTCGATTAAAAGACCAACTTCTTTGGCGGTTTCGTCTAGTGTTACAAATACTTCCTTGGCGTCGTCGAACGAACGTGACATAATATACTACTAGCTGTGTCGACTTAAATAAAAGAGTTCCTCTCGTACCGACGGGTATTTTTCTGATGATATAATCAAGTGCTTTGCTAAAGAGTACAGGAGCTAATCCATCCCCTTGTTTTAGCCCTGTATTCGTCGAAAACGAGTTGATCATGTTATTCTAAATCAGCACATGTGATGTGGAGTCGGTCCAGGTCATTTTCACCAGTCGTACCAACTTTGCTGGGATTCTGAATTGCAGCATGATGTTATATAATGCAGTTCGGTTGATGCTATCGTACGCTTGTTTAAAGTCGACGGAAATTTGATGAACATCAATGTTGAATTCCCAGCATTTTTCCAAAATTTGTTTGACCGTAAATATTTGGTCAGTTGTCGATCTTCCACGTCTGAAACCGCCTTGATATTCACTAAGAATCTTCTCAGCGTGATGGGAAATATTAAGCTCTAAAATTCTTGTCAAAAGCTTGTACGACGTACAAAGTACCGATATGCCGCTGTGGTTTTCGCACAGTAGTTTATCTCCTTTCTTGTGAATGGGATATAAGACACTTTTTCGCCACTCATCCGGCATCGTTTCTTGTTGCCAGATGTTTGCCACCAATCCATGGATTACCCTTAAAGCGGAAATTACGCCTATCTTCAGTAGCTCCATGGGGATCCCAGCGATGCCCGGTGCTTTATTGAATTTCAAGCGGTCTATGACTTGTCGGACTTCTTCTAGTGTAGGAAAGTGAGCCGGGGCATTTTCAAGGTTTGTTCCCATTAGTGATGATGATTCGTAGGGTGCGTGGACATTTCCATTCAATAGTTGCTGGAAGTAGGACGCCCATCCCTCCTTCATTTGTTCTGAGCCGCTAATGATGCTTCCATCGGCAGCCCTACATAGACTAGTGCGTGGTTTAAAGCCTTGTTTTAAGTGCCTCACTACTTTGTACGCCTGTCTAATGTTGTTAGCCATAAAGTTGTCATTCATGTTATTCAGCATGTCGACAAAATGCTTTTGTTTCTTACGACTAATTGAACTACTGTATATTTCTATTTGCTTGATTTCTTTACTATCTCTCTAATCTTTGATATGAAATTTACATATGTGCAGTTGGTGTGAACCAATTCCGGCCGGGGTTGAGTGAAGTTTTTACCCACAGAATTTTTGTTAGTAGTTCTGTTTGTATATTTTCGATTTTTTTTCCCTTCATTAAAGTATTGATATTTTTCTTCATTATTCTTTTCATTATTTGTTTTTTATGTTCATGCTTAGTAGGCGCGTTTTTTTTTTGCTCTTCTATCCAGCACCGAAAAAGAACAGCGGCATTGGAAACAACAACACTCTTGGGTAAAACTCGACTTGATGCACCACATAGCCGTTTCATGAATTTTACCGTTAGATGTCGGGCTAGTATGTTTGTTTTTTTGTGGTTGTGTGTTTGCTTTTGGGGTTTTTTGTTGTTTGTTTGTTTGTTTTTCTACATTGTATTGTCTTCTCGAGTATTTTTTTGCATAATTTTGTTTGTTTTTTTTCAATATTCAACCTCTGCTACCACCTATTCGCCCTCTGGTGGTAGAATTTCCCGGTTGTGGTACATCAAGTCGAGTTTATCCTCTCTTTTTTTGCGCCATTGTTCTATTCTGTTCTGTAATGTGATCAAATAATGATTCTTCCCCTCCTCCTTTTTGTGTTTTTGCGTGTTCTTGTTCTTAGTGTCCTACTTAATGGTTCTTGCTTGCTGTAGCTTGAAGGTTTTTTTCTGCTCTAAAACCCACGCCGGACTGAGCTAGTTGGCGTGGTAAAGAACGCTGGGCAATCGAAGAATAAGTCATTAAAAAAGTATACTGCACCGACGGCGGCTCGACACAGCTCTGCTGTATGCAACAGCATATGTTTAACCAAAAATAACTAACAGTCCACAATATTTACTATTTTCACTTTAATACCGTTTGAATTACTAACCCATTTCTCTTTTTCATAATTCAACATGATCAGCGACTTTTAGTTTTCATTTCGATATAAATCGAAGTTGATCTTCCCTTTGATCTTCCCTTTTTCACTTCAATTCATCTACTTGATCCATAATCATACCATTTTAGACCGAGATAATTTTTAGTTTGAAATTTGTTGTTTTGTTGCAATATTGTTGATTCAGATCACGATCCGGGCAAAGAAGCGCACAATTTGTCCGGTAACAATCTGAATCAAATTTTTAATGCAACGACGATCTGGATATTTTCTAGTTTACCCTCGAAGGTCACACTGGGTTTAACAGACCCATACCTCAACTTTGCTCACAAATATATTTTAGTCATATTTAAATTTGGCCGTTAGTATGACATCTGTCGGTAGATTGAAGTATTAACTATCGTTTTATATACATCTCACGTATAGCGCAACGCTCAGTTGTCGTTGAGCGTCGTTCGAAGTTGGTGCAGGGTCTCATATTTACCCTGTTGTGACCTTTGCTTTATTTTGATTATATAAAGCAACTTGTGATGCATTTAGTTACTCCGTACCTACAAGAGAAGCAGAAAAATGCAACCTTGCGTTGTGAAATACGTAGAAGTATAGAACTGATATTTGATGAACAATGCCCAGCAAATCCGGAAGATAGACCTCAATTGGCTAAGAGAGCGAGATGTTCACTTTGCCCTTACAAGAAAGATAGGAAAACAAAAATGCAGTGTCCCAGTTACTTGCGTCGAATGTGCGACGATCACCGATTTTATATGTGCAACGACTGTGCTGGAGATTCATAAAAATATAATCTTTATAAAATATAGTATTTAATTTAAACATTTAAATGCATAATTAATACATCTATTTTGTACTTTTTGTAAAAATAACAGATTTTTGTTGTTTGAAAAAACTCCTTCCATCGCCTTGCGAAATAAATAGCTTTTTTAAATATTTCCTTTTCAAATGTTTTTCCCCTAATTTTGTTATTCAGGAAGATAATTATAAACTTTCATGAAAAAACATTAAAAATTAAAAAATTAATGTTTTTTTTTTGTAAAATGTGCTAAAATGAAAAAACAAATTTTTTTACGAGGTTATAAAAAATTGTCGCGCGTTATATTCAACTTATTATTTGCAAAATTTGATTTAAATACGTTAAAACTATATTTGGATAAATTTTCGGGACTGTTGGTTGATATGGAGCCAAATGGCGAAAGACAAAAGTTGATGCAGTGTCAAATTGACCCAGAGTGACCTCCTTGATCGAAAAAATAGGCGTGACCTTCGAGGGTTAATGAATCATCAATGTAAACCTTGGTTGATAATATATAAAATACATAATGCCAAATATTGTAATTTATTGAGTTTGTTTTTGGTTTCCTTTTAGATTTATGGTTCATCAGTTAGCAAAAGGAAAATATATGATTCAGTCTGTTCCAGGGGAGTTGAGTCGTGAAGAATCGTCTGTTCTTGGTTGTTCATCTGTCCAAAAATTAGGCCGTGTAACACTGGATGAGTTAGTGAAAGAATTGGGGTAATTAGATGCTGTCATTTAAGTAGAGCTGCATTTTTACATCAAATTTTCTAGGTGGAGCCAATTTAGAGCGAAACAGGCTATCGATAGAATGATAAGCGAAAGATTGGCGTGGATCGACAATCAAGGCGAAGAAGGCACTGAAATTTATTGGTTTCCTAGTCTGTTTCCTGGTCAAGATGTCACATAGTTTATCTAATCATCTGATTGCAGGCAATATAAATATTTTATATTACATGAATATTATCCGCAATCATGATATTTGTATATTTGTTGCTATTTTAATACTACATATAATTCTAAATCGTGTAAAGATTTAAATAAAATAATAATTTGATTTTAAGAGCGCTTCTAATAGATTTCGCTTTGGCTTAATTCATAATTGCGAAAACACTAAGTGCAGCAAAAATATTAAAACTAATACCATTATATAACTAGGGCAAGATCTGGAATTTTTTTAATTCAATAAGTTTCGGAACAGAAAGTAATGATAATTTATAGAAAAAAAATCTGGATCACGGTATAAGAAACTTTAAAAGATATATCGAATAAGGATGGGAGGGATGTGAATTTACCTTCCATATGATCATGTACCAATATTGAACACCAATTTTTCGTCTCTCATGCAGGCAATAGAGGAAAACGCTGAACCTTCTTTAATGATAGCTGAAACTGCAATCATTCAGAAAGCTTCAATATGCAGTTTTTCCATAAATATAATTACGTTGCGTATCCACTTTTTCTTTGGTTTGGATTGCCTACTTACCCAAGGAACAGATTTGGTTATCCAAGGAACAGGATTGGTTATCCAAAGAACAGAGTTGGTTATCCTAACAACAGAGTTGGTTATCTAAGGAACAGGGTTGGCTATCCAAACAAAAGGGTTCGTTATCCAAAGAAAAAGGTTAGTTATCCAAAGAACAGGGTTAGTTATCCAAATAATAGGGTTAGTTATTCAAGGAAAAGGATTGGCTATCCAAAGAACAGGGTTGGCAGTCCAAGGAACAGTGTTGGCTGCAGCTCACGAATCACATGTCTAAATGCACAGTTATTATAAGTTGTTTCACCAGGAACGCGTCCCGTAACAGTGTTGTGACGCTTCCATTGCAACTCCGGCCCTGCTCCTGAGAGGTTAATAAAATTTTTGATAGTACCTTAATACTTGCCATTTTGGAAGTTCATTTTGAGTATCGTTCTTTTAACGTATGATTTTATGAATTCACTGAACACAATTGGAAACATACATTTTTCTTATTGTAGCAGACAATTGACAGAAAACAGCTGATTTCCAGTTGACAGGTGCTAAAATTGCGAGTTGTGGCCAACGTAAGAACGGTAGCATTCGCGCCCACTCTTCTGACTTCGCGCTCGCCTTGCTTGGGCCAACGCGTTTTCGTAGCTTGACATGTAAACGTCAGGTTCGAGGCTTACGTTGTGTCTGTCTAGCAGAGTTTGCGGTGTTTTGTGAGTTAATTCATTTTGCTTCGAATAGTAGCCTATTTAGATTGTAAAAGTTTCTTCAAAGCGTGTTGTAAAACATAAGAAATGGCAAATTTGCCAAGCATTGATATGAAAAATGGAAATTTTATTTGCGGTGTAGTCGAAGGTAAACCTCAAGCTTGAAATGTTCCATTCTCATAACATTCAATTTGTACAGGATTTTACGGTCGCCCATGGACTACTGAACAAAGAAAGGATTTATTTCGAAAGTATTAAATGCGACAATCGAAATATTATTGAATAATAATAATAATACGTTTGAGTCTAGGTTGAAAAAGTGGGGTATGGATTCTTATGTTTACGCACCGAAAGATGACTATAAACATAGAGCTTATTGGCGAGAACTTTACACAGTCGAAGAAGCAGATCACTTAACAAGTAAATCTTTCATATAAATATTGTATTCTAATATCGTATTGTAATAATATCGTATTGTAACATTGGTTGAAATATCATTTTGAAAATGTGTAACTTATTTTCCAAATTCAGGAGGGTTCATTAATGGAAGAAGTGTTTTAATTATCAAATTTTCTTAGTCTTTCTTAGATATGGTATTTAAATTTGAGTTTCGGCTCAAGAGTGAAACCCAAATACATTATTGTTGGCTCCAATAGTATTATTTAGTGAAGGATTTAATTTGCCCTCGAACCTGGAGTCCCTTTTTTAGTGAAGATTTTATTTTAGTCGTATTGATAGAGAATGTTTAGTGTTCTCCCAAAGCTGGAAATTATTGCATTTGGAATTTAGCTTACCGTGGATATTGCTGTCGTCAACTAATAAAGTCACTTTGGATTCTTCTACATTTTGTATGTCAATTGGGTAGATATTGTAAAGTACTCAAGTTAGAAATGCAATTGACTCTTACAGGCTAATATAGTGGTTGGTAACCAATGAAGCAACACAAAAAGTGCCTTAGAGGGGAGGTGCGAAGTGATTCTGTCACAAAGTGTGTGACCAACCTTCGCACTCTTTCAAGCAGCCTGCTACCCCGTGTATTAGTGTCTCCTGAAGCAATGCGACATAAAGCCATATGTGAATTTGAGGCTGCATATCCAAACTCGCTCCTACAGTTTGTATCCAGCAGCAAAGTTTACCGAAAAATTTTCGAGCTCCTACTCTATTTTCGTTTCATAGTAGCTTCCAGTTGAGGATCGATTAGAGACCCGGTTCGATTTCGGTATATAAAATCGAGCAACTTTCTAAGTTCGCGTCGAATTTGAAAGTATATCAAGAGGGTGATCAAACCTCTCCGAAAGCGTAGGTAGCCAATGACATAGATGTGTCGTCCTCACTATAGGTATGTCGTCCGCATAAGCAACCACTTTCCAGTTGGCACCGTCCATTCTTATCAGAAGAGTATTTGTATTTCAAATGAGCGCTTAGAATGCTCCACAATAGAGGAGGGAGGACTTCGCCTTAAGGTACGGTCAAAAAGAAGCGACGAGAGCATCGAGTCGAGCAACGCGCCTTAACGGTTCATATATTTCCATGTCAAAGCAGCGGCCAAAGCAGATGTGTGATAGTAGCGACGAGATCGTTCAGACCGATTTCGTTGCTCGACACTCTCTTCGCTCCGTCTTGGTCTTATCCTTACGAACCCAAAAAGTAAGGATACCACTGTTTTTGATTAGCTGTTCATTGAAACCTATCAGCCTTAGGCCATTGACACACTCGGCGGTTACACCGAAGTGTTTAACGCTTCGGTTTGGACACACAGCGGTTTTTGGAAGCGATTATCGAGTGAGTTAAGTTACAAATTACGTAGGAGTATCATATAGATGCTTGTGAAAAAATTAGTCGTGTATACATAAATATGTATATACATATATGTAAATATATTCATATAAATTTTGGGGAAAATGATTCTAATACTAATTTTTTTCGAAAATCTGTAATTGCCTACTTTTAAAAACTAAGTGCTCACAAATGTTTCATTTTCCAATACTGTATCCAAGCCATTCTTCAAAAATCATTTTTTTTTATCAGATTTTCATTCCCATATCCCATGCATTCATCAATCCATCCTGAAAATTTGAGCTCGATCGGATTTCGCAACTATGAACAAATCAAAAAACGCTCGAAGAACCGAGTCGGTGGGTCATTTCTCTCGTCTACCGACTCGGTTCCAAAACCGAGGGGCGGTCCACACTGTCATCACAATGCTAAATGAATGCACGGCTAAACCGACTCGGTTTTCTTCTCGGGAAACGCTCTGCTGGAACCGCCGTGTCTGTCATTGGCCTTATATCAACATCCAGTACCGTGAGTGCCTCGACAATAGCGTCAGACTTGATGTTGTTAAAGGGCCCCCTCAATGTCTAGAGCTTTCTCCAAATTGCTCAATGAGAACTTCCAGAGCAGTTTCCATAGACTTTTCTTTGTTATAAACATGCTGTGACTGCGAAAAACGTAGGATCGGTTGGTGGGCTCCAGCTGAGATATGTACCTGTGATCGGAGAACGAATATCTCTGGATAACCCTCTAATCATGAAGGAGACCCGAATGTCGTGCTCTAACTAGAATAACGTCAATAGCCTTCCTACAATTTGAGATGCAGGTTGAAATCAGTTCCCGTAATAAGTTAAATACAAATTCTAGTGGCTGCAGCCACTACATCCTTGAAAGTGTCCCAGGGAGAGGGGTCTAGTCCCATGTAGTCTAAAACACACCAGCATAATTTCCACTATAATAGCGATGTTATCATAGTCAAAATTTTAAAGAACAAAGGCATTAGACCTATTCTTAAAAAGAATACAGACTAGTTGTATCTGCAAACCATCGGGGGTATTAGCTTTTATCCATTGGTTGGATTAATATTAAGAAATAATATTGGTTGGATTAATATTAAGTCCTCCCCTGTTTAAGACAAGCGGAGCAGCATGTTGCTGCTTTGGAATGGTGAAGGTTAATTTGAAGCACCTTCACCATTATTAATAAAGGTCAAGTCAACGCCCTTCTCTTCGGTCCCGTTAGCTGTCTCAATTCCCTCCTCTGTTTCTAGAGTCACAAAGTTTCCAATACTGACCCCATCAATGGAGAGGGATTCCACATCCGATTCTCTCTCAGATTCTATGCCCGGCCAATTTATGGACCGCTTTACGAGTGACTCTTCCGCTGTTTGAGCTACTCGTTTAGGATCAAGCTTTGTACGTATAGGAGCTTTCCATCCGGAGTTCTTAGGCCTTAACACGCAGGGCCAATTTCCCGACCCCGTACCTGAAAATGGCTTTTCTTTGTATATTTTCTAAAATTTCGAGCAATTCGTGTGAACTTAACCTGTTACAATACAATCTCGAAGACTACTTGAATCTAGCGGAAGCAAAAGTGTAAGCTATTTTACTATTAGCGATATATCTGTAGTGTACCGCATATGAAATACTCTGCAAAGTTTAATGATTGCTACGTAAAACGTCGTGAAATTGAAGAGTCGTTAGATTAGAATTTACTAAGATTCATCAAAAAGATCTTTGAATTATAAAAAAATGAGATGTTCCAAATAGCATATCAAAGGTGCATCGATAGTCGGTGTGTCTTGTTTAGATTGAGGACGGATTCCTCTTTATCCTCTAAATTGCAACTCCGACAGAAACCGTTGAATCCAGAATCCAACCACTGCGAGTGCCGCCTTTCTTAAAAACGACTCAATTTTGTTCCTATTTAAGAATTTCAAATAGTTTTTCTTTCTGTTCTATTTCATTAAAACTGTACTGTTTCGTTTCATTCTATTTCACTGTCGAATTTGTCTTCTCCCTACTTTTGCTTTTATAAATCAATCCACGACCGTTTTCTGTTATTTTCACTCTATAAAGAATGAGCAACTTCATCTATAGAACATTAGTAGCAATAGTAATAATACAAAATATTCGACCTAAGTTTTTATCTTTCGCTTGGCATTCTTTCATCAGTAATAAATTTGGACATAAATAATACTTGACGGTGTCGAATAAACACCGAGTACACAGGCGGCAAATCCTAACTTTATCAGACACCTAGAGCCTGAAGCTGATTATTGATCGAAATAGATTTGCATATTTATCCAAGAACTCATAGAATCTCGCTGAAGGATCATCACACTCAAACATTGTCGCCAATGAGTATATTAACGTGAAGTGTTCTCCACAAAACTTACTCAAACACCCAAGTAATCTCATTTACTGTACTAAATAGAGTTTTTTCGTTCAACTTCCATCGAACCCATTTCTTTTTTTCAGCAAAAAAATTTGCGCACCTTGTAATCTGACAAACACAGTACCTCGCATATACAGGGAGGAATTTCCGGACACATTTTTGACACGTATTCACTGGATAAACAACATCTGGTGTCGGAAATAGAATTGGATCGTTCTAGGATTTTCACATCCTAAGTATTACTAGTACGACTACAGCAAAACAACTGTTTCTAAAAATACTTGCTAGTATTTTTTGAAGTATGTACCTGCGATTCGCAGTGGTGTAATGAAACGGTATGATATGTCCTCCCCCACCCTCCATACACAAAGTTTCCAAGCTAGAATGGTAATGGTGCAAGGTGACCTTCAAATGATACGAGTTATTAGTCCGTGCAGCTTGTCCGTAACTTTCCAACGGTCGGTTACATATTTGGCAAATCTTTCTCCAATCTAGGAGCCATCTAAGGGAAAACAGTCAAACTCAATCAATTCAATTTGATTTTCATTTTATTATATGCACAAAACAGCTCCTGTATTCGTTCAAATTACCAAAGGCGAAAAATTTACTAACATATGACTAACTAATCCTGTTGCCAACTAGATGACTTTTCGTCGATCGATCTCTGATATCAATCTTTTCTTGGCTAATATATTTCAGCATCAATGCTGAAAATAAAAATTTCAATAAATTTTCCATTTTTTCAAAATTTTCAAACATCAAATACTCACAAGTACGCTAGTATTAAATACTGGCACGTACGCAAATACTTGCAAGTACGGAAATACTAGTTACGAATAGTAAGAAAGTACGAAATACTCGTGAGTATGAAAGCACTTGCAAGTATGAAATACGAGTACATATTAATATCAGGATACTATTACGTCGCTGTTTGATTGAAATGAATCAAATGGACGAAATTTATTGGGTAAATTCTTGATTATATGTATAGTTCACAAAAATACTCGTGTCTAGTATTTTTCAATATCGTACTAGGTACTGGCTGTTCCAAAAAAATACCTGTTCCAGTATATATGCTTAATCTCTAGTCGGAGATTGTCTGTCGCCAAACAGGTCTGCCTCTGGGGTGTATGTATTTCAGCCTCCTGTTTTAGAAAATACCATTTGTCGCGTCTCGACAGGGCTTGGTTTGCCAATTCATGCCTGAGGTGCTAAAAAATATTACAAAATTAATATAAAATTTTTTGCTTGGTTTTATAAACTTTTTACAAGCAGGATCTCGAGACATTTCGAAAGTGTAGCATCAACATTCACTAGATAGTTCTGAGCTAAAATTAAGTAATACGAGAATTGATAAAAAAAAATTGTTAATTTTACTTTTCGGAATTGCAATAAAGTTTGGCACAATATCGACAACAACAATCACAACAAAAGCCAAATTTAATAACTAACTGATTAAACGGAATCTACAATGGGCTTGATTATTTGCGGCATATGCGGGAATTTCGAATGCCTGAAAAGCTCTTAGAAAAGAGATCTGAAAGAAAGAAACCAGTGCAAAAAGCTAGAACTCTGTCGACAAATATTGCGATGGATTTGAAACTAGAAAACGCGGTCGAAGTATCGGTGCCAACTATAGAATGATTTGACGAAAATTTACGCAAAATATTCTGAAATTTGGCAAATATTTTGTGCTGTGCAATTTTTTAGGTGTTTTCACAATATTTATTTTATGCGTTTTCAATCAACTAAACAGTCTTTCATTCCATATTTTTCATGTTTGAACTACATTAGTCATTGTCGATCCATTTACATGGTATACTCTCAACTTAGGAACGTGTGTGGATCGTGAAACAAGTTTATAAAATTCACTGTCACACAATATTTCCAACTAGATTTAACAAAAACTCCAATCATGTTCTATTTTTTCTATGTTATAATTTGATTTAAAGTAAGCTTGTTCAATAATATGTATTTTGAAAATTTGTTTATCAACAACTATAACACTACTTGCCTGACATTTTTGCTGTAAATCAATAAAACTTTCAAAAATTAGCGATTATAGTCATTAACAAAAGTGTACAATTTTTTCATAAACGTGTTTTTTATTTTCAGGTCTCATCTCTGCTGCAAAGGACCAGGGTATTACATTTTACTATGCTTTATCACCCGGGCTGGATATGTCATATAGTAGTCAAAAGGAAATAACGGCGTTAAAGAGGAAATTGGAACAAGTTTCTCAATTTGGCTGTGAAGCGTTTGCTTTATTATATGATGATATTGAATCCGAACTCAGCAAATCTGACAAAGAAGCTTTCCAAACATTCGCCAATGCTCAAGTATAGTATAAAAGTTTGAATATAATACTAACAAAATAAAAGTAGCTTACGGTTGAAGGTATATTACCATTATAGTAGATTTACTATGGTATATCCTTTAGCACTAGCAAGTTGTTTCTAGGCAAACATTTTCTTCTTCTTTTCCATTCTTATTTTCATTCTCATTCAAATCAAATAAACACTAGGTTTTTTTTTGGATTCAACTGGATGGACTGGAACCACTGGATGGCAATCTTTAGCAGGAATTTATCCTAAAGAAAAAAATGTACAGGAGCTATTATCAGAAACTTTGATTTAATTTAATTTCTAGAAGATGTTTCTTAGCCCACACTTTCTTTTCAATTCGTTTTATATTCTGCTGAAAAAGCTACTTCTTTACTTAGTAAGCTGACACGTTTTAAACCTATTTAAGGAGACGTGAAAAATGCGCACTGTTAGTATAAAATAGTGTTTTCAAAAATACGTGAGAAAAACAGCTTCCATCAGAGAGAGAGAGAGAGAGAGGTAGACGCCACGCAGAGCCAAATAGCCTCAGGTTCCAAATATTAAGGCAAATAGATCCGATAATATTAAGGCAAATAGATATATTGCTTCAGTTCCAAACAAGCCGATAGTCTGACTATAAATCATTGGTTAGCCAATTGAAAGCTGAATAAGAAGTCTATCTGATATTGGCATATAAGATAGTATACTGATGCGAGTTATACTAACATTGGTGCAGTATTAGCACTAAAAATCGATGGTAAGGAATGAAAATCTCTTACTTTAGCCAGGTACTTTTCTAGCCAGAGTGGAGCTGCTAGTTTACCCGAAGGGAACTGCTGGCAATAGTCGAAGCTGCCAAACACTTCTATAAATACTCATATGGTCAAATTTTTGGTACTGAGGACCGATCGTGCCGCTCTGAGATGATTGCTAAACTTCAAGATCCCTGAAGGACAAATGGCGTG
This sequence comes from Nemotelus pantherinus, assembly GCA_963978885.1. Classification (NCBI taxonomy): domain Eukaryota; kingdom Metazoa; phylum Arthropoda; class Insecta; order Diptera; family Stratiomyidae; genus Nemotelus; species Nemotelus pantherinus. The sequence continues at coordinate 24,453,178 of OZ022265.1, forward strand.
ACAGAATGAAAGATTGCAAGTGTGGAACTTCAATATATTCCAGGGAAAAGGGGGCGTGTACGGCAATGCTGATGCCATCTCCAAATTTCCATATAGGCCGCAATGCAAGCATTGCCATCGGTTAGAAGAAAAGGCAACCGACGTCGATGTAATATGGATAGCTGTTTCATGCGTCACATCCTCATAATAAGTGAACAGTACACTTTCTTTGTTTCCATAGTGGGTCTCGCCAAATGTTGTTTTCTACTGCCTAAATATGAATTGAAGTTCGAACAAAGTGAGGCAGCCTGAAACGAGGCTGACAGCATGTTTCTGAAGTTTAATTGAATCGTTATATAGCTCGACAAACAAATCCACGGCTTACCTTTAAAGGCTTCAAGAGCTGCAAAATGTATGTTCCTATTTTACTACCCTTATGAAGGGCAATCACAGCAAATCTGTTTTGTTTTTTTCATTCCACATCATGTTCACAGCTCGACAGATAATTTGCAACTAAATATTATCGAAACAAGCATGCTCAGAAAAAATGTGTCGAAAATGCCATGATTTCAGCTTTACTAATTCTCCTTTTGTGATACAATAAACTTTGTGGCAGTAATTTTGGCAAGGCTGGTTAGTAATATTGCAACCATTAAAAACCATGAACACAACCCAATATTGTTGGACTGGACCTATTTTCTTCTTATTATTAAGGACCACGTTTCTTAAAAAGTAATGTAATTAGCATTGAAATTGAATTGTTAGGATATTTCAATTATAGTTGAGGTGAATTCAAAATAAAACCGCCAACATTACATTGGTACCCTGATGCTTATTTTAAATTTTAATATTTAATCAAAATACTGCATTAGAATAAAATCGTGTTTTAATAATGACAAAAGAATTCAAATTGAGAACGAAATTGGACTAGACTTTTACATAATTGTAAAATTAAAACTAGCCCAATTAAAATGAAAAAAAATAGTTCAAATAAAATTAGACCTAATTCTTTGTTGTGTGTACATTTCAATCAAAAGTTCAAATTTCTTAATAACACAATTCCGCTAGACTTCCATCTCTCAAACGTTTTAAAAACTCCCGCGTAACCATTAGTCTGTAATGTCCACTTGAGCAGAAACGTCTGAGCGCGTTGGTGTAAATTCACGCACAATAACAGGCGTGTTTTTTTTGCTCCTCCTATCTATAAGAAAACAATGCTATCCAGTACAGACGCATTGGAAACAACGACAATTTCTGTCCCTGTGAATTCTCTGGGACAGGAGTTGTTGTTGTTTCCAATGTATACGTTCTGTTCTGTTATGGATAGGGGAAGCAAAAAAAAAACACGCCTAATATAACTTGTTGCTGCTAATTTTTTTCCAGGTTGACGGACATATCAATTAGTTTACCATGATGTTTCCCGTAAGTTTTATTTTTCCGTTGATACCAAAAAACTCAAATGTGAATAGATGCGATGCACTATATTGGCACGAGTGACCAAAAGTTTGAATAATGAATCCCAGCAACATTATTTCGCTGTCACGAATTCTTAAGAATATGCCGCTCCGGAACCACAGACATCATCTTATTTAACTGAATAAGTACCAACATTTATGTGCACAATAATTTTAATAGACCGTTTTGAAACGGACTAACTAATCAATACGATAATATATTTTTCAACGAAGTGGAAATTAGCAAACAGTCGTTTTAATAATTTTCTCTCGAACTCCGGTTCGTCATCTAAACGGACTTCCACTCAACAACACTCTCCCACATTGGCCTGAGATTGCTGTAATATTCAGTCTCTTTAAAACGAATGAGTACAAAAGTGGATAAACTGCTTCTCTTGCTTTCCACCAAGCAATTGGATCTTCTTTTCTCATAATAATGGGTTCTTGAAGATACTTGTCGATTTCTACAATACCTGCTGTCGTTGTGTTTTGTGGTACCAGACGCGCAACATTGGCATCAAACTCGCTCCATATTGAAGATGAGGAAGATTGTCCTTGACTTGGTGATTGAAGCTGACATTGTGCTAAACATTCCGCTGGAATTGGAATGGCGGCGGCGGCATTACCAATTTTGAGTTTCAAAGCCGACAATGCTTTATCATAATTCCGGCCGTAACGGAAGCCTTTGGATTTGAACCTGGGATCTAGAATTGTAGCTTCAGAAAGGATTATATTGGTTTCAACATCATCGAATCTGCATGTTAGCTCTGATTTTAAGTTAATTAGTAGTGTTTGTATAACTTCATTATTTTCTTCAACCACTACGCGTTCGATTTGGTTTCTCATTAGTTTGCAGTAAACAATAACTATCGAAGCTGTAGTATACTTTTCGCTATTAATATCCATCGTAACTTCATAAAATTTTTTTAGAATGGTATAGCTTTCTCAATTATTACCCAGTCTTCGTTTAAAAGTGCTAAATCACTCCGCATCAATGCGATCGTAGCAATTACTGCATCTTTCATTACCACTACTCTCTGTAGCATATCATACGTGCTGTTCCATCGGGTCGCGACATCTTGTTTTAGTTTGAGTTCAGGCAGGTTCATTTGCGCCTGAATCTCTCGTAGTTTTTTAGTACCTTGAACACTGCGATGAAAATATTCCACGATCTCTTTCACCTTAGTAAGAGTTTATTTGAGACCTTCAAATGTAAGGCTATTCTGCACGACCAAATTCACGTTATGAGCGAAGCATCCTAATGAACGCCAACCTCCAAAGCGAACCGCACCTAGAATGTTAGGAGCGTTGTCGCTGACCACCACACATATTTGGTTTTGAATTTTCCATTCTAAAATTTTTTCTTTAAGGAAATGACTCAAATTTTCACTGGTGTGTCTCTCTTGGTACTCAGCACATCCTAACATCAAAGAGCACAGCTTACCCTCTTTGTCAATGAAATGAGCAGTTAGCGCAATATATCCGTCACTGGTTATTGATGTCCAGCCATCTTGCTTAATTTTATTTTGAACAAATTCTAATTTTTTATTATAAACTTTACTTAAAATACTTTTGGATAAGGTTTTCCTGGTGGGTAATGTATAACCTGGGTTGACCAACTCTACAAACTTGCGAAATTCCTCTTCATCCACCATCTTCAAGGGATGGTAACCTTTTGCAATCATTAACATCAATTGCATATCTAATTGCTGCATTCTGCTGACTGGGAGATTTTTTTTTACAACAACATAATTCTCCATTGAGTTGTTCTTATTATTTGCGACACTAACGACAACATATGCTGATGTTGAAGGTGCAGTATTTGCAGTACCAGCAGCTGCAGATATCCTCCTGGACCTGGATAGCTCTTGCACTTCTCTCTCGCTCTCAAGCTCGTTCTCAATCACGCTATCGTGTCTCTGCATTGTAATATTTATTGTTGGATGTTTTGTTTTTAAGTGTCTTCTCAAGCTACCGATTGATCTGGACGATATTGCGATTATTTATGAACAATATATACACTTGACACGTCTTGAATCCGGTTCGTTCTCCGTGAAATGGCTCCACAACGGGCTTAATTTTCTTTTCGGTGGCATTTTAAACAAATAAAAATGGTAACCCACCAAATATTACCAAATTTGAAAGTTAAACTAAAAATCCAAAATTATAACTACTTACTCCGAGAACAACAATAAGTGCGTCAAAACAATTAGTCAACTGTCACTAAAATAACAAAATTTGACCCATTTGACCCTTATTGACCAAAATTGACTGATTTAGAAAACAAATTTTTAACAAAGTAATTCCAAGCTTAAGTCATTCATAACTAAGTCGTATTTGCAATATCATTATCACGATACGGCTCTCGTATTCGCGCGGGTAATGCAATACATACTCGTACCTATTTGTTGACTCATATTGTAGCATAGTGAAAAAAGAACCTTATTTGTATAACGTGATGGTGATACTTAAAAATGAAGTGATCATATCCGCGCGCTCCACCGCTCAACCATCTCGTTTGCACAGGGATTACGCATTACAACCATTTCTTTCGTTTAGTTCGTGTAATTTCGCCGCTGCTTCGCGCACTTGCGGAATGCGGACAGACGGAGTGAAGTAATGCGTGATACTCGCCATGCTCGCGTAATGGGTGAAGAAGCATTACGTGGCTAGGTAATATTACTCGAGTGATATTATAGCCATTACTTACACATGTCTACTCCGGAGGGTAATTTTTCCACTTCTTCATTCATAACCGTGGTTAGCCGTTAGAAGATACTCATACCCTGCCAAACAAGTAACTTCACTCCCAATACGCCACTAGAAAGCTCACAATGGCCTCAACGCTACAAAGAATATTTATAGAACAGAGCACAGGTCCTAATATTCCTTACTGTACCGAGCATGGTCAAAGAAAAAAATATGAGAATATTTAAAAGCAATTTGCAACATCAGATTCTCATGCTTTTGCATTTATTAACAATTTGTGGGTCCATAGAATTTCTGCTGATTGCTGCTTCGCAAAAGCACTTCAGTATTGCATAAGCAGTAGCACTTAAACATTTCGTCGGTGTTTCGCCATCATTACTGACAATAATATTTCTTCGTTTCCATTTGGATTCTCATTTTTTGCTTTTCCTGTGTTTTTTTTAGAATTATATTTGAAAAGAAGGATGATTCTTTATTAATCATAGTATTCAATTTATTGTATCGTAAATACTTGTGCAAATACATCTTTGTTAGCTGAAATAGTTAATTTGTTTTTATTTTATGTAAAGCTACGAAAATTTAAAACAGCACCTTAATTCTCAAACTAAAAATTTTTTTAGTTCGCATGAAAACAATTCTACACTAAATTCGAAAATTTCCGTTACTAGCCATACTTTATTTTATCAAATACTTTTCAGGTTTCGGTTACAAATGAAATTTTCACCCATTTAAACGGTCCTCGATTTTTATTGTGCCCTACACAGTATTGTGCCTCACGTGCAGTTCCGTCAGTAACTCATTCTGAATATTTGAACACATTAGGCTCAAAACTTTATCCTGAAATCGATATAATGTGGACTGGATCCAAAGTGATTTCAAAAGAATTGAGTGTTGATTCTATTCGAGAAATTACAGAGGTTCTCCGAAGGCAGCCAGTCATATGGGATAACTTGCATGCAAATGACTATGATCAAAAACGAGTCTTTCTTGGACCTTACTCGGGTCGCTCGCCGGAACTGATTCCACTATTGCGTGGAGTTTTAACTAACCCTAACTGTGAGTTTTACGCTAATACTGTAGGTATATACACTCTCGCTTGCTGGTCAAAGTGTAATCTAGATACAAAAGTAAATAGTAAGTATTCACAAATTGCTAATTTAAAAATTATAACAAGCTACTTGCAGACCGCTTATCGGCTGATATAAAATTAGAAACTGAAAACGATTATGGACTTAGTAATGAAGACGCGCCCGTTTCTCTATCAAAAAGTATCTACCACCCTCGCACTGCTTTAAAGTAGGATATTTGATATCTTTCTAACGCATCGTTCACAAAATTTTCTTTTCAGGAATGCAATATTAGAATGGATGCCCGAATTTTTCATTGAAAAAGAAGCTTGGGGACCAATTTCGAAGCCACAGCCATCTTTGGCCAGTTCGTAGCTGCAGTAAATGATGTAGACTCATAATCGAATTTTATCTTTTTAGTGGTTATGCCAATAATTCCAATTTTACCCTCGATCAACACTTGCATGAGTTTAACAACATGTACGACAACAAGTTCAACTTCATCGACCGCAAAAATACCTGAAGTAAATACAAATCAACTACAAGCTTTGGCTGAAGTTTGTAGCACAGTTACCGCAACGAATGTTACACCAGTACCCAGTGTAATAATGAATTCTTTGGTTTTACCGACAAAAATTATTACAAACGATTCTCTTCCGAATCCGATTGTTAACTCTGTTTCAAATTTTGAGATGCCAAGTAAAATTCCAATATCAAGCATTCCCGTGCCGATAATGAACTTAAAAGGCGAGAAATGTAACAAAAACATAGAAAATGAAGAAGCCGCTGAAGTTTTCTCTGCAAAACAAAATGATTTCATCGTAGATGGTAAACCAGAAACTCTGACTAAAGATGTAGGAATCGAAGAAGACGTAACTATAATTGAAGAAAATAGTTTAAATAACGAAGAAATCATTGCGAATACTAAAGGTATTCAACAACAGATCTGCATGAATGAAGGTATTTCGTCACCGAGCAGTCCAACTGAGCCAATGGAATGTGCAGTAAGCTTGACCTCACAATCATCTCCAAAGCAAATCGGTAAAAGTCCATCCGACGATGTAGTTATGTCGGAAACGATTTCGGTAAAGATTTCATTGAAATACAATTCTAGATTGTAATTTTTATATTTGTAGACATCGTCAGGCAGTATGCAGGTCGAAAGCTCTGATACCTCATTAACATCAAGCGCTGATATGAATGAAGAGTTTGACAAGTAAGATGTGATAATAAATATATACTTTAATGTACACAATTGTTAGACATATATTACATGCTAAAGTTTACGATAGCTTCATTTCAATGAAGGTAACGGGCTCATTTAGGTTAGGCCGGTTTATCAAATCAATGGTGTTCTTGATCTAATACTTTTTACCGGTGTGCCAGTTAATAATTCTTAATTATCTCGTGTATAAAAGAGGTTTGGAAAGCATAACTAAAGCTAAGCTGGGTCATAAAAAGAACTTAGTGGTTGTCATCGTATAGAGAGCTCCCTCAAGTGTTAAACGAATTGTTTTTGATTTTCATTGCACTGCAGTTTATTTGAAAAAGCTCGTTAAAAACCATTGAGCAATTCCAGTACTGTCCGTTAATAATTTTCTTTTTAATTTCAAAGGGTTTAAGTCAACGGAAATAAAAACTGAACTCGATCCCGTGTACAGTGAAACTTTGCTGTAACCCATTACAGCAAAACATTAGCTAGCCGAATTTAATCGTAGCCACACAATCGTTTTTTAAAAGTATACTCCGGGGCAACCGAAAAGTGGTTCAATGGACAAACACATTGCCCGTGTTCCATTATTACTATTTAGTAGTTTTGGCTGCTTCCAACTACTCGCGCTTCTGTTCCCGAGTAGTTAATGAGTAGCTACGCATTTTTGCCGTGTGGTGGCTATTTAGTTGTCAATAGATGGCTTTGTTGTTTTTTTTTTCAAGGTTATATTGAATGTTTTGGTAGTTAGGAAATTAGAAAAAAGCCCTCATAATGTAAATAATGTGTAGAAAATTAAAAGCGATAATTTTCTTTTAGTTGCTTTTATATTTTCTATCGCTTGTGGTAGTTTATACTCGTTATTTTCTCCCTTTATTTTCAACTTTTTTACGTTTGAAAACTGCATACAAGTTGACAGGTTAGAATCTGCTCGTATGAACGAAGATGGCGTTCGATTTGTGATCTACTCCCAAGTAATAAAAATGGAACACGGCAATTGAAAAAACCCTTAATTCGATTTAAATGATCGTAGATTAAACGTACGTGATATTTCCAAGACTAAAGCAGGTGCCAAACGTTGCTACCAACACCCTCCAACGTTGGGCACTTTATGGTTGGACGCATTGTGTGGCCGATGCGCCAGCTACCAGTGCCCAATGTCCAGCGTCCAACGTTGGCCCTGGAAAAAGTTCGATCTGTTGTCGGTCTTGCCTCAAAAGTCTGAGGCAAACGATTCAATCAAACGTTAACCGCATCGTTTGGCGTTGGCTTACGTTAAAAAAATGTTCAGAACGAAATAATCATGGGCATAGGCGCCAATACGCAAACGTTAAATGCGAGTTTACTTGATAGAGATAGGAATATTAAAGGAATTATGTGTGGTAACATGTACGTATAACGTGCCTTACTGGGATTATCATTAAGTCGCACTGAAGGAACTAATCCCTTATAGACGCAATGCCTTTAAACACGCGTCGGAAGGAGTTTTTACCACTTAGTTACTAATGATTTGTCTATCAAGGAATTTTACTATGAAAGAAATTCGACGAAACAGTTCCGATTTAATTTAGTATTCACGACGTAATTATGTTGTACCAAAGTGTTATTTAATGAGCCAATGGAAACCATTTCGTTTACAAGAGCATCTGCAAAAAATCCATCCCGAAAAACAACATAAAGATTTGTCGTTTTTAACGAGCATCAGGGAAAAGTTTCTGAAGGCACCATCTGTCTCAGATTTACTAGCGATCTCATCAAAAAAATGCGACGATGGTTTGATAGCCTCTTAGAATTTATCAAAATTATTTGCTAAATCAGGGAAAGGTCACACCATCCCCGAAGAGTTGATACTGCCGGCTGTGAGGGAAATTTTAGAAACGGTTTTACATCATCCAGCCGCCTCCGTAAATATCACATTAAACAATGATATAGTGCGAGAACGAATTGATGAAGTGCCTGAAGATGTTGTAGCTTCCTTATGTAAACATTTGATATCAACCGAAATTTTCTCTCCAGGTTAATGAATCAACCTTGCCAATTTCTGATGATGCCTTGCTATTAGCCTACGTCCGGTTCGTGCAAGAAAGAACAATTATTCAAAAGATGCTTTTTGCAAGAAGCTTGATTGCAGATACTAAAGAAGTATCTATTTCTAATACTGTCAAAGATTATTTTAAAGAGAGAAATATTCCTCTGGCGAACATTATGTCTGTTGCCATCGATGGTAGGTCTTCATCATGGGCTCATCGCCCAAAGAGGTACCAGGTTTTTCAATTGTTCTCTGTGATTTATAGACAGCATTTAGTTACTAAAAACCTCAGCGACCGTTCGCATCAGTCATTACAATGGGCCATCTCTGCTGTGAACAAAATTCACAGTAGTGCTTTCAACGATCGGTTATTCGAGTAGCTGTAAAAGTACAACAATGAAGAATTCAATCGCTTGCTTCTAAGTCCAAAAGCATCTGCGCCAATAAATTGTGGAACGCTTTCGACTCTGTAGTTGAGTTCCTAGAAGAGAAATATGTAGTCCAAAGAGACAGATTGCTGGAATTTAAGATTGATGCTAATTACATGACCTATTTATTCGAAAAACTCAGTGGAATTAATTTGCAACTTCAAGACAAAGAGTTCAATTTGATCGCTATAAAATTTGTTATTTCGGCCTTCCTAAAAAGATTTACTTTGTGGAAGCAGAATTTTGATTGCAAATGATTATTCCATTTTTCGCTTTGTAAGTTCCAGCATGATCTAATTGGAACAGTGCTAAAGGAGCTTTAACAGTGCACAAGCAATCGGATCTGACCGATTCCTCCTGTATCGCAAAACAACTTTTCACTACGATTCAGAAAATTAAAACTGATTTTAAGTTAGCTTTTGATTGCTCTTCCTATTTCATGATTGTGCATAAATGACACATTCTAAATTGCAGCCAAAATAAAATGAATGCATTCATTTGTTTAATAGTGTTATATTTAAAGCAAATGCAAATTTGGGTAAAACTCAACTACGTGTCGTTGGATAATTTTACCGATAGTTTTTTTTTTGTGTTTTCGTGGTTGTGTTTGTTTTTGGGGGTCGTTTTTGTTTACTGTGAGCGTCAAAAGTGAGTGCACACCTTTCAAATCTGATTTTGAGCTTGAATAAAAAAAAAATTACCGATTGAACAATATTTCTGATTGAGTTATATCAAACCTTTATTTGTTAAAAACTTTATACAAAAATATCAATTCCATATATTATGTAACACAAAATTTACAGAGGAACAAAAACAAAAAGTCAATAAAATATGAATCAAAAGTAAGTGCACACTTGTTCAAACGTTGCTAGATTCTAGCTGTAAACAAAGTCACGGATCTTTAACTATAACGGAATACAACTTCAATTTAATTTCTAGGAAACAGCAATCGCAAAAATTCTTGGTAAAGTCATTTTTGAAGGAGTTAGTTTGATTTCAAACGCACTAGAAGAAAGGTGTGAAAATGAGGAAAGAAACTGAGCCATAAACACGAAAAATTATAGTGTATTTGCATTGTGAAGGTTAAAGTTTACGGGAAATTTGAAACATGGTAAAAAGACCACACAGTGCAGTTAAAAAAATTATTGACAAAGACAATAAATTCAAAATATCGGACAGTTTTAAAAGATTTGGACGGCCAGGGAAATTAAATACAAAAGAAATAAGGTATACAGTAAAAGAAGTTAACGGTGATCCACGTTCAAGTGACACATAATCTATCATCACATAATTCCGCGACACATAATCAATCCGTTTCAACCTCCACCATTCGAAGAATATTGAATGAACATGGGGTATATGGCAGAGCACGGGGAAGGAATTTGTTTGTTTCTAAAGCGAATAAGAAAAAACGCAAAAATTATGCTAAAACATATAAAAACTGTACTTATAATTTTTAGAAAAACGTTTTATTCTCTGATGAGAGTAAATTTTAAATATTTGGTGGGCATACAAATAAAAAACTTTAGCGGACTAAAAATACTGAGTTCCATGAAAAAAATGTTTCCGGCAAAGTGAAGCATGGCGGAGGATCTGTTATTGTTTGGGGGTGTATGGCAGCATCGGGAGTTGGGAACCTTGAATTTATTGATAGTACAATAGATAAGCAAGGCTATCTCAATATTTTGCAGCGAAATATGGCTGACAGTGTTGCGAAATTGGAGTTGCCTAGGACGTGGATCTTCCAACAAGATAACGATCCTAAGCACACTTCCTATTTAGTAAGGTTGTGGTTGCTTTATAGAACTCCCAAGGTATTGGATCATCCCCTCAATCCCCAGACCTCAGCCCCATTGAGCATTTGTGGGATTATTTCGACAGGAAAATTCGGCAACGTCTAATCACAAGCAAGGAAAGTTTGAAAAATGCTTTTAAGGAAGAATGGGATAATATACCATCAGAATTTACCAGAAAATTAGTAGAATTCATGCCTAGAAGACTGAAAGTTGTTTTAAAGGCAAAGGACAGTCAAACCAAATACTAATTTTTCTTAAAATCGTTATATGAATTTTTATTATATGAAGTGTGCACTTGCTTTTGACTCGTATTTCATAGACTTTTTGTTTTTGTTGCTCTGTAAATTTTTTGTTAGTGAATATATGGAACTGATTTTTTAGTATATTGTTTTAAACGAATAAAGGTTTAATATTCCTCAATAAGAAATATTTTTCAATCGGTATTTTATTTTTTATTGAAGCTCAAAAACAAATTTGGAAGGTGTGCACTCACTTTTGATGCTCATAGTATTTGTTTATCTTCAGTGAGTTGTCTTCTCGTTTATGTTTTGTTAGTTATTCTTGATCCCTGCTCGTCCTCTTGTGGCAGCAGGGGCAAAAACTTGAAGAAGATTATTCAAAAACATACAGAAACTTGACGAAAAGACAACACGATGATGATAAACAAGAAAGCAAACAAAAAACACCCTCAAAAACAAACAAAAAACCATAAAAAAACACGATCGGTAAAATGGTCTAACGGCTATGGCGAGTACGTAGTCGAGTTTAGACCAAATTTGTTCGATTTTTGCATTCAGATTAGTTGGATGCACTTTTTTAAAATCGTAATGCCCTAATAGTTGTAAGTTCACTCGTATTTTACAATAAACTAAACATAAATTTCCGACCAATAATAAGCAATGTAATATATTTCAGATCTGCAATGGATAAAACAATTACTGTTGACGACCTACATCTTCTGTGCGATTTATTTTATCTGCCTTTTGAACACGGAATCCGCGGCCTGCAATTGCTAAATGAGTTTAATTGGCTTAAAATGAATGCTTGTGTTTTACTACATTATAATAAAAAATCGGAGGAATCGAAACCAGAGGTAAGTCAGTATCCATGAGATTCCCCTATAAGAACTGTAAGTTTCGGTTTCGATACTATAATAGTAGATTCGTAAACCAAAGCTTTGGTTATGAATATATTTGATATGTATGTAACTCTACTTAAACATCTGGTCAATACTAAATCATGTTTTCCTTTTGCATTTAGGTAGAAGATTGGCTTCGACGGGCGGATCAATTTTCAACTCTTTGTCAAGCTGTATTGTCACTATCCCGTAAAATTGCATGCTGCAGCAACAAAGAGCTTATATATGACTTATTTTCGTATGTATGGGATATAGCTGGTGTGATATCATTGTTAAACGCTTTCGTAAAGTGGTTAGCTTTGGGAAAATTTCCAGCTAGTGTAAATTCATACACACAGGGCAATTATACATGTATGATATGTTTACTTTTATAAAAATAGTTCTAGTATTAAACGTTTTTAAACGTAATTCGAAATTAGGGTTTAGCAAAGGTTGGAAAGAAATGTTCATGTCTGGAGAACAGGAACCATGGATATTCCGCGGAGGTCTTTCATCCGATCTACAGGTAAGAAGCTAGATATTCAAAAGTTTCTTTATTAAAAAAAAATGCTTTTTTTCAGCGTCTGATTCCTGTAGACTCAGGAAATGATTTATTTATTTATAAGCTCCCTGATACTCCTACGGCTAATTACTACATAATTCGCCCGTACACAATAGCAGATGAAACTAATGTTTATAAAGTTTGTCAGAAAACGTATTATGAAGGACATGAAACCGAAGAGCCACTCACAGGTAAATAAATACATCTAGATTATTGTTTCAAACTATTCATCGTTAAATTTATGGTTATATTATATTTGACGCACGCTCTTCAAAAAGAGATTTGGAGATGCTTGAGCTCAAGTCGATGACCACAAAGCTCGACGTGTCCTATTTATATTCAAACCTGCGAGCTACGATTTAGCATACATATTTTGTACATCGGCCTTTAATTAAACATAAACGATTTGATGTATTCCCTTTGCAGAATTTTTACTTTTCCCAGTATGAAAGATCAACTAGATCAGTCAGCGTATAGTGACGAAAAGTTACAAAAAAACTTGTTTCTAATTTTCTCATCTAATTTTCATATGTTTTCATAACTAAAAAAAGTAAGCTGCTCTGCAGCAAAAACGTCAAGGCTATTGACAATTCCTTGGTTTTTATTCGACTATACTAAGCGAGCGCAAAGAAAGTATAGTGCATACGACCGAGAACTCTTAGCGGTTTATCGGGGCATTCGTTACGTCAGATACTTTTTGGAGGCCCAGTTGTTCACACTATACATCGACCACAAAGCACTGAAATTTGATTTCAAAAAGGCCACAGCTCGTCAACTTAAACATCTAAGTTATATAAGTGGGTTCACTTCTGACATTCGGCATGTTTCTGATTACAACAACCTTGTTACCGGCGCAGTTTCTCGTCTTGAAGAAATAATTCTTCCCAGTAATCTTGACTTTGCCGCCATAGTCTCGTCCCGAAAATCGGACACATGGTTTCAGAACATTCTAAAAGCCTGAGCATTTATTCTAAAGAAACAACCAATCTTTGGCACCAACGTCGACATTTTTTGTGAAGTGTCTGGCCCAACCATACCACCTAACATCACTCTCACGATCAGGAAAAAAATGCTCAATGCGGAATATAACATAGCTCACCCTGGTATTAGTGCTTCACGAAAGCATATTGCAACTAAATTCTTCTGGCCTTCGATGGACAAGGACATTGCCACTTGGGCCCGAAAATGTCTATCTTGACAAAAATGCAATATAACCAGTCATGTGAGCGAACCTGTATCGACCTTTCCTACGGTCTCCGAACGTTTTAAGATCATTCATAGTTGGTCCCCTAACACACTCACAGTAGAGATGGGAAAAACGACTCAGTTTACTTTGTCGACACACTTCGGCTCACTCATTTGGATGAGTCAATCAGTGTGAGTCAATCAATTGTGTCAATTAGTTTTTGATTGATGTATCATGTAGTTATGAAAAAGGATTACGTTTGTGGTATTTATTTAAAAAAACAATGAGCAAAAGTATATAATAGAAACAACGGTTGACAAACATAAATACAATTTTAATGTCCAAATTAAAAAAATCAATTGCATAATATTTTTATGTCAATCCAACTTTGCATTCAAAATATTTTTATATATGTTAATTATACATTCTTAGTCTGGCTTAAAGTTTAATTAAGAAAGAAAACTTAAAATCTAGTGGCTATACTATTTTGGCATGCTGGCTCTTATTGGTTAAATTACGATCTAACTTATGTCTAATTATAATTAACTTAGCCTAAATCGTAGCCTAGATCTTAATGTGCTTCTTATAAATTAGAGTTTAGAAAAAGGACTTAAGATACTTTCTGCGAACTAAGCATCGTTCGTTATCATTGAGCAAATAGTCACTTTTCGAAAATACCCTTTCGCACGAAACAGAAATGGCGACAACCCCCAGTGTTTCCAGCATTATTTTAAAGAGACGAAGATACACTTGTTTCTAATACTTCTAGCACTTCAGTATTTAAAACACAAATTCAATATTTAAAACACAAATGCCGAAACACGACTGAGTACAGATTATGGTACTTAGTCAGAAGTAAACGAAATTGAATACATAGCTCCGGCCTACACATACGGTAAAACTATGCCCGCCGAAAAACTGCATTTTCACAACTGGAATCCTACCGTATTTTATGACCTAATTATGAGCCCAGCACTGCAAATGATTAGTGTCTTTTCTATCTACCCCTTATAAATGGCCATAAAAAGGCGACAAAGAAAATTAAACGCACAGAATATTTCCATGTAATTGCTTTTTTTTAGTGTTTTTTTTTGCGTTTTGAATATTTTAAAAAGATTTTAAAATGTAAAGAAAGTACTGAAAGCGTAGTTAACTATAGTTGATTTTGATTACAAATTAAAAAAAAGTCTAGTCTCTGAATCCGTCAGAAAAACCTATTTTCGAAGAAAAGTAGAGGAGATATGTATGTCGGTCTTCAATGCATATTCTGGTCCACATTGTGCCCAAACTATGCCGCAGGTTATGTATTGTTTTGACCCGACGACTGTATCGGAAGTTATAGAGTAGAACAATTTTGATGATTGTCACTTGCGGAAATTCCAAAATTTATGAATAATAAACATTGTTACTTATTTTAATTATATGATGCTAATCACATGAAAATTTTTTGGCTGTATCTCTTAAAACAGAAATGAAAAAATATTTGCTTTCTTTTAGGTACTCCTCACCCATATATTTCTAAAACATTGCCTCACCCAAGAAAAATACTCAAAAACTTTTTTGGAGACGGTAAATAATTGAAAAGTTTACCATTTTAAATGTACCTTAAATCTCAATTAAAAACAAATTTTCACAAGTATCTTATCTAAAAACATTAACCCATTCGCTGCCAAGCCTAAATTATCTGAAGTCATTCCCATTGCCATTTATATTTTGAGTGTTATTGTTTACCAAAACCCTGTTATTTCTTGTTAAGTGCACATATATTATCATACATAATCATTTACAAGCAGAAAACTAAAGACGAGTATACTCGTCGTTGGCATTATGAAGGCAGAAGGACTCGATATCCTTTTTCGTATTTACGTACGTTTTAGAAAAACAAATAATAAATCATGCAGATGGATAAAATAAAGAAAATTGAATAAAACGAGACACATTGCGAAATTTCGCAACACTTAGAAATTCACTATTGTCGATTACAGTGTCTCAGCAGATAACGGGATAAAGTAATTCCGCGTATTTTGTTTTCATTTCGAGCTGAGTAACTGCAACATCTCTTTTCAGTAATCACAATAGTTTTGTAGAGTGTAGATCAAGAAATTATTAGTTGTGAAATAAAATTTTGAAGAAATTTTGCTGTGATATCATACATTGCTGTACATATTAGGTATACTTTCAAAGTGAAAGTTCTCAATGGTTACATAGCTTATGATTATTTATTTTATCCCTTGTACAATTCAAATTAGTTATAATGGACGACGATATATCAACTAGCAGTGATTTTGATTCAGAAGAAGAATATTTTCTAAATGATAGTGATTCTGAGACTGAATCAGACGACAGTCTATCTCCTATTGCGAAAAAAAGACCACGAATAAATGTGGCGTATGATTCGGAAGAACCAGAAAGAGAAGATGAAGTTCCTAGTACTTTTATCAATGTGCAGTGTATAAATGAAGATACCGGAAATGGCAATATGTGGACAGAAGTGGAAAGAGATCCTCCAGTTTTTGAATTTCGAGGTAAGCATCAAGGCTTGAATCTTCCGGGAAAATTACGAACTCCAGGCGAGCTAATTGATATATTCATTTCTGATGAATTTATTGATAAGTTGGTTCAAAGAACTAATGAGCACGCTGCAGAAATAATAGGACGGAAAGGGACACTGAGAAAATCATCAAGATACAATAATTGGGAAGCCACCAATCGCCGGGAAATGCAAAAATTCTGGGCATTGCTTCTTCACATGGGAAGCATAAATATGCCTTTCATTGAGCATTATTGGAAGAAAAGCCATTTCTATAATTTACCATTTTGGAGAACTCATATGTGCCGAAACCGTTTTCAAATGTTATTACGATGTCTACACTTTTCAAATAGCACAAACCAAGAAAGTAAGCTACACAAAATCGAACCGATTGTTGAACATTTTAATAACGTGATGAATTTAGTGTACAATCCTGGCAAAGATTTAGTTATTGATGAGTCTTTGGTACTATGGCGTGGTCGTCTTCACTTTCGCCAATATATAAAAAATAAAAAAAATAAATTTGGCGTAAAGTTATACGAATTATGCGAATCACAGGGGATGATACTACGCATACAAATTTATTGCGGTAAATCTGGAATTCGAACGGACCAGCAGAATCACACTACTTCAGTTGTGTTTTCCCTTATGGATGGCTTTCTTGATATGGGTCATATTTTGTATATGGACAATTTTTACAACTCCGTATCACTAGCAAAAGAGTTAACATTGCGCTCGACTTATATTTGTGAAACTTTACGATCCAATCGTAAAGGTAATCCAAAAGAATTGGTCAATCAAAAACTGAAGAACGGCGAGTACAGTTGGAAGCGATCCGAATCGGTCGTTATTTGTAAGTGGAGAGATAAAAGAGATGTACTTACCATGTCAAATATGCACAAAGCTGAGATAGTAGAAGCTGCTAACCGAAATGGACGAATCTCCAACAAACCCAATATTGTAAGGGATTACACAAAAGGTATGGCAGGTGTAGACCGTTCGGATCAAATGCTGTCCTACTATAGTGCGATGAGAAAAACTCTTCGGTGGTATAAAAAAATAGCTGTACACATCATAGAAATGGCTGTGCACAATGCATATATATTGTATTGTCAGCAACCGAACGCAGAAAAGAAAACATCTCTTCAATTTAGAGAAGAAGTTCTACAATATTGGCTAAATAGAAGCCAAGATGCAGTCATTCGATCTCATCAATCTACGTCAATCATACCCCAAGAACGAAGTTCCCTTTATTATCTTGATGCTATTCCTCCCACACAACAAAAGAAAAACCCAACTCGAAAGTGTAGAGTTTGTGCAACGAAAAGCATTCGAAAGGAGACTCGATATTACTGTGCGAGCTGTCCTGATAAACCTCCATTATGTATTGGACTTTGTTACAAATCCTATCATGAAAATAAGGTATCATAAGTGATTTAGTTGCTATAAAATTTCGTTTTAAATGCACGATGAAGTTTATTTTTGCGTGAAAGATAATTTTCTATAAGAAATAAATTATTATTTTTGTAAAAAATTTTATTTGTAGTATTTTTCAAGTTTTTTTACATTTTATATTATGTTTGTGGCAAAAAAAAAAAATTTGCTAATTCAAAAGCCTGCATGTTATAATATATTCAAAGTAGGACGAGTATACTCGTTTTGGCAGTGCGGGATACCATGCCAAGGACGAGTATACTCGTCCTTGGCAGCGAATGGGTTAAACTTTACTGCTTGAAATTGTGTCAAATATACACTGATTTCAATATGCACTTGAAGAGATAATGCAAATCAAACATGTTTTTATTTGAATTATAAACCCACTTAAACTATGAGATAAAAAAATAATCATCCGAAAACAGAGCCGGCAAAGTCAACCATCATACATTTTCATTTGCCATTCGGTATTTTGGTTGTTTTTTTCATTGCAATATAATTGTTTCTTAAATATCTTTATCCAATATCTACATCGCATATACCCCATGAATAGCCTCAGAAAATTGCTACTTGTTTCCACGGGAGTATTCCAAGTTTCTAAAAGTTTTCACATTTCCAAATTCACCTACCCGTAACCAAAATCGTTCTCTATAGTTTTCTAAATTTTGTTCAAACGCACCGATCTGCAAATAAAAAAAAAAAAAACAAGAGTTATTTTCAACTGCCAGCAAATTCACTTCCAGCCTTTTTCTCAATACTCCGACCATATACCAAAACGGTTCTTGTGCATGATCTCGGCCGCAGAATCCCATCTGTAGGAACCGTCTTTTAAGCCTTATTTATACTTAAAAGTATACCAAACTAGAGTGCATAATCTCGGCCGTCAGTTCAATCGATATGTCTTTCGAATGTTTGCAACTAGCGCAGCGATGTCGCTTACTTTGCGAGCGAAAATTTATGAATGACAAGTTTATTTGATTCGGTACATTATTCATAACCGCTTTCATAAGTATATTTTTCCAGCCATTGCTACTAGTACTACTATTCTTCAACACAACATTTTTTATTTACCTCTTTGTTAATAGTACTTATTAATAAAATTGTTTTTTTTTGCAGATAATCTTCAACATATTCTGCCTGACTATCTTGTTGGTCCGTATTTGACAATTAATCCAGATATGTGCATGGTAGTTCAAAACGCCAACAATACTTTAATTGGTTATGCATGTGCAGCATTGAACTCAGAAATATTTCACAGAAATCAAGAAATATGCTGGGTGCCTGCAATGACCACAAAGTATCCACTATCGTTGATGGACTTACCGAACCTTCCAGCAAGCGTAAAACAAGCCGTAAATTTCTTTCATCATTTTAGTCGTGACTGCCCTGATGAAGTAATGAGAACACATCCTTCAATAATTACTTGCAGCATTTTAAAAGAAGATTTGACCTTAGACCAGTCAGTCAGTAAACGTATCGTTACTGCCTTATTAGCAGCACTACGTTCGAACGGTTCGTTTGGAGTGCACACTTCTATTAGTCAATCCGATAGTTATCTTTTTCAATTCTATTCGAAAATTGGCTTCTCGGTTATTCATCGAGACGCTACAAATTCGCGTGTTTATTTAGGTCGTAATTTTTAGTAGAAGAAAATAAAAGTAAATTGAACAATATCAGTAATTAAGTAAACGATTAATTTCAAACTATATGTATAATGCGTGGAAAGCGAAAAATAAAGCAAGTAATCAACACTATCTGAATTTTTCTATTTTTTGCCTCTACGACAGTAAAACTGACGTTGTCATCGATTCGCACTATGGCAAAGGTATGCACAATGAACTTCTTTTTGTAAGAAAAAATAAATAATGAAAGAATGATTTGCCATGATTTTTGGACCTCTATCCAGACTGGAGTAGAGCAGGGTAAACTAGTTCGGAAAAAAACGATCCGGAGTAGGTTGCTGCAGCTAAAATAATTTTAACCGTCCATGGTAGTTGCGAAAGTAATTTATTAAGAAGTTTATGTTAGGTTAGGTTAGGTTGAAATGGCTGCCGATCCCCAGAGACCTGACGACCAGCACACATAGGCACAAGAGAGGCCCGTTGTGATAGAAGTTTATGTTATTAAAACTTGATAGTTGCGTGAATTCAGCAGGTAATTATTTAATTTTGTCATGTAAATGACTTCAAATTTCAGCGGAATTTCGAGTACATAAAAAACTAGGGATTCTATTGGTCATTTAATCACAGTCTACATGTAAACGCATAAACCATTTATACAGAGCGGAGCAGTTGCCCGGGTGAATCAAAGGGGAAAATTTTGTTTTCAATGATTGTTCTTAGACGTGCAAACAACCTTAATTTGAATGTACTTGCTTAAAAAAAGGTAAAACTCAAAAAGCGCTAGTCAGGGTCAAAACTTGAAAAATGAATGTCTTGCCCCACGAAAAAATGAATAATGACTTGCCCCGCAAGAATCTCTTGCCCCGTGAAAAATAAATGTCTTGCCCCGCGAAATAGCAAATGAATGTCTTGCCCTGCGAAAAATAAAAGTCTTGCCCCGAGAAATAGCAAATGAATGTCTTGCCCCGCGAAATAGCAAATGAATGGCTTGCCTCGCGAAATAGCAAATGAATTTCTTGCCCCGCGAAATAGAAAAAAGAAAATGCAAAAAACATACAAAAAACACACGAGAACACTGAAGCAAAAAAGAAAAGAGCCAAACATCCAACCATCAAAACTCAATGTAACGGTAAAATATGCCGACTGAGCACTATACTATCCTACTAAGCATAAACGTTATTTCTACATTTTAGTATTTTCGAGATATTCAATGATTTGTGTTTTGGTTTTTACTGGAGATATATGGAGAGTGCATTTTTCAATATTGGTTTTAACATACTTAAACAAAAAACAGGTTTCTCAAATTTTTTAGAATGATGTAATCCGGTGTTAACTCAAAAATGAGAAAAATGCAGATAGATCGTTTATGCTTAGAAGGGCAGTATAACCGGCAAGTTTCGCCACAATAGGGCGAATAAGCGATAGAAGGAGTGATAAGTTGAATAAAAACATGAAAAAAACATTCAAGAAAAACAAACTAACAAAAAACACCTTAATACAATAAAAAAAACACAAACTAACTTTACTTACCAGTCAGACATCTAACGGTATAATCGTCCAACAGCTATGCGGAACACTTGGTCGAGTTTACCCAACAGTTTTTAGTTCTTTTATTTATTCTAGTTTTATCGATTTTTTTGGCATTCAAGAAATAATCGGCTGCTAAATCTGTTAGTATAGGCTCATTCGAGTCATTTCATTCTCTATTTCTCTAAGGCGGTTTAATTTTATGTTTGTCCACGTCTAATTAATAATAATATGTCAGTCAAGTAACACAAAGGCCCGGCTTCCAAATCACCCACTATATTGGTGATCATCACGCTTAAGGTACTCTGCGGTTAGGAGCTGAAACTTAAAACAAACTAAAACTTATTTCGTCTTTAAGGTTAGCAAAGCTTAATGACGTCGTAGTTTAGCGAGGAAATGCAATCGGTGGCTCAGTTTGACAGAATTTTCAGTTTTAGCTAAAGCTTTCAGTTTTAGCAGCGGTGTGGTAATATTCAGACCCATTCTGAAATTGAGTTAGATTCAGTTTAGTTTCAGCTACCAGCCGCAGCGTACTTTTAGGGTACGAAGTTGGGTTAATTCCTTTTGTAGAGCCTGCTGCTCCCAACGGCTCCACCAGATAATTTATGAAATAATATTTTGAGAAGGATTTGAACATACCTATTTTCATATCAACACAAAGTTGCACAGTTTTAGTCCATTTTATAGATTATACTATGTTCTAATCGATATCAAAACATTGAGTCTTTATCCAAGCACTGTAACCCAGCAATTTCACGTTTCGTCAATTTGCCGCCAGGGGACAGCTTGTTTCAATGTAAAATTCTAAGGGGGCGGACAATCGAGGCCAACACGAGCGAACTTATGCGATAGCAGTCAAATACAACTCAGCTATAAAAATTGATTAGACTTTATGTTTTTATAAGAGTTTAAAAAAAACTTCCGCAAAACTTAACGTAGCGAACAATTGTGGAATTTTTGGTACACGAAAGTGTTGTTTGAAATATAGTGAGTTAAATTAATATGGAAGTAAACTTTAAACCCTTGTTACTTATTTTAGCTATAAACTGAACAAATTAAATAAACATTTATTGTTTGATATCGACCGGCTAAATCTTGATTTTACTACCTAGAATTGATGAAGATCAATTGAAACATATGACTCCGTTTCCCAAGACTAATCGCCAACAATAAAACTCTAGACTGAAAACAGAGTAAAAAGCTTTTATTTTACATTACTAACAAAATAACAGTAAAATCGTACATTTTAGTTACATGAAGGAGTGAAATTATAACACTGCTGGTTAGAAAATCCGATCAACAAACATAACATAATATTGCACTTTTTTTAAAAACTTCTTGCCATCGTTTTATTTTCCATGAATAACTATTTCTATTTTAAAGATTTGCATATTACTTTTCAACTTACTTTTATCCTTTTGCAAGCTAACTTTCTTAGAAATTCTCTAGTTGATTCATATGTTGTAAAACTAATACCAACTGCAATCGGTCCTTTAATCCAGTTCATACTTAGTCCTTTGAAAAATCCATGCTTTAATCCTTCTTCCCTGTAAAATTAAGTAGAAATATTCCTAGCTGATGATGTTAGGTCACAACTTTTTAACATAACTTTGCTGATTAAATTAGTTTTAACTTAAAATTACTGAAAAATCGCTTGTCTCAGAAGGTCACGAAAAAATTGATTACATGTTCAAAAGAGTATGCTACTTCCAAGACCAAAGGAATATGTTATTTCCAAGTCCAAATAAATATATTTGCTATCGAAAAAATATGTTTTTCAGTTTTGAACCAATATTCGAGGAAAACTAGTATGAGAATCACTTTTCCCAAAAATGCATTGGGTTAATTGGCTTTGATAGCCGCTTTGGAAATGTTTAAACGCTTTGTGGGCGCGGATTGCCTAAAAGCACACACAGAATTCTTCCAATTTTAGTGGGTGTAACTTCTGATAGAAACATCATATCATTGCGCGATCCACAGGACGTATACTGTTTACCAGAGGTAACAGGTGTGTGTGTAAGATTAACGAAAATACAGTGGTATCTCGACATACGAGTGTTTTGAGATACGAGCCGCCGAGCGAGCGAAATTTTGCTTTGAGATGCGAGCAAGATTTGAGATACGAGGAAGCGCTCACAGCACCACTGCACACGATGAGTTGTGAGTCGATTAGTGGATCTTGTCGGTGAGTTTCAAAGGAAGGTGCGAAATCCGCCGTTGCATTTGGATGCCAAATGTTTTCGCACATTTTAGAACAAAAGATCGTGGGAAGTTTCCCGAATAGTATGTAAGTAGTAGATAAGAATATTTTGTTTATAAATATAGGTCGCTATTACGATATTTAGGTCAGTTAAAAGCTACAGCTGTGAAATAAACGTTTAACACGAAAAGAGAGTTTTAATACAAAGTGAAAATTGTGCGAGACAACGGCCGTCGAATTTATATGTGGTGCCCGTTTTAAAAACAAACGAAAACGTTATAACATTTATTTTTATAACAATGGTGCCAAAGAAGAAAATGATATCGATGGAACTAAAGCGTGAAATCATCGAAAAAAGTGAGCAAGGTGTGCGAGTGATTGACTTGGCGAGGATATACGGGCGTAGCCCATCAACAATATCTACTGTGCTTAAACAGAAGGAGACGATAAAGGGTATAACGCCAGCTAAGGGTGTCAAAATCATTTCTAAGCTCCGGACCTCACTCCATGAAAAGATGGAGAAACTATTGATGGTGTGGGTGACAGAAAAGCAGCTTCAAGGAGGAACTTTAACACAAACCATCATATGCGAGAAGACACGAGCGATTTACGATGATTTGCTAAAGCAGATCCCACACACTTCCACAAACAAGGAATCGGACGACTCGTTTAAAGCCAGTCGGGGCTTATTTGACGGCTTTAGGAAAAGGACCGGCATTCACTCCGTCGTCAGGCATGATGACGCAGCAAGTTTGGATGTGAAGGCAGCTGAGGTTTTCATCAAAACGTTTTCCGAACTGATAGAAGCCAAAGGATACATCCCCCAGCGAGTCTTCAACTGTGACGAGACAGGGCTTTTCTGGAGAAGGATGCCGAATAGGACTTACATAACGGCGGAGGAGAAGACGATGCCAGGTCACAAACCCATGAAGGATAGATTAACTCTAGCACTTTGTGCCAATGCGAGTGGCGACTGCAAAATCAAGCCTCTGCTAGTATACCATTCGGAAAATCCCAGAGCCTTTAAGGCACATAAGATTGTAAAAGAAATTCTGCAAGTTATGTGGAAGGCAAATCCTAAGACGTGGGTCACCACGAAATTATTTGTGGAGTGAACAAATTTGGTGTTTGGCCCTTCTGTTAAAAAATACCTACTCGAAAACAACCTACCCATGCAAGCCCTTCTCGTCCTCGACAATGCCCCTGCTCACCCACCAAATCTCGAAGATGATTTACTCGAAGAGTTCAAATTTACAAAGGTTCTCCACCTGCCACCCAACACCACTCCTATCCTGCAGCCCATGGATCAGCAGGTGATTTCTAATTTTAAGAAATTGTACACCAAGCACACTTTTCGGCGCTGCTTTGAGGTGACGGAGAACACAAACCTGTGGCCTGAAGCTGTAGCTGAAAGGGCCTTCGAAGGGTTGGAAGCTGAAGTGTCAGTGGTAGAGGAGATTATTTCTCTGGGAAAATCCATGGGTCTGGAGGTAGATGAGAGTGATGTGAACGAACTCGTCGAGGAACAGTCTCAGGAGCTTACAACTGAAGAGTTACACGATCTTTATTCGCAGCAGCATACGGTGGTTCAAAGTTTTGAGGAGGAGCCAGAAATGGAGGAGGTTATCGCTACAAGGGACATACAAGAGATCTTGGGAATGTGGGAGAAAGTTGTAGAGTTCGTGAACAAAAATCACCCCGAAAAAGTTACAACTGGTCGTGCATCGGAGCTGTTCAACGAAACTTGCCTAACGCATTACCGCAATATCCTGAAAGAGAGGAAGAAACAAGCCTCTTTGGACAGTTTTTTTAAACGATCTGCTGGTGACAATACGCAAAGCGTGACGAAAAAAGCAAAGACCAGGGAAAATTAAGCGCTTCCACAAGCACTTCACTTTGATTTTTAATGAATTTTTTAGTGAATTATTAATTATGTTTTTATAGAATATGTATTTGTTGTTTATGAATAAATGTTTTTTTTTGTAAATACATTTTTCTTATTCAAAAACCTTTACAAAAAAACTGAGGTGGTTTTTTGAGAGCTGGAACGGATTAATGGCATTTCAATTAATTTCAATGGGGAAAATTGCTTTGAGATACGAGCAATTTGACATACGAGCAAGGTTACGGAACGAATTAAACTCGTATGTCGAGGTACCACTGTACGTACAATCCTGAAGAAAATCTTGCAAATCATCGAGTCTCCTGATAATATGCGCTTTTCGGAAAAATATCCAAACGGTTTGTTGTCTACATCAAATTGATGTTTATACTAGCGAGACTAAAAACGATTTTCAGCAATTTTAAGTAGATATCTATCATAGTCTACAAAGTCCTGTTAAAAATTGACCATATTTCATCAGCTAGGAATATTACGTCCGTTCAATTTGATTTAGCATTGAATAAATTAATTATAGTTTTCAATACCTGTAAATTTTAATTAAAGTTGAAAGAATAGTGGCGTGTGGTTTTGTTGTGTTGTGTTTCAAACCCATAGTCTGCATTCGTCTTCGAACAATATCTAAAGGATAGCTTGACGTTTGGCCTGCCAAACCAGCTGTCGCTCCAAAAGCTAATGAGACTAAAGTATGGGGCGTTTTATTACCTGTCATCTCTGAAAAGATAATTAAGTTTTGTGCGAGTCAGCGAGTTAGTTTTTATGCATACCATAGTATTCTTTCTTTAATGTTTCGTAAATGAAAAATGAAGTTCCAGCGTAAGGAATTACTCCTAAAACAGTTGCGAAATATCCTCTATATAATGTCAATGGTCCTTCTTCTATCCATATTTTCACGAATACTTGTCTTAGAGACCTGTGAATTTTATATTTAGCATTTATTTATTTGGTAGAAATTTATGTTTTTTAAAAATAAATTAAGCTACTAAAAAAGCTACTAAAAATGCTAAAAATCATTGAGCTAACATGATACTTAAGACATCAAAGTTCTTGTTATCGAAGTTCGACTAAGTGAATATAATTATGCTTGGTTCTGTCTGGGCTCTATCAATTTATTAGGCGGAATGTAAATATTATTTTAATTAATAAAATATTGAACCAAAATTTACATACGTGTATCCAGTATATTTGTCCGTGACCGCCATCCGAGCTCTTGCCAAATCGAGAGGGTACGTCAGTGACTGCGAAGTCACTCCAGCTAACGAGCCAGCAATATAACGGCGACCCTTTGTACTATATAAAATAAGTGATTCAACTAGAAATATTATGAAATCGTACTTACTCAGTATCGCCATGTACTTTGAGTATTTTGCGCCATTGCTCGTGAGCTGTGAATTGAATTGCAGCGTAGGGAATTATTCGTGCCATTGTGGCAGAATTACCTCTCCATAATGCGAAGAAACCTTCATTTTTATACGTTTTAGCTAGAAAAGAAACAGCTCCTCGAAACGAGTACGATATATCTTTACTATGGTAAATTTGAAAGTTCATTATTAATTCTTCGATGAAATTTTAGTAAACTTACTTAATTTGAAAATTTATTTTCGTCCTATCGAGTGGTGCAATGGTTGTTTTTGCAAGAGCTCCGGCTATTGCTCCGGCAGCCATGCTTGTTAGAACTACATCGAAATTATCTAAGTTGGTTGCTGCTAGTTTGAAAAAAAAACGATTTTTTAAAAACAATAATCATTATATATACTATCTTAAACGCGTACTACAAGTAAATATATACCATCTACTTACTGTGGGATTGTATATTCGCATTTTCGCTGCTTTTTACTACAGCGATTGACGAATTTTCATCGTCTGAAGCTGTTGAAGTGGGTTTGATTGAACTGGTCAAATCATTTTTAGATAGTTGATTCATCTTTAACAAACATGTACCTCGTCAGTTGACTCGCCCATGTGCGATGTTTTCTGCAAATTCAAAATTGTTGGTCCATATTACCAAAACATTGTAATTCAATTAATCTGTATTTTAAGTAATAAAATAGTCCTGTTGATATATTAAGATTAGAAAAAATGTCACCAATTTACAATTCATGGAAGACGGTATCAATATATGTACTCACGTAAAAATATAAAATGCAAATTCGCTCCTAATCAAAGGAGTATTTGACATTTTAATTCAATGCAATAAGTAAAATAACAACAGAATTTGTTTTTCATATTGATAGATTAATAATGATTTTTAAATAGTCCTACCGAGCATAGCCATAAAGCTCCTTACAAGACAATTTTTATTTTTAATGGTAGTTAGCTTGCATTAAATATTTCTGACATCCATCTTACTGTCACAACAATATTCATGCTCTAACTACATATGAATTGACTTACTCTAAATATTTTTGAAATTGACTTGGAACTGGAAAGAATATCCAGAAGTAGTAACGGAGAAGTAGGAGGTCGATCGTGAGCCTGGGGCAGCGGAGGAGGGGCTGAGGAAGGAGGGGCTGAGGAAGGAGGGGCTGAGAAAGGAGGGGCTGAGGAAGGAGGGGCTGAGGAAGGAGGAGATGAGGAAGGAGAGGCTGAGGAAGGAAGTGTTGTAAACAGAAAACTACTTGGAAAACAATTTGTAGATCGTTAATGCTATCGAACTTAAAATCAATGCAGTGTCAAGATATCTTTTTCCAATCGACTATTAAGTCTTCATCAATAATTTGTATCTGGAGTTAAGACAAAAAGTTGTTAAAATTTAAGCTAGATTTAAACACTCTCATGACTTTTAATAGTGTAGGGAAAAATCTTATTTTTTTAAAAATACATTTTAATTTTACTCAGTTATTAAAATGTGCAGCTAAATTTTGACTAACCAAGAAAATTGAAATTGATTATGTGCCAAACATAATAACGTACTGACCAATTATTTAGCCCGATAGCCTGAAAGTGCGTTAGCGACTTCTCTGAAACATAAGAGCCGGGTTTAGAATCTTACAATGTGTTTTGAAAGATGTACATGGGAACGAAATGATAAAAGTTCTTCGGACACAGAGCACATAAATGTGCCTTAAAAAGCAGTCGATTTACGCCAACAAATGGATGACTAGCTATTAAAACCGCATATCTCTTTGGCAAGTGTTTATTATATGTCTGATCTATATTATTTTGGCATTAGGTTTTCCTGGCTGACACAAGGTCAAACATATACCTACTGTTCCGTAGGATGTAAGAATGTCCTTCAACCTCTGCTCTACTACGTGCATGCAGCGAAGCAGCGGTGTCTGGTTTTTCCCAGTGCCGGACAGTAACAAAGGAGATATTGAATTGTTTCTGAGACTCTCGGCTTTTGGCACTTCGTGCAGGTGTCACTGATTAGGAGTCGTAGTTTCAAGGCGTCAGCTGTAACAAGACAGTGGCCAGTAATGATGCCGACCAGCCCTTTGTAGTCAGTCCGCGTTAATTCGAGTGCGCATTTGGTAGTTGCGAGATTGTATAACCCCATGATTTTGGCTACCGCGCAGATCTGAGTTTATCGCCGTCTGCACACCGCAGCCTGCATCATAATGCAGTATTTGGCCAACGCATTCGCTTTCCCGTCAATGGTCTTATGATCGGGAACCCAGAACATTCGGACTCTTTTCTGTTGTTACCTAGCCTGTTCAGGGCCTGAATATAGTCAAATGCGCACTTCAATTTAAATGTGTGAGACATCAGCTCCTTTACCGCAGCTTGACTGTCTGTGAAAATGCTGAACCTAGTATCTGTAGTATCCTTGACGGATATTAGTTCTACGGCTCTTTGTATTACATAAAACTCCACCTGAAAAATACTACCCTGATTAGGAAGCCTGAAAGCTGCTTCTATATCACTTTCTGCAGAATATATTGATGCATATACACCTACATCCGTTTTAAATGATAAGGGCTACTGTGCCTAGTGGCTGGTTCCTTTCCTGCCCAACCACTACGGTCGCTGGATATCTGCGTTTGAAGCAAAGAGTTTGGACCAAGTAGTCAGTGCATCCATAGTATTCCTATCCAACACTGCTGCAGTAAAAGGATCATGTCTCGTTGTGCCCTGGTTCCTTAAGCGTAACAGCAGCTTTTGCAGCAGCGCTATAGTAAAGAGGCCAAGCAGAGGAAGATCAAGTAGGGCATTCAAGGCAGACGAAGGAGTAATGGTTGAGGCAACTGTAGTAAAGAAACTCTTATACTCCAGTACAGAAATTCTAAACTCTGTTCGCTATGTCAGCAAATGTGATTTTATCCATTGCCTGCCGTGTATATATCGAGTACATTAAAGGCCGGTAGCTTCATATCCAACATCCTCTTGTTGGCGTGAACTGCGTTACTTGCCCTTTTTGCTCATTCATTCAGATTCACCTTCCAGGTGAGCTTGCTGTCCAGAAAAAGGCTCTAGTGTATGCGAGATGTATATAATTTACACATAAAGATCTATATAAGAGTATAAGATCGGTTTTACGGGGTTGATAAAAAGGCTCGCGGTGTTTGCCCACTCATTAACCAGCCTCAGAGCATACTCGATTAGCTGGCGAATAGTATGCGGGAACATTCCCGATACTATTTTTTTGAGTAGCTCCGTGTGAAGAGGGCCTAAGAGTGCCTGACAAAAGGACTGGAATTTAGCCACTTTCAAGGATGATTATCCGTCATTACCGCAAGATGTTGCTGCGGCTATACTTCCAATTTATACAGATCTCAGCAATGAGAAATTATTAAGATATGTGGGTGGTTTCACCCAAAATAATAAGAGCTATAATCAAAATTTTTCCAAAAATAGATCCGGCCGGTTTGAAAACTGTAGAAATGGCTGCATACATATTATTTAATTGGAATTGTTGTTGCGGGATGATTAAAATTGAAAAAAAATTATTTACATAGAAAATTTTATTTTTGACAAATGGTTTCGAAAGTATGCACTGATTCTCATCAGACACCAGCACACAGTGCATACTTGACTGATGTGACCACTTGCAGTTGGAAATCATTAATTTTTATTTATGCTAGTTGTGACAAATTTTAACATCTCCAACTTATATATACGATTTATATTATGTATGCTGGTGTCTGATGAGAATCAGTGCATACTTTCGAAACCACTTTGTCAAAAATAAAATTTTCTATGTAAATAAACATTTTTTCAATTTTAATCATCCCGCAAAAACAATTCCAATTTGATTCGGCTTCGGAGACTTATTCCGCAAAACGATCGAGTTTCCCGTATTAATATGCTCTGCTTTGATAAGCTTTAGAGACGATATACGTTGTCTATGCTGATTTATAGACAAAAAGAGAAACATGATCACAAATCAATAACTAATATTTAATGAAGGTACAGCATCACTATTGTATTATATGAATGCAATAGAGATTTCACTTGGGCCCAATGCGTATTCATATGCCGAAAGAGAGGGTGAATAGTGCGTGAAGATCTCCGACCACAGAGCACATGAGAGGGGAGAATGGTCCGCAGACAACACCAACTCGAATTATTAGAAGCTGCCGAAGGGGCGGAAGGTGTATTACATGGCCCTGGAATAGACGACTCGATGTAAGTTGAAAAAAATGTACTCTATGTTAAGTGCTTTTGAAACTTTAAATGCGTTTTTCTTATAACTGTGTTTTTATAGTCGGTGATCAAGATTTCTCGGAAACGGTTGAACCGATCAGTCTCAAATTTGAACACAAGCTTCTTCAGTATATTTTCTAGTAATTGATCGAAGGGTTTTTACAAGAATTTAAGGCCAACATTTTTGTGAAAAATCGATTTTCTTAAGAACCCGTGATTATGTGAAAGTTTTTTTATTAAATTCGATTAATTTTAACGAATTTCGTTTGGTGTTTTCATTTTAAATGAGGAGCTCGTGGGGATCAGCTACAGCAGATTTCAAAAAAATTATTTACACAAATAAAAACTGCTAAAATACAGTTAAAAGTTATCATAACATGTGTACAAATTTTTAAATGATTAAATTTAAAAGTTTTCTCAGGAAAAATCTTGAAAACTCGCTTTCTTTGGACCTCCTGACTGCATATAACCCCTTAAATATGTTCGATTAGAATTTATTGCTTTAGTAAATATTAGGGTTCCTTATATTTCAACTGTATTCACTTTTTTAAGAAAATATTGTACTTCTTAAAGGTTACTGATAGGAAAATAGTAATGTACCAATAGGAGTATGAATTTGCTTTTGATCCATTGTATATATTATGAATTGTCATCTTCTTTGTAGGCAACTTTTATTCAACTTAAAACAAATTTATCAGTTTGTTTGTGGTTAGTCTGTAGTCTGAGCTCAATATGAATACAGAAACTGCAGTGCATTCAAATGATCTGGATGCTTCTAACCTATAGCAGCGATCAGGTCAAAATAAAGTTTCTGTTTAGTTCCTATTTGCTTTTTGTTTTATTGAAAAATAAATTACATTATTCAAGAATTCAAAAACTTATTGAACGTTCTATAAATGGTTCTGGAATATTGTCTATTTGGACTATAGTTTTAAGGGGTTAGTCCACTGTTAAACAGCTCCAAATGAACTTTTTTTTTAAACAGCTACCAAAAAAAAACTATTCAACATATCGATTTGAAATTTTACATGCATCTTTATTGAAGTTAAGAGCTAACATTTTCATTAGAAAAAATTATTAGAAAACAAAATGGCGGCCGCCCCAATGGATCGCCGCAGCACCGTTGAAAAAAAAAGCAAATTGCGCCTCGTAAATTCCTGGACAAAATAAGCGTCTGTGAACAAATTACCAAAAAGATTTCATTAGTTTTGAGTATAAAGGACTGCACGGGCCTAAATTAAGAACAAAAAAAATAAAAATGACGATCTGGGAAACATTTTTTTGATTAAAAAAATTTTTTTTATTAATTTTTTTGATTCAAAAGTATACCACATTTTTTTAATCGCTTTAGGGCTCTAAATTTAGGCCCGTGCAGTCCTTTATACTCAAAACTAATGAAATATTTTTGATAATTTGTTCACAGACGCTTATTTTGTCCAGGAATTTACGAGGCGCAATTTGCTTTTTTTTTCGGCGGTGCTGCGGCGATCCATTATGGCGGTCGCAATTTTGTTTTCTAATAATTTTTTCCAATGAAAATGTTAACTCTTAACTTCAATAAAGATGCATGTAAAATTTCAAATCGATACCTTGAATAGTTTTTTTTTGGTAGCTGTTTAAAAAAAAAGTTCATTTGGAGCAGTTTAACAGTGGACTAACCCCTTAAGGTAAATGTGATAATTTTTTAATTTAAAACCTTTATTGGTTATAATAGGCGGAAATATTATTGCTTCCTATAAAATAAATGAACTCATTGTTGAGCTCGAATAGTAAACTATACTACTATACTAGTAAACTGTATTTTAGTACTCTTTTGGAAAATGACGGTACATTCAAACATTGAGTAAGACTGGACTGGACTTCGTGAGGCCTCTATATCGCATAGAGGCTCTAAGAAAGAAAATTCAAGAACGTAATATAGACTACAACCAGCAGACAGCAAGACATTAAATACATACATAAAAGCAACGGACTCGACGAGTACATGGCCAAAAGAGGCTTATTGTAACTCTTATTTTGCTTATAATTTTCGAAAATTTATAATTACAATTTTTTGCTCTCTGTTTTGAAATATTTTCAATTATTACGGTTTTGTGCCTATTCCGAACAATTCGATGAATGAAAACATCGACAGAACATCTGTAACAGATTTCAATTATTAAAACTTTGGTCATTCATGTAGGTTTTTTGTGACGGTTTCTCTACAGTGGTTTCTTTGGTAATCTTTGTTTCCCACTTTGTTGATATCAGCAAAGGATTTGTTTCAATTTATATAGCTTTTCTGTTTAAAAAACACTGATATTGTCAAGTATAGCACAGTGGCAGTCAAGCAAGCGATTCATCATTGCAAGATGCGTAGTACATATTGGCACTTTTACCATGAGCAATTCACTTTTTTTAGCTGCACAAGATTTCGAGTAGACATTAAAAATGGGCCGGAAAACACTTCATTTTCCAAACTTGTCCAATTTCAAACAGTGCAAGCTGAAGTAAAACAGTGATGCTGACTTAAATGGTGCAATTTGTAGGTCTTGTCGAGGTTCCTTCCCATATTCAAAATAAGGAAAGTTTTTCCCTTTATACATGGTTATACACTTTCATCGCAGATTATTCTTTCGAACGTTACAAGAATATAGAGGTAGCAAAATTGCACTTTGGCACTTGCAATACTACCCTTTGGCACTTAGTACAAGACATACGACACTGAAATTCAAATCGACCTAGCTCTTATCGACATTAAAATATGAATTTGGTATTGTACGCACATCAGATATTAAAGAATCACAATTGTTCTGCTCTAGAACGCTTTGACGTCTTAAAATAGCGCAATATGACATTGCGAAATTATATAATGCATTCAGTTTCATTTGGCAATAAATATGGCTATAATACAACTCGACGTATATATTTTCCTTACTTCAGTGTACCTAATCAAAGTAAGTAAGTGCTTGAAGCAAGATACCATTCTAAATATTAATTAAAACAGTCAGTAAAAGATCTGCATACCAAAACCCGTCGAAGAGTTTTCCATTAAAATCAAATCTATAGAAATCAAACACCAAACAGTTGACAGAAACCTCTAGTATTAGAAACCCGGCAGAAATGGAGTGGTCATCGACGACAGCGACCGTAGAAAACTAACAAGGAGTAGAATATCAACAAAGTCAATATGTCTAGATTTACACAAGTCAGCTCAACATATTTTTTCGAAACTTCATGCAATTTTTCATACGAAAATCAAAATGAGTTTAAAATCCGAACTTTGAAAGATTGTTTACATGTACACTCATTGAATCATTCAAAATTTATTTCTGTTTGCTACCAGTAAAAAAAACTACAACATGTAAAATACGTCTTGTCAAACTTGTGCAAGCCCAAAAGTTGACAGTTTACTTGATTGTGACAATAGTGTTGGCAAAAACTTGGATTATTGTACCCCACCCCAGCTTATGTATTCCACCAAACAGACAATAGAAAAACCAGGTGAAAATTGAAATATTTGAACTATCTGCAAGTAATCTGATTAAATGAGCTAACATACTTGTTCTTATTTTACTTTGCATACGGGCGTATCCACCTCATTTCTATTATCTCGGTGCATATCCTTACTATTTTATCAATTGGTTGCATTTTCTCCCAACTTCGATACTCCAAGAAACAAAAGTAGGTGATTGTGGATTGTGTCAAACCAGTAC
Source organism: Nemotelus pantherinus (assembly GCA_963978885.1). Lineage (NCBI taxonomy): Eukaryota > Metazoa > Arthropoda > Insecta > Diptera > Stratiomyidae > Nemotelus > Nemotelus pantherinus. Next base: position 24,487,209 of record OZ022265.1, read on the forward strand.
GTCAGATTATTGAATAAAATGGCGAATGTGCGTGATAGCGATACTTCACTGTGGCTTCATAACAAGCTCGGGACTTCGAATGATTCGTGGATTAGTGGTTCAATATGTTCGCAACTGAATAAAGAAGTGCTCCGAAATATCAAAGATTGCTTCCCAGATTTGCAAACGCAGGTCAAGCTAAAGTTGCTGCTAAGTTTTTTCCACATACCGCGCCGCCTTGTCGAAGAAGTGAGCAAATATTTGATTGTTAACAATCTTTGAGACATATTTGTGCCATAGATATAATTTAAAGTTTAGGCTTAAAACGCTAGTTTGTTTCTAAGGCTTAACACGCTAGTTTGTTTATAAGACTTAACATGCTAGTTTGAAGAGCAATCTTGGGTGTGCAATTTGATTGTGTTGTCAAACTCAAATACTCCGATCTTACGATTTTGCTGTAGAACATTTAATCTTACAACAGCAATTGGAAATATAGTACTCATACGCTTTTTATTTTAGTGGAAAACAGAACTGGACGAAATTATAGAAGTTGCTGGATTAGATACAGAGCTATGGGTGTCTATGATTGCCGAAACTATGAAGACATTTCCCGCCACTGGGCAATTAAACACAGAAATCTCGGACTATGAAGAAACTAGGCCTATTTTCACGGACATGGTAACCGATTTGAAGAAAATGGTTAGCAGACACTGCGACATTGGAATGCTTCCGTTAGAATGCCACTACCTAAATAAAAATGCATTGACATCTGTGGTAAGTATACCAAATACGTATGAAGTAAATATATTTTTCATTTCCTTCTCTCCGCAACTTGAACAAAACGCATGGTTACTGTAGATTCTTCTATATTCTATGAATGTATTCTATTTAGAATTCGTTAAGTAGTTATAATACACTACCGGAGGATACAAGTTAATAGGCGAATTCGTTTAAATTTAAGCAAAATTTGTGGCGATTCGCTAAAAGAAAATATAACGGCTGTAAACTAGAGTTTTTTTCTAAACATTTCTTTTGGTACAAGTCGTGACGAAAACCAATACGAATCATTATATGAATACAAGTATATTCCGTTATGAAGAAAGTATATTCCGTTATATAATTATATAATTTATTCCGTAATATAATTTGCTGGGAAGTACTAAGCCGCATTTATATCCAATTCTATTGAGCGCGGGTTCCAGTAGTAGCATTGAAAACAATTCATAACCCAATGATCTCACTGGATTGGCTAATCTGTCCGATATAAAAAATTTCAGTGAAATTCCATGGGTTTACAATAGAGTGGGAATATAAGGGATATTGTTTGAAATAGGAGATGCGATCGCTGCCTGTAGCGATTATATGTAACAGGTAGTATTAAGATTTTGCATGCTTAATAATAATTCTGTCAAACAATACTCCTACATAGAACATATATTCATAGAACATAAATATAGTGCTTTTAAGCTAGTTATATTAATACTACTTAAGTGACTCATTAGCCGAGATCATATACTATTGCAAAACATTTCTAAACAAAAATTCTTAAATTCATTTATAACATACCATATTTTTTCCGGATTGCTTCCGTCTATATTAAACGTTTCTTCGCTTACGATTCCAAGTGCAACTAATCAGACCTATTTAGCTCTTTTTCGCCCGCACTTGTACTTTCTTCCAATACAAATTGGAATATCTGACGATTCCTTGTCATGATAAAATCGGAAAAACTCGACTTGATTTACCACACAGCTGTTACATGAATTTTGCCGATAGATGTCAGGCTAGTCTGTTTGTGTTTTTGCGGTTTTTTTGTTTTTTGTTTGTTTTTCTTAAGTGTGTTGTCTTCTCGCGTATTTTTTTTGCGTAATTTTGTGTGTTTTTCTTCAATTTTCGACCCCTGCTACCACCTATTCGTTCTCTGGTGGTAGAATTTCCCGGCTGTGGTGCATCAAGACGTGTTTACCCATAAAACCTTTCTGCATAGTTCACCGTCTCGTTACGTCTCTTATGATGATATGTCCTTAATATTGTTAGCAGCGTATACATGCAGCTTATTTTCGGTAGCTCTTCGTCTGCAATAGAAAAAATAATTTCTGATTCAAAGAACTGGTATAAATTGAGACATCAATTTGCTCAGAAGAATTCAACGTGCAATTTGAAAATCGAATTACCATTCACGTTTGTTTTTTTTTGGTAGAGACGTTGCATCAGCCTCAGGGCAAATGCCACTCCGCACGACGTCTCGTGCATTCAAATTTACTATCTCTTGGAAATCGAGCTTCGCGTGTGATAATATTCGTGAAGGCCTCAGATTTCACTAAGGAGAGAATCATTATGAGAAAATATATTCACAGAACGCTGTTTTGTTTTTACTAACTTTCCCACAGCTAGCGCTCGACTTGGCTCGGTAGTTCCCATTTCTTGAAATCCTTTTTTCTCTCTTGTTCACAGGTTCTAAAAACGATACCTACATCTGACGGATCAAGAAATTGATGGATCCGAGAGCGACTGAAATGAAGCTATAAAGTTGGTTAGAAATAGCGTACCATAGCATAAAAGAATCCGTCCCCTTAAAATCTCACGCCAGACTGTCGGCCGAGAGAAATGTACACTGGTAAGAATATCAAGATGGTACCGTATATTGAAATACTTCCGCAGAATATATAAAAATAAAACCAAAATTAATGGAGCCACCAACCCAATTACATGCTCATAAGGGAATGTAGAAAGAGGATGGGGTGGGTAGGAAATGATACGGGGATAAAAGAGATATAAGGAATAAAACTAACAGATTTTCCTCCTCAGTTAAGTCAAACTAAGCTGGACCGGCCACATTTTCCAAATTGCGAAAAATACCATAAAATGCCTAAGTTTCCTTCAGAGAGGCAAAAAATACTTTACACCATCAGACATAGTGCACATCTACAAGACTCTCGCAGGACCAAAACATGGGTATAACTCCCATATATAGGCTGGGACAGGCTGCACTGCTTTAGCAGAACTAGACAAAATGCAACGCAAAGCTTTCAAGCTTATTGGCGATGAAACTATTGCCTCACGTATTGAATCCCTTGAACACCAACTTAATGTGGGTTGCCTTTCTCTTCTTTATCGCCATTACTATGGTCTTTGTTCTAATGAAATATCGTCAAATCCTACGCGCAACACCCGAGCCTCCTAACGCGCTCACTCTCATACCCTTTCGATCAGTGCTAGTCGTATCGTCAAATTTCACGATTCTTTCTTATCTAGGTCAATACGATTATGGAACAGTCTATAATCTGCTGTTTTCCCCGCCGACTATGAGCCACAGTTGTTCAAACGAATCGTGCAATGCTATCTCCTGTAAACTCAACCCTTCATCTCTCCCTTTCCTTAAGTGTCCTTCTGCCAAGGTTGTGCCATAGCATAATAAGGCATCCCCTGAGCCTTGGCATCACCATAGAAAAAAAAAACTGAAGAGTGAAACATTGTCCCATGACGTCCATGCATTTTTTATAATCGTTTTATTTACGGTTGCCTTCGTACAAGAAGCTTCAGTAAGCTCTATTATCTTACATACTAGATTAAGTGATGTGCATCTTTCACAGTTGAGGACAAATTGCAGAAATGATAACTTCTGACAATTTGAGTTGTGCTCTGAGAAATATTGAGTTGTTGGTGACGTATCGTGTGAAAGCATTCCAGTTAGTTTGTTTCCCCAAAATGTACGCTTAAAGCTAGCGAAGTGGAGTGTTATGTCCAGAATTATGATGACAGGACAGCGATCTGAGAACGGATCAAAAACTGCGGAGGTATTCCCTTCTCCAAGAGGATCATAATTTCTTTGATGTCCGAGGCCAATAAGTTGACTGTTTGCAAAATACCTCAAGCCGTAAGTTTTTCGTGTTTCGAAAAGTGCTTTGTCTCTCGATGTTACGAGCCGAGACGCTCCAAAACGTGGTTTGCGTTGAAGTCGCCTGCCACGATGAATTTGGTTCTCAGCGATGAGAACCAAATATTGCTTTGGAAATAGTGTGCTTCGGTGAGCAGTAGAAGATGAAGATGGGCGAAATTACAATCGCACTCGACTATTCTAGACAAATCAATGTTACTTGAATGTAGTCTTTGCTGAATTCCTCGAAAGATATTGCAGCAGATGTATTTTAACGAGCATTTGAGACCCTTTTCTAGCTTTGCCATCTAGATGCCTGGTGTTGCACAAGCCAGAGATGTCAAAAGGAGAATATTTTTTCTTTATGCTTGACCATGACACTCGCATTCCAATAGGCGATCTTAAATAAATTCATTTGCTGTTCAGAAGAATTTGGAGTAGCATGTTTTGGCTTTTATGTAGTACTTGCAGTCTGTTATTCATCGTTGTCATGCATTTATTCACTTCATTACATGTATAAACTCCGGCAAGTGATCTTTTGTTGGTACATAACTCAATGTCAAATCATCGATAACCTACGCTTAAACTTTAAAATTTACACATAATCAACATTTTCTAAGGAAAGTTGCCTGACACATAGTAGTTTTCAGTCTGATTGATCTGATAACAATACTAGTCTTACCATATGTTATTGTACTGCACAATATCTAATAAATATTGAAAACTATTTTTTTATTTTCCAGGTTGGACAGCAACTGAATCCAGTCAAGCATTTTACAATTAAAAGAAAACCGAAGAGTGCCAACCTTCGTCTGGAGCTATTGCAAAAATCAGCAGATGCACAATCAAGTTTGAAAAAGACATCTGCGCCTACGATTCCCCTTCGCTCTAGGGGCATGCCAAGAAAAATGACTGATACAACACCTCTTAAAGGCATTCCTTCACGCGTACCTAGTTCTGGATTTCGTTCGCCAACCGCAAATCAAAATTCTACCCGACCAAATTTGGTTCGCACTCCAGCCGGCCGAAAAGATGGTGGCATAAAACTAATCGAATTTACCGAGCAACCATTAGGCTATGCGGCTGCGAAAAAGCGAAAACGACAACAGGAGCTAGAGGAGCAGCAAAGAAAATCGCTGGAATTGAAACAATCTGCTCCAAGTTCAGTTATCGCGGAGAATCCGCCAGCATCCAATGTAAACGCTACACCCGATTATGCTGCGGGTTTATCTGCAAGCTCTGTTTACAATCAACCCCCGACACCGGCTCCAGTTATCATCAAAGAGGAAGAAAACGATAACTTGAATCCCGTTTCAGGCGCTGCAAAGAGTACGACAACTGTGCCAAACAGTTTAAGCCAGGCAGTTACTCGGCCAAATCTGGTTAATAGCTCCGTTGTGAAGATCGAAGAAATCCCTATTAAATTAGATGATGAGAATTTAGCGGAAATGAGTGAAAGTGTTGTAGAGAGTGCTTTGCCTTTGAAATCTATAGGCTTGTCAAACCTATCGTCGCAGGTCAACGGAAGCACGCTGAGTACACCAGCCCTAGGTCAATATCCATCTGACTCAGTATCAGTAACAGCAGCATCGTCTCCACAAAAGCGTTTTATTACTTCTACTCCAATCCAATTAGGTGCAATACGAAATATCCCTATTACAACGACTGCTAAGAGTAGTTCAGGTCCTATTATTTTGTCCCAAACTATAATTCAACCTCCCAAAATTAAAGTCGATTCGCCGACACATTTAAAAGTTTCTTCACATTCAGTATTAGATTCCAGTTCTGCTATGAAAACAATTACATGCCAACGAAGTTCCCCTCAAATTATTTTAACATCATCCAATACCTCTGTCCCTTCGTTAACATCGCTCTCGCAGACACGACCCATTCAAGCCGTTGTACAGTCACAGGGTACGTCTATGTCTATAAATCCATCGTCTCAGAAAATTATCTCTAAACCAACTCAAGCCATTCCCATTGTGGTAGGAAATACTTCACGTAGCACTAGCGTGCAGAGTGATCCTCCACCTTTAATAGCAACTCAACAAGCACCTTTACTTAACGTGAGTCTACCTAATCGACCGGTTACAATTCAACCGGCATCGCAAGCAGCTCAAGTACAACACATTCAAGCTCAATTGCAGCAACAACAACTACAACAAATCCAAACGCATACGGTAGTTTCGAATTCGAATGCCACCCAACCACCGAAATTCGCTCAAGTTGTAATGAGCCCGAGCATGAATGTCAAAGGCAAAACCATAATACTGGCTCAGAAGGGCGTGATTCTCCGCAGTGTTAGTGGGGATCTGTACCAGCAAATACCAATCGGAAGTGTATCCGGATTAGGAAATCTGAATGGAGCTACTCTAGTTGCAACGGGTTCACAAAATCTGTTGAAAAATACACCGCAAAATTCCTCACCAAATCTAGTTAAGCCAAATCAGCAGCTGCCAGCATTGATTCCAACGAGTAATATCGCACAAAATGTGAATATGCCGGTGGTCATCGCCTCGCATAATATGCAACAACAACAACAACAGCCACAAACAGTGCAAACTATTCTCAATGTAAGTTACATCATGCAATATATTATTTATTAATTTAACGATAGAGTTTAATCGTAAATAAGGGAAATGCACTATATTATTTTAAATGCCGAATAATCATGTTTGGGAAGTATATCTTTTTTTATAAGCACTAGTAAGACCCAACTTAGTGCAAAGAAGACGTTTCAATGCGTTAAACACCTCCAAAAACATCTTAACGCGTAAATCATGCGGGTATATAAAACTGGACATAATAAAATAATTTTAGTTTTTTGTTGTATTTTGTAATATATTTTATAGACTTTTTTAGAACAATAGTGACCTAACTGAAAATTTTCAGAATTTTTGGTTGCATAAAAAACCTTATTAGTCTAGTTTTTGTTCAGCCAAAAGGTTAATTTTTATTTCAGAAACAAAAACGGAAAAATCTAAATTTCATTCAGCCAATAGTTTTAAAAATTGGATAGGCCAGCTGGGCGTTTCATATTCATTCTAGTCTGCAAATTGAAGGTCCTCATTTTCCGCGGAATGACTTTTATCAAAATTATTATAAAATAGATGATACATTGGTGAGATGTATGGTTTTAGCTCCTGCAAATCTTTATATTTTACGCGTTCTATTTCTCGTCCTTTTTCATAAAGCTACGTTAAATTAATTGAAGGACGATTTTTCTAAGCTACTAAACTTTTAGCGATGATGTTGACATTTCTTTGAGTATTTATAAATTTGTTTGTAAGAGTTTATTTTGAGTGTAGCAAAACCATTGAATTTTGAGCCACTCTACTTTCCATGAGATATTTTTCTATTTGTTATTAATTTTTCGATTTCGTTTGTACTTTTCATATCTACTGAAGTCACTGTTACTATCTTAAAATTGCTTTGTATTCTTTCGAGCAGTATTAATTTCGTTATCTCAGTGGTCCGGGATAAATATAAAGGATATTTTTTTTTCAAATCTTCATCGCAAGCAGGACATGAGAATTGAGAAATTTATGATATGAGACATGATATGCGAAATTTATGATCTATTTAGGTAATGCTATAATTTATTAAGTATTAAGTGTTGTTTTGATGTATCTGTATCCCTTCTATCTCGGTTTTCCTTCTATGTTTGAGGTCGTACTTGTATCGTAAATGTACTTTCCTCATCTTCTTCCGTATTCTGCCCTTGATTTCCGCAGGGTTCTACTGTCGGTCATCTCTTATTTCTTGTCTTTATCAACGACATTTCCTCTGTTACTCATTCGTCCTGCTTTTTCTGTATGCTAATGATTTCAAAGTGTTCAGAGTAATTGAGTCTACAAACGATTTCCTACAACTACAAAATGACCTTCGCATTTTAAATGATTAGTGCGTAAGGAATTTACTTGCTCTGAACATATCGAAATGTCATCTAATGGCTATACACGCAAAAAGCTTTCCTTTATGTTTTCATATTCTATTTCTGGATCCCCTTTCGACTACTGTAGAAATCTTCAAAGACCTTGGTGTGATTTTTTATTCGAAACTTAAGTTCGATGTACTTTTGCATACATTACATCCAAGGTTTCTCGGTTGTCCGCTTTTGCCCTCAGGAACTGCCATCCGTTTGCATACCTTGTCTACTTGTATATATCTGTTTTATTCGTTAGTTTGTAGTGTCCTCGAGTATTGCAGTCAAGTCTTGTTTCACCATCAATATAAGACTGATGCGGTGGAACTCATACAACAAGATTCACCTGCTCTTATTGCGAGATTTCACATTCCTTATTGCGAGTGTAGTGATAGTTTATCCTTCTTCCCGCAAAAAATGTATGTCTTGCCCCGCGAAAAATAAATGTCTTCCAACGCGAAAAATGAATATCTTTTTTCATCAATTTGGATTGTAATTCAGCTATATTTGAAATTTGATATTTCCGAATTTGGCAATCCAGCTCGTAAAATTATAAATAAATAAGCCCGTAAATTTTCTATTGGGATAAAATCTGATGATTGGGGTGGAGTCTGTATGACTTTAGGGCAGTGATACAGTGCCACTTTCCGGCAACGAATTATGTTTGGGATCGTTATGTTTATAAAAATGCAATCGGTCAACTAACACCATTTTATGAGTAGTATTCTTCAAATGTTGTTTGTAATTTTGTTCATTTTAGGCTTTAAAATTCAAATTGCCAACCCAATAGTACAAGAAATACCCTCGAACCCCCGCCATATTTTACTGTGTTTTCCTTTTGTAGTCCTGTTTTTACTTTCGCTATATTTTCTGTCTGTTTTCTGTCGTCGTTCTGTCGTGGTGGAAAAGCTTATTTTCAATTCGGTTAATTTGGTATATATTCTGAACACGAAATTTAAAAATCTTTTAATGAATTTTCTGTTTCATTCACATTGCATAAAATTGAAATTGCAGAAATTCATAGGATCTTAAAATTGTAAACATTCGGATTATAGAATCTTATAAATTACTTAAAAGCCCCTAAAACAGTAGCAACATTTCTCTGCAAATTAAATATAATGAATGATTCTCAGCTGTACACTCGGCTTTTACCTCCACCACACATGTAAATTTTACCGTGCCAACCCAATTTGCGCAAATCCAATATATTGCAGTGCAACGTTTACGCAAGTCGAGCTTTGTGGCTTGCGCTTTCGGGTACAAATCAGTTTGCGCAAGTAAACGCATCCCTGCACCTGCACGTGTAGCAGGCTTATTATAGTAGGTACAACAACGCGCTCTCATGTACCGACTTTCGAACTGTCTTGTGATATCCGATGGAGTGGATTACATCTAAAATAAATAGTTTTTCTCTTTGTTGAGACGCCCTCTGATGTGCCCCTATATTTGACTCAATCGCAACGCTGGCAATTCATTATTTCAAACTCATCCGAAGTCAACTTTAACGTTATTTTCAGATTCCCGTAAAACATTAAAAATAGTGCAAATCGACACATCTTTGAATAATTTTTTCCTTATACTTATACTGTGGGATTTTATTCGACATAATCAATGTTTTCTAGAACTTCTTTTGTCTACTTTTTGACTCGGTTTCCTCCCCAACTAAAATCTTCTGCCCCGCTCATTTAAACTTTAATTGAAGTGTCAGATTCACAAAATATAACAAATGTGTCTACGAGAAATTTGAATTTTAGCACCACTACACGCGACTACTTGCGTTCACTGAACACATGACGGAACGTGATTAATACAGTTAACATTTCTCTGATAAAAACTACGCCGGCATTAATTTAGGCAATACTTAATTCAAAAATAAATTTTCCTAAAATTATGTTTTGTCGAAGTTTCATTCAATTTGCAAAAGATTCCATTTCAATTGAAAACGGTTTCACTTAATCTGGAAATGCTTAAAATGCTATAAAGTAATCGAGATTTCAAGTATGGCATTTTCTCAATTATATTTTCTTTAGCCACAGCAACAAACTATAATGAGACCTGTTCTGACGACTAATCTCCAAAGTGGACTAGCGTCCCTTCCACAAGGTTTAACTTTGATACAAAGAGGAGCTGGTCTGCAACCGCAGTTAGTTCAAGTTCAAAACACTCAACAAACATTGCAACAACAACAACAGCAGCAACCCGCACTTCACAGGACACTGATTACGCAACCACAAACTCAACCTCAAATTAGATCCCAAAGAATTATAATACAGCAGGATCGACAAGCAACTATCCCTCATCAGCAGCAGCACCAGTTGCAAGAACTTCACACAACTCAACAACAACAACAGCTTCAAGTAACACCTCAGCCTCAGCAACAACCTCAGAGAAGAGGATTATCGCTATCGGTGAGTATTTTGTTGATTTAATCTATCCAATTCTAACTCATTGTTGAAAAGATATGCATGTAAAAGATATGAATTTTAATTTTTTAGTTTGTAAAAAGGCTTATTTTTTGTTGAAGCCCCCACAAATGAAAAAAATCGTGTTAGAACAAATCACAAAAGTGATATGGATTTAAATTGTTTTTCGTTTACCAAAATCACGCTTGTTTAAGATTTCGTTCCTTTTATTAAATCCAAAGATAAATATCAACTTTCTTAAAAATATAAATTTTTATTTGATTCTCCAAAAATTCAGCTTGAACTTGTTGTCTTTTATTTTGCAGTTTGAAAGTATAACATAGCGTTTAGACTCTTAAATAATTTAGTGTAACTTACTGGTTAGATAGTTAAAACAGTACGAAATTTTAAAGTTAATATTAATTTTCAGAATGAACACGTCATTAAAGCGCACGAAATGTTCCGAAAAGCGAATAGAGTCAATCGACCCGATAAAGCTCTGATATTAGGATTTATGGCAGGCCTTAGAGAAAATCCGAGACCGAATCCGGAAAATGTGATCGTTATAAAACTAGGAGAAACAGAAGTAAGCTTTCTTCGAATACCATCTATTGATCGTTATCGACATTCTCTTCATTTACAGGAACATGTGAAACAGGAAGATAATACCTCAGCACTGATGTTGGTTGAATCATTGATTCGTTTAGATTACAATACAGGCGAATGGAAAACGTTTCAAAATTATCGACGGCTTGATCAGTCATCTCAGCAATCGAATCAAGATTCAAGTTTATCACAAACGCAGAACCCAGTGGTGATATAGAGCATCATAATAATTTTTTATAATAAGAAAACTAGTAAATTACGTATTTCAAATAGCATCCCATTATAAAAGAAAAAAAAACTGATGAGAAAAAACAAAAGAACAATCTAGTTATCAACTAAGAGTTGAGATTTTATTAATAAAAATAGATAGGAAAAAAATTCATAATAAAAATAATATGTTTTTATGTAATATTACAGCTCTTGTTAGGGAGCTACTAATGTAAAGTTAGTGTTACATAAAAATAAATTCTTGATCATAAACGGTTGTTTCGATTTTCTTTGAAAAAATTATAAGGACTTCATCTGGAAAATGATTTTTTTTTGAGTATCTGTTGAAATTTTATGTTTCTTCATTATGGCTTCGAAGAGGATTCAAACAAAAATTAAAATCCAAACTCTTGGTAAGAAGGAAGAAACCGTTTCTGAAAAATCAAGGATTGTGGCTTTTTGGCAACGTAGAAAAAATGTAATTCATCTAAACAACAGTCCGCAATTCATAAGATGAGCTGCTGATCTTTACGTGAAGCAGATGTGATAGAATTTTGGTTGCAATTACCATTAAATGTTCATATGATAAGCATTCTGTTATCAAAAAAAAGCAACAAGTATTTTACTTTCCTGAGTTTTGAAACTCATGGGTATGATAACTCTGGAAACCTGTCTACACTCTGGCTTCCAATGCTGTCACTGGATGAAAGTAGTACATGGTCTTCGATACAGATTGCTTTTACTGGTGCGGTGGTTTTCTTAAATATGAGCGTGAAACATAATAATCCAATATTTTAGTCCGCTTATGATCTACCAAGTGAGGGAGTGCAAAAGCATGAACACTAACAGTTTAGTCTGACGTCATCAATTTATATCTTCCGGCCTGATAGAGCATAGAGACGGTCATGGTAATCTGCATGCTGGCGCTTGCTTGCAATTGCCTTAATTACACCAATATATGAAATTAGAATTACTTCTCCCGGCATTGAGTGATTGCTTATGAATGTGCATTTTAACCGCAATCGCTTTTAGCACAGCCGTTTGCAGGACTTCAAACTGTCGAATCTCGTTGAAAAATATCTAAGCTATATTATTGGATGCCGTTTTGTGTGGTATCGCGCCGCCGCGCCCGCGCATTTAAATCAAAATAATGTTTTCAAAAGCTCATTAGCTTTTTTGGAAAGCACATTTGAAACAACTTTAATGCATTTCCATTTTCTTGGTCATCCATTGGAGGACAACGCAATTTTAGTCTTCAGTTCACATAGCATCGTTTCTGTGGAAATTAGGTGTGGAGCATCCATCGGTCTGCATTGGATGAATCGGTCGATTTCTCTATAGTGGTTTTCTTTCTGAATTATCAATACTCTAAGTGAAATTAATGGCAAAGTTGTGAGTTTAGAATCAATAGATATTTGTGATGTAATGGAATCAAGATTCTTGGTAAATAAACAGTCATACAAATTAAACAATGTTCATTCAACCGCACTAAATACTCTGCTGAAAGCTATTTATTTTGGGTCTTCTGACAATCAGTGATTACTAAACATATTTCAAATGAAAAGAGTGGTTAATGCACAATAAATGATAGTTATTTGAATTTTTGGACTTCGGTTGCAACTTTCAAAATGAAGCCTTTGCCGATTGTGCCGTAATTATTTTACTATTGAATAGTTTCCTTCTTCACATCAAGATAGTCTGATAATAATACAATATACATATTTATTTCAACTGCAGATAATAAGGCTAGTTGAACAATTTGAAGTGCTTCATGGTGCACTATGCTATTAAAAATATGTAATATGCGAAAACATTGAAAGGTGAGTGTTTAGTGATTATTCTAAGTTACATAGTCAATTATAAATATATACTGACTTGACGTTCAACTTATATTAAATGTTATGTATTTTATTTATTAAAACATTGTTATGCATGAAATATAAGTTGGTTCCGTCAAAAAGTTTCAAGATCGCATACATAATATTACTGAAAGAAATATTTGTACATAATTTCCAATAATTTATAAAGTTAGACTGTGATGTTATCAAAACGAATCTGCAAATATAGAGAGTTCAGACTTATATTTAAGCCATCATTAATTATTAAAATCAGCAGATTTTAGGAGAATCAACCCAATCAAATTTATATTACTGCCACACAGACAACGGTGTTATAATTGACAAAGGTATAAATAGCAAACTTTCAAAATGGCTTCAAATTTTCCGGAAAAACCAATTGTGTACGAGAGTAAAACATCAATTAACCGACTAACAGAAATTAGTTTGTATGCTAATCGTACTTTCCTACTTCAACATTATCATAAGGTTCAGCTTCAGTCAGTTGTTTTTTGGGGGGTCAGTTAGCCTTTGGCACCTTATTAACTAGATCGGAATAATACCCCATCTAGACTAACTTTCAGTTTCAAACATAAGGAAGGAATTTATATGCTCTATATCCTACAAATAGTCTCAAAACATATAAATTAACCGGAATAGAGGCTCTTTTTGGTAATTTTCGGAACCGATAACTTACAGGCAACCAATAAATCACTTGAAACGTGGTGCCAGAATAAAAAAAAACTCCACAAATTGCAGTCAGCCGCACGTTGAGACGTAGGAGTATTTAGTTCACTGTAGCTTATACATAACTAAAGATGTTTTAGAAGGTTTTCATTTTGTAGGGGCGCTCTCCTGTAGGGCCAGAAATTTCGAAGCAATTGATACTGCTACAAAATACCAGCAAACGAAATTCGTCTTCAAATGACCATATCGTCTTGCATAATCTTGAAGTTTTTCAACGGCATCACTGGGTCCGATTTTTTCAATGCCAGTTTCACTTTTCGTCCTTTATCCTTAGCGGACAGACGGGTCCAAAGATTTTTGGTGTTTTTTTGTGCGATAGTATGTAGTGACGCCATTTTGAGACAAACAATTTCAAGTTGTGTGGTGGTTTTTTTTAGATGACAAACAGTACGTGTGTACTATAAACAAGTAAGATTTTTGTTGAAGTTTTTTTTGTCTTGAATATTCGGTGGCTGTTGATAGGCTAGTTTATACGTAGAAACAAGTCTGAGCTTATAAAAAATGGGGTCGGAGCCCCCGGACAAACAAGATCTAGACCAAGTCCTAAATAAAAGTACGGTGGAAAGGGAAAAAATATCTAATAAAGAATGGTGTGGGATGGTGTCAAAAGGTGCGAGGAAGGAAATTGCGCAAGATGAAAGAGCGTAGTAATGAAGTAAGTAATAAGGGAAGTTACGACATTACACCGAGCCAAAGTAGCCCGGTTACAGTTGAAGCAAACAGAAATCCAAATAGGTACCAAATTTTGAAAAAGGTGCCTAGGAATACCTCAAAACACGGCAAACATCATAACGCTCTCTATTGCTAATGAATTACCCAGTAATCTAAGAACACTACAACTCTCAGCCAAAGAACTGTTAAGACTTAGGGCAAAAAATCGAGGAAAATTCATGGAGATTGTTAACAGCAGACCAATGTCCAACTATAGGGCTACGTACTCGAAATTTAAGCACTTGTTTGACCAAATTAGAACTACCAACACAGACTGCAAACCGGATAAGTTAAAGATTGTAAGCAAACGGGAGGAAACGTTCAGCAGCATTGATAGAAACAATTTTAACAACATCAAATTGAAAATAGACTCAATAATTAACGATGGCAAACAGAACAACAGCCTTATTTTGTTTAGTGATGGATCAAAGAATATTCTGGGTGCCGGAGGAGCTGTAATGATGGAAAATCAGTTATTTGTTTCTGTAATTTAGATGGCAATAATAATTGAAATACGGTTACCAGATTTGTTGACAACCCCTCCTATCCCACAGACCTCGAAAATTCTGCAACACTCTTCCTAATACACAAAGCAAATAATAAATAAGAAAGCTATAATTTATATAAAAGAAAATCCGATAGTTAATAAAGATTTGCAATATAAGAAACTATATTAGAAAAAGTTTTAAAAATTAAGAATAAGTGTGAAACTAACAAAAAATCGTGTAAAAGTCGGCTGTTGTCTGCTAGTCAGGAAGCCAGGACTTTTTTCTGCAAGAAGCAGAAAAAACCGAAGGAAAAAAGTGCCAATTTGAACTATAGTCAAGAAACTTTGATCATTGTATATGCCTACAATAAATCAGCCTACTTTGGATCTCATGTTCTGGATTTATAAAAAGGAATACCGGCAAAATGAATAATTAGCGTAAAAAAGAAATAATAAGTAATACGTGAAGAATTTGACATCTCGAATAAATTAACTAGGCGATAAAGGTTGACCATGATCAACATAACAAGTCAAGTAAATGGAGTTGGATTGCTACCCAAACTAAGCAACAGCTGTAATGACTTCGATCAACAGATCCTTTTCTCTGACCAGGAGATTGCTTCCTCCTCTTCAAAGCAATCCAAGGCTCTGGTACTCCAATATATGCGAGGAAGGATGATTTTGACTTCCTGACTGCATGACATCGGCCCACGTTTGAGTCGGTGGAGAAACTTGTTGGGTTGGCCAGGATTAGATTTTAGTTGTTTTCCCGATGTTAACAATGATGAATAGGAAATGTGAAATACATCATCGATGGCCCAAAAATCAATAGTCCCGCCATGGCTTATTTTCGCGTAGAGGATTAAACGTCTCAATTTTGCCTCACCGACGTCCAGTTAGCATTTTTGGATATTCTAAACGAATTCTTCTTTATCGATGAGCACTGGGTGCCTGATTTTTTTTAAAGACTGGCCCAAAAAAGTTTCCAAGGACTAAACAAAGCTTCTTTTGGTTGGCAGCAGTAGCACATGGATTTATTCGTGGTCGATTACGTTAGGTATGATAACTGACCCCCGATAAGAAAAGGATTCAACCTCTTACTCACCTATCTTTTTCAGATGAGTACCTATCCAATAGCATGCACGGAGAAGCAATTGCTCCCTTTATTGCATACCTGCCTCTGAAAAAGAAATTTGCACTTTTGTGCCTTCACAGTACTTCAATAAAAATTAAGGAAAGTGTGAGCCGAATTTTGACGGCTGCCCACTCTATTTCTAAGCCCTGTTGAGGCCAATGTGCCTATCAGTATCTTGCTCTTTGCCTACGTTGTTTTCGATGTAGTGTTGGTATGTTTAACCGTTTGTGGAACCATTTCCATTTTATTTCCATTTTACGTTTTGTGTTTTCTTCACTTTCACTGTAAGCTCAATTTTTATGGATTGTTGTTAAGTATTATTAATTTGACAAAGATTTGTTTACATATTATTTTTGTAATTTTTCTTGCACATTGCACTTTAATTTTTTTAAAAATTTACTCCAAGAATGTTCAGAAAATAAAATGAAAAAATTTTAATTCTATTATGTGAAATTGAATTAGAAATGTTTATAACATTATAGCCATTGTATACTTATTGAAAATCATTAATATCTGCAAGCTTCTGCATTCGATAAATAAATTCCTAAAGATATCGACATTTAGTCGTCGTGCCCTCGGGACATCCTCGTAAAAGCAAACGTTGCAAAGCTAGCGGAAGCTTCATAATACAATTACAGAAAAGTTCGGAAAAATGTAATTGACTGACTTCCGGTTTGGACAGCGGTCGATGGTAGCTCGAGACTGGTGAAAGTGACTGCGGGTTTCAACGCCTCGGCAAATATAAGCAATGTGACGTTGAACGGAACGTTAATCAAAGGAAATTCACAAACTGATGGATATCTACAGATACCCCCACATATCCGCGTGATAGCACTAGTGTTTTGCTCAGCAATAATGCTCTTTGGACTGGTTGGTAATTTGTTGGTAAGTCTAGCTGACCAAATCTCAGAGCCTGTTCCATTACTGACACTGTTTGAACTCATTTAATTGGAAAAGGATTTTCTATTGTCATTAGGTATCGATTGTGATATTAAAAACGAAGGACATGCGAAACTCCACCAACATTTTCCTCATGAACTTAAGCATAGCTGATTTACTTGTGCTTCTTGTATGTACGCCAACAATGCTGGTTGAAGTGAATAGTAGACCAGAGACGTGGGTACTCGGAGAGGAAATGTGTAAGTATGATATAATTGAAATTGTTTTGAAGTATAGCATTACGTAAATATTCAGCATTTTCCATGTAAGAGAATTTATAAATTCAAAACCTGGTAGTAATCAACTGTGCGAAAAATGTATTTTCGCGTTCAGCTGAAAGAAGTTAATTTTATCCTATTCATTATCAGCTAAATGCTACTAAAAAAAGGCCTAAAGCATTTATTATTTACATTTTCATTCAAAATATTAAATTCCATAAATATTCAAAATATAATAGGATTGCAAATAATACATATTGGTTTGAATAAACTATTCCGAAAAATGCTATATAAACTTATCGATAAATGCTGTATCTATATCTACAACTAACAATGTATAATTTACAAAAAAAAACGAGGCGAATCAAAACATGTGAAAAATTATCAACGCATCCTATGAATTTCGTTTCGTTTCTATGGCTGCATCGGAAATTAAAGGAATGGGAAGCTTTTTGGGGCTATCACCCTAAAAATTTCCAGAACCGGGAAAATGTTCACTAGTGTTTCTTATTTTCATTGTAGATATTCAACACATAAAACAAAACATTGGTTACTGGTTTGACTTTATACATTTGAATGCATTCAAAATTTCTACACCAGAGGATTCAACCCCTACGGGAAGGGGAGATAAGAGCGTCATATCGGAGTAAAAGGCTGGGAGAAAACGGCCGTCTGATGCACCTGAGACTTGTTCAGGAACATCTGCATTGGAGAATGGAGTAAGTGCTGTAACGACATCTGAGGTAGGTGTCTGCCTTGATATCGTGAACCTCTAATCGAATGAGGAGGATGAGGCGGCCATTGGATCTTATGAGGATCTAGACAGCACCGTAATCGATAAAGGTGAAGGTTCTTCAAATTAACCTTCACCACTTCAATCCTAGCTTTCAAACTGGCTTTCACATTTTAATGACATGGACACTGTTGCTATTGTAGTTTACGTAATGCCGAGGCCATTTTGGTGTGCTTCTTGCTACATAGCACACGATGAAGGTTTGCTAGCACTAATAGGGATTTAGCAGCAGCCGCAAATACTCGGTGTATCCCGCGAATAATAGGTGCAGAAGCACCTATTATTCTTACCTTATCCATAATATAATATATAACAATGCTAACCAGTGCAGACGCATTGGAAAAAACAACAACTCCTGTTATGGAATGGGGGAGTTGTTGTTGTTCCCAATGCGTTTCAGCCACACGCAAAGTGAAAAGAGCTTCCTAGATATCTTTGTGTGAAAATATCGAAGGTACGAATGAAGCCAGCCGCATCAAAAAAATTCCGGGTGCATACAAAGGTCATATGAAAGTTGGATTCAAAGCAGCTGCCAGATGCTTAGGACGCTTTCCTAACAGTGAGGAAACATCTCCAACATTACCGTTAGAATGACACAGAAATGTTAGTTTGCCATGCATTTCTAGCGCACACATAAGATGGATTGTATGTTCATCACGGCCGATATTTAACGGGCAGCTGACATGGGCTTGGCTCATGGCCATATATTAGGTTGCTGCAGATAAAATTGCCGATTTAGCAATGACATAAAGTTGGCTGCAATTTCAGTGCATTATTTTGGCACAAGGCGGCGCAAATGATATGACATATTGAAGTATAAATACTGCTACCTTGGTTTATGGAGTCATTTCTGTTTTGCACTTCATAGTTATCGTAAAAACAAAAAGAGAAAGTGAGCATGGAAATGAATCAAAAACGGCTACTTTTACTATACGAATTTAAATTAGAGCACAACGCAACGGAAGCAACGAGGAATATCAACTGCGCATTTGGGCCTGATACAGTTAGCGAACGAACCACTCGGCGGTGGTTCGAAAAATTTCGATCCAGAGATATGGACCTTGGAAGTGAGCCACGTGGACATCCAGGACCATCGATTGATAACGATGAGCGGCGTGCATTAGTGGAGTCTGACCCCCGCCAAATCATAAGGGATCTTGCCGAGAAATTAAGCGCTCTCAATTCGACAGTTTTCCGCCACTTGCAACAACTTGGAAAAGTGAAAAAACTTGACAAATGGGTTCCACATGATCTTACCGAGCAAAACATGACGTGTCGAATGGAGATTTCAAGTTCTCTTCTCTCCCGCAACTAAAAGCAACCGTTCTTGCACCGAATTGTGACCTGTAATAAATAGTGGACTTTATATGATAATCGTCGCCAATCGGCCCAATGGCTAGATGCCGATGAAGCGCCAAGACACATGCCAAAACCAACCCTTCATCCAAAGAAAATAATGGTAACTGTTTGGTGGTCTGTAGCTGGAGGTATCCACTATTCATTCCTGCAACCTGGCGAAACCATCAATGCTGAGAAATACTGTGCTCAGCTGGATGAAATACATCAGAAATTGATAGTCCAGCGACCTAGGCTTGTCAGCAGGGATGGGGTGATACTGCTTCATGCTAACGCACGACCTCATATATCGAGAACAACGGTCCAAAAATTAAACGAGTTGTGCTATGAGACTCTTCCTCACTCTCCATATTCACCAGACCTCTCACCAACAGATTACCATTTCTTTAAACATTTAGATCACTTTTTGACAGGAAAAAGATTTAAAAATGAAGCTGCTGTCAAAAATGCCTTCGAGGCGTTTCTTCGAACCAGAAACTCGGACTTCTACAAAACTGGAATAAATGTACTTGTATCTCATTGGAAAAAGTGTGTTGCATCTATTTGTACTTATTTTGATTAAATAAATTGTCTTTATAAAAAGTTACAGCTGTTTAAAAATTTATTACTAAATCGGCCATTTCATCTGCAGCAACCTAATACAATGTCTGCTTAAGATTTTCGAGAGCGGTATTCATCCCTTATGCAGGAAAAGCATTGCGCGCTAGATCAAAGGATTATAGATCGATTTGCAGAGCTCCTTTTTACTTAAGATCAGTAAAAAGTTGTGGGGTATTGAATAACCAGTGCCATAGGCTTTACTCTGATTTCGAAATAACAGCATGCTTAAACGAGAGGCAAATCTGCTACATACCCTAGTTGAACATACTGGAAAACAATTTGCTTACAACGAGTGCATGCTGGCTACATTTATAGATATCGAAGGAGCGTTCAATAATGCTTTCTAAAACCTAGATGTCAATTTACTAATAATGATGAATAATGATCTAAGGCTAAATTATGGTGATCCTTGGATAAGGACAAACCTTTGTCAGTCATGCCAAAATCTTGCTGCAGGGTACACTTGTTCCAGCGGATATAGATTATACTGTTGTCCAACCACATCTGTCGCAGTGGTTTGAAACTCAAATCCCAAACAGAGAGAATTGAGCGAGGAGTCTATCCCTGGGAACAAGTGTGCTGGAAATATATACCGATGACTTCAAATTTGACCGACAGAGTGGAATAAGGTAAATTTTCCACTGAGCTAACAAAACTGCAGTGTTTTTCGGGCGGAGGTGTTAACGATTCTTAAAGATGCCAATTGGCTCTTCTGTAATCAGATATTCGGGAGTTAATATTTGCATTTTCACTGACAGTCAAGCGGATATAAAGGACGTTGCTGGAATTTACAACTCCTTAAAGCTAATCTTTGAATGTCATACATCTTTTAGTAAGATCTCGAGACATTGTGCATGGTGCCAGGACATAGGAACCTAAAAGGGAACTGTGAATCGGACCAGCTTGTAAAAGCTGGTATGCTTTTGCCAGAAATGCTCTGCAGTCCCCCGATTCACCTTCCGATAGCTTCAGTTAAACTGACTATCAGGAAAAAATACTGAAAGGATTCTGTGAAGTCTTGGGTGTGATCGTTAGACAATTGTGGAAAACTTTTGATATTGACCGCAATAGGGAACTTCTCGATTTAGGAAGGCGACCCCTCCGCGCTGTGGTAGTTGTTTTAACTGGACACTCTCTGGTTGATAGGCATTCGGCAGGGCTGGGTGTCCCTTACAATCACTTCTGCCAGAGTTGTAGTTGCGAAGAGGAAACAGTTTTTCACCTCTTGTGTCCTTCCGTTACTGGAAGAAGTATAAAGTCGCTTGGCTTATATGTATATATTTCTTTCATTCTGGTACCACAATGGGCCTTGTGTTTAAACGTCCCTCATCGTGCCTCATCCAGTCATCTCTTAGTAACAAAAATGACAAATAGCCATATCTGGCAGCCCTATTCTAAAAAAATCTAAATTCTACCAAAATTGTTTACATTGTTTTACATTACACAATTTGATGACTACATCGGAAATTTTAGACCAAAAAGCTTTTTTTTTATATTTTCGAGCAATTCTTCAAGATGGCACCACCGCCACAGGATTGCCAGTATACTCATTTAACTCCCACTCAAGCCCAATACATTGAATTTAATTATGATTTGATCAATCAGGTCCTGACTTCTTGCAAACACAAAATTTTGAATTTTAAAAAATAAACAATTTGGTGAAGGGCTACTTTCTTGCGCTATGAATGATTATAATTGAGCCCGTTTTATTACTTTGCGTATCAGCAATTTGAACAAAATGTAACATGGAATATAATTGTTAGTTTTTGAATTGCTTTAATGCAGTGTGTTCTTTTTTCAATCGTTGAAAAAGCATCAAAATCAAAAACTGTTCGCAAGTTTAATACATGTAACTATGCTCATTTTGTGTTCCTTTCATGATTTGATTGTACTAAGCACAAAATATATGGGGCGTTCGAAATTTTTTCACAACTCCATTGTGGATCACCTGGTAACCTTAAAAATAATAACTATAAAATTAGACTAGGAAGATTCACTACGGTAAATTGAATTCGGCTTTTTTTCAACTGTGTGTTCAATTACTATTTATTTTCCTGTCTTTGATCTAAATTTAATGACGATGCTTGTTTGCCTGACCGTTTAATTTATAAGCTGCGCTGCCACCTTTTAATTTTCTGAAACAAATTTCAATCATCGGCAGACATAAATAGAATTGTTTTCAAAACAAAAACATATATGCCTATAGACAACGTACGTGAAATGTATTTGCTCCTAATTTATCGCACTACACATTTTGGAAAAAAGTCGCATGCGAAAAAGATGTAGAGTATTGATTGTACTATTTGTTGAATTAAACCACCGCATGAATTAAACCACCTGCATGCCATTTTGCTTTCGTTGAAACATGTTATTCAACAATTCATTAGGAAACTATTAATAAATTAGAATGTAAGTAAGGAAAACCATTTATGTGAACTTAGTTTGGATTTTTTTTACACAACATGTTATTTTGGCTATGTATGTAGTTTTTATTCTTTGCAATCAATGACCTTGGTTATCGCTTAAGAAAGTTAAAGGTAAAATTTGTTCAGTGCGATTATATTTTAAAACATTTTTACCAAATTTTAATTTCTAATTTTAACGAGCCGTTACTAAATTCTATTGTTGAGCCTGCAATGCATCACAACTGTGGTGATCTGCGAAAGCTAAGTTGTTTTGAAACAGCTTGAAATGTTTCACACACTTTCCTACTAAACATGATTAATTTTAAAGCCAGCATTCACCTAATTCTTCATATTTCAAGTGGCGGCGAAATTGTATGTTCTGCGATTCATATTTGTTTATTGATTTAAAACTTTTCGAAATTGAAACATTTGTTGTTTACTTTCACAACACAATCATTATCATTTGCAAATTTAATGGTAGAATCTCTTAGCATAGCATTTACTTAGAGTAGCATAATCGAGTCGTGAATTCCCGCGAACCCATAATTCGGATGCTAAAAATATAGATAATTTGGTGACGGGCTATCATTTTTATGCGATGAATAATTTAGAAAATTTCAGTTTGACTGAGTAAAAATATACCAATATTTTTTTTCAAAAGTAACATTTTTTCAGGAGATTCGATGATTTGAAGGTTTTTTCTTTACGTTCTTATTGTAGCTACACCATTGTCAGCACATTGTGTGAATACTTTATAAATGCACAAGTGTCCTTGGAATTTTGTAATCAGCTGACAACAGATTTTCAAAAAATTTCGCATTCAAAGTTATCACATTTCGATATTTTACAAACTTTCTTTGTCTTTTTTTTAGGTACGAAGCGCACACACAGGTACAACATTTTCCGAAATTTTATCATATCTACGTTTACAGCACGTTTAAAATTCGTTTTGCCTCCCTGGTTTTTCTGAAAACGATTTGTTGCTAGGATTCTAATGGTACTTTAAATATCACCAAAATGCCCGTCGGTGTAAAGTTTGCTAGTTTGGAGTCATCTATTTTTTCTTGAACCATTAAACATTTTTAGTCATGCAAAAAACTTCCATCCCGAACCATATTACTTTCAACGGCTCTACCTCTTCAACTCCACAGGATGTATATGGATTTTTGGTCAACTTTTGTTCTTCTTCCTTTAGAAATTTTCTCCCCCTTGTAGAGCCCCCTTATTTTCTTTTTCTTCCTCCTTCATTTTCTCTACCTCTTTCACTTTCTCTAATCCGTACGAATCCGATTGAAGTTGTGAACTTTGCTGTGAACTGAAATTATTACTCAATTTCGATTCGCTTTCCAATAGTGGATCTGATTGTATTCCAAATTTCTATGCGTGATCCATGTTTTCCTCATTGTGCGACCCCTCTCTATTCTTTATTCTCTATTCTTATTCTCTATTTATCTAATTTTTAAAGCTGACGATGTTTCCTCCGTCTTCAATTATCGTCCTTTTTCACTTGCTTCAGTAAGCTTTCTGAAAAAGTTGTCTTCTCTACAATGCACTCCATGAATCATCCTATCTTCTCTCCGGAACCGCATCGGTTCGTGAGGGGTAAGTTTACTTTGATCAACCTCATCCTCTTCTCTAAAAGACTTGATCTTAGGTCGTCAGCAGGAAGCGGACGTAGTGTATACAGATTTTTCAAAAGCCTTTGACACAGCCAATAATAGATTGTTATTTCATAAAGTCATACAGTTTAGTCATAAAGTCATACAGTTTAGTCATAAAGTCATACACTCCTTTCTTAGTGTTTGTTCTACCTTATTAATCGTGTGTTTAAAGGTATTATTAAAAATTTTTCGTCTCCTCCCTTTTATCCTTCTTCTGGTGTTTCACAAGAGTCTATCCTTGATCTATTACTTTTTTTTGATTTTTATCAATGACCTCCCTTCCATTATCGATTCCCCTATTTTACTGTATGCTGACGATATAAAAGTGTTCCGAGTCATCAGGTCAGCTAATTCCTTGTTCTTGATTGTTAGCAAATGTAAACATATGACCTTTTTGTCTCAAATCCTCTCCTATTTCATTCTTTTATTCATTTTGCAACAACTGTATGTCGTCCGTTAATTAATTCAGAAAATCGGGTTCGACTTTTGATCCTAAATTAAAATTTAATTTCCGTGTTGCGGAAGTTACTGCTAAGGCCTTCAGAGCCTCTGAATTGGTTCTTAATTCTGCTGCTATACGTACATATGTTCGTATTTTTCTAATGTTAGTTCGTTGTGTCCTCGAATATTCTTGTCAAGTATGGTCTCCACGTTTCCTATAACCTTTCTAAGGCTATTGATCGTGTGCAGCGATGGCTTACACGGTATTTATTCTTTGAATTTAATATCCCTTACTCCTCATATGTTCTCCCGTCTTTCCTTTCTACAAATTCTTCCTTTGGAGTAACGCTGATTGTTGTTTGACGAGTGCCCCCTGTTTAAATCGGAGCGAGGAATTACATTGGGCTTCGCCGATTCGATCCGAGCCCGCAGCTCATTACATACCATTCGCGCGTACAAATGTGTATTTCTTTTCCCCACTTGTCAAAATTCCTGAATTTGGGCTTGGTCCACAATCGATCTTTGCATTTATAAGACATTTGAAACAATTTATTCTCGGCCTAAGCGTCGGGGCGTTGGATTTTCGAATCGGTTTCTAATACCTTTTTGTAAATCTTCAGCTTTTTACTAATGTTCGAAGAACATTAGTATTAAAATCGATTCGGCCAAAAATTCATATTTCCATATATATGTATATATATATATATATATATATATATATATATATATATATATATATATATATATATATATATATATATATATATATATATATATATATATATATCATCAAAAAATTTCAGTGAGATAATCTCGGGAACGCGCCATCCGATTGAGCTGAAACTTTCAGGATACATTGGTGTATATGCAGAATAGGTCCAGGTCTCACTAAATGTCAGTTATTGTTAACCTTTTGGCGCCGGCGGCCATTTAAGTGATATTTTTAATATACCTATTATTTCGTACACAAATAATTTTCGCAAAAATAAAGTTGACGAAATAAATTTTGAACGTGTTTTACATGTGAATCGGATAATGCTTTGGAATTTTTTAACCCTATGTGTGCGCTGGATGCCTAAAAAGAGAACGGGAAAATTTGAAAATGTTTAAATTGCGATAACTTTTGACAGAGCTATTCAATCATTACGAAATTTTCAGGACATATTGATATTATTTAGTTGTAGATTTGTGTAGCTTTTAATGAGCGTGCTGACAACCCTGTAGCTAGGGCAGACACTGAAAGTGAAAACCTTCAAATCATCGTTTCTCTTGAAAAAATGCCGTTTCTTCAAAAAAAAAGCCATTTATATGTATATCTTGTGCTTTGTTTACATAACCAAAAAAAAAAAAAGATATGGTATAACGGGCGCGCCTGGTAACCCTTGCCCAATTTACCTATATTTTTAGCATCAAAAACTTCTGTTCACGGAAACTCACGATCCGATGAGCAGAATTATTTGAAATTCACAGAATGTATTGGTCTAAAATAGGACCAGGTCTGATAGAAGTGATTTTGAAATGCGGGCGATTCTGTGCCAGTGGTGCCATCTTGAAAAATCACTAAAAAAGTTAACTGCTTTTAGCCCTATAAATTCTGATTGAATCGTTCGATTTTGACGAAATTTACACAGTAGCGGAACCTTACTTTAAGCCACGTTTGGTAGAAGTTTGGTCGAAAAAATCGGTTGGAGCTGCCAGCTATGATAATTTTGGTGTCTTAAATTTGAAAAAAAAAAATTTGGTAGTGAAAATATTCAAACCATCGAATATTAAAAAACATGTCCGTTTCTTATAATAAAACCAATCTGTATACAAATCTTATGCTTTATCTACACGTTCAAAGTAAAACTTTGGAAATTTCATGTCGGACAAGAACGGTAACCCTCTCCCAGTTAACCTATATTTTTAGCATCAAAAACTTCTGTTTACGGGAACTCACGAACCAATAATCAGATACAGCTGAAATTTACAGAATGCATTGGACTTAAGTAGGACCAGATCTGATAGAAGCGATTTTGAATTGTGGGCAACTCTGTGCCAGTGGTGCCATCTTGAAAAATTATAAAGAAAAAAAATTGCTTTTTGCCCTATGAAATGTGAATAAGTTACCAGATTTTCATGAAATTGACACAGTAGCTGAACCTTACTCTAATCTCTGTTTGGTGGAAATTGAGTTGAAAAATTTGATTGGTGCTGCCAGCTATGGTAATTTTTGTGTCTTTGGTTTTGAAAATTTGCTCAGGAAAATAAAACTTTTTGCACTATAACTTCCAGTGCAGTCATGAAATCAATACGAATTTCATACAATTAATGAAACCTATCATAAACATTATTCAGGCCAAATTTGGATGAAAAGCCACGATAGGGTTGCCAGCTATTGTTGGTTTGGTGTTTAATTGCAATATCTTTATTAAGCGGTTTTATCGTAGAATTTTCAAATGGTAATGATATTGTAGTGACAATAAACAGCAAATATTAAGTTTTCGATTATTTGAAAAAACTCGCTGCAGTTAACCCTAAATTTCTTTATACTCCTATAACTTCGAATGTAATATAACAACGTGAAGCAGATGTGATATATTCTTGGCTTTGATACTGGCAGAAGGTTGCCAGCACGAGTCGGTTGTGCTACTTTTGTATCAATAAATGCTTACAGTTAGTATTCATACCGGAAACAAATAAATAACTAATGTTTCAATTCCCAAAGTTCTGCAAATTTTTCGGATCGCAGCCCCAAACACCAACTTCAGTTACAGTGCTGCAGGCACTGAGCATTTTCTTCATTGATGTTATATGAGATGCTGCTTTCAAAATTATGTGAAATAAGCAATTGATAACGAATATAATTAACCCGTGTTTTGCTCTCATAAACGTTGAAATTCATGCCAGTGGTAATATCTGAAACCTTCCACCATATGAGTTATAATGCATTCTTGAGATCAAAGTAAAACGTGGCGTTTGAAACAGTTTGGCTGTAATAAACAGCTCGTGTGGTAGAATATGCACTCAATATCTGCACGATTCTTCAACTGTTCTTCGAACATTAGTGTTTCTAGCGGTTCAGGTGCGCTAGAGTTTTTTTCTTTTTTCCTCATTTTATTGCCATAATTGGAATTTGTATTCAGTTGTAATGATTTTTTTTTTTTTGAAATAAAGGGTTAAAGATAACTAACATTTGGCAAAACCTAGACTTGCTCCACATATATTTCAGTTCAATCAAATCACGTGATCACGGAATATATATATATATATATATATATATATATATATATATATATATATATATATTTATGGATATATATATACATATATAAATATGTATATATATATATATATATATATATATATATATATATATATATATATATATATATATATATATATATATATATATATATATATACATATATATAGTGAAATTTGTGCGCAATTTCACTTCCTGCCTTAATTATCCTACAGTTTTTCCTGACATTGATGAGCAATCCTTATGCAAGTATTGACTTCGTTGTTGATGGCTTTCCGAATATTTTTGCTAAATCAATTTCCCCTTTTCGGTGGGTTTTGTCTATCACTAATTTTCAATCTTAGTTTTTCATTCGGTACTTTCCTATCACTTTTGAAATCCACGAACATATTCCCCATCCATAAAGCTAGTGACATTTATTTCATCCCTAACTACCATCCCATATCTTTTTACCCTATTTTAATAATCTCCGTGATACACTCCATTTTAAAAGGATAAACTCCTTTCATCTAGTCCTTGTTAGCCAAAGAACAGCATGGATTCACTAAACACTCTACAGTATCAAACTTATTGGCGTTCCGCAAGTATCCATTTTTCGACCTGTATTGTTCCTAATGTTTACTAATGATTTTTTTATCTTTCCTTAACTCACCCTACCTTCTATATGCGGATGTTTCAGAAAGTTTTCAGAGTAATTTGGCTTTGTTGACGACTGTTTCCAACTGCAAAATAATTTGGGGATTTTAGCTAATTGGTGCGCTGTGAACTCTGAATGTTACGAAGTGTCGTCAAATGTCCTCTACGAACAAAAGGTTTCCCCCACTGTTCTCTTACTATGTTCTCGGTTCTTCTCTCAATATTGTTTAAAGGGCCTTTACGTGATCTTCATCACAACTTCAAACTTTTTTTCAACCTTTTCACCTCTCCACATTTGTTTTCCTCATTTGTTCGTAGTGTCCTAGAAAATGGTTGCTGAATTTGGCTTCCTCACTTTAGGTGTTTGGTTGATGATGTGGTTGAGTCGGCGCAACGGAGATTCACTCGTTCCATATTCTTGAAATTTGATATTCGTTATTTTGACTACAGCATGCGCCTCGCCATCCTATAAATCCGTCCCCTTGAGTCACGGAGAGTGTTCCTCGACGAGTGCCTCCTATTTAAGCTCTTTATCTGCTGTATATCAGTAGACTCGTGTTATTTCTTCTCGCCACTCTTGCACTTTACATTATCTACATTTACATAAAGGTTTTACAACTTTTATTCATTCATTCATTTTATTTCTTCATTAGTTTATTGAAAATAATTTTGTCCGCTAATTTCAGCGATGTAATTAAATTTAGCTCCTTGCAATATTTTTTAAATTATTTTTTTGAACAAACTAATGAATGAATAAACTAAAAGTTTCGTGAGATCTTTTCTTATTGAGCCTTTTTTTCATATACACTCGTCCGCATTTGGAAAATCACTTCCCGTGCCTCATTTAATAGAGATATAGTTTGGTAACGAAGGAATCCGACTGTTTTGTTGGACATGTTATTTTGGATAGGTAGAATAAGAATTTAAGACATATGTTTGAATATTTTCTAATCCAATATGATTTAATTTTTTTGTTTTAATTTTCTGAAATAAACTATTATGTAGACACAGTACTTAACACATTTTCTTATAACGTGTTTTTAACATTTTAGGTAAATTGGTTCCTTTTGTTGAGTTGACGGTCGCCCATACAAGTGTACTTACCATCTTAGCAATTTCGTTCGAGCGATATTATGCAATTTGCAAGCCACTCAAGGCTGGATACATATGCACTAACGCTAGAGCCATCTTAATTTGCATTATATCTTGGGTAGCTGCATCACTATTCACCAGGTAAGAATTACATATTGTATGAACATAAATTATCTTCATGGTACACAGCTTCAAAGATACAAAATCTATGCTAACTATAATATCTCGATTCCAAATGCAGCACCTTCTGTTTTAAATGTTCATAATTCTTCTTCTTCTTCTTGCCCCCGGGAGTTTAGGACAAAAACTTGTTGACTTTTTCCAGTTTAAGAATGTATATGAAATTAACCTCTCTGTGTAATATCCTTATAAAAAGAAGAACTAGCTAATTTTCGCATAAATTTTTTTTTTAAGCAGCATTACATTCTATCTCAACTTTCGTCTTATGGAACTTAGCTCAAGTGTAGTCAGAGATGCAACGGATAAAAAAATTAGCTTGCTTACATGTTGAGTATGATGCAGTATGTTACTTTCACCGCTGAGTAAGTGCACTCTTTGAATTTTAAATGTCAAACTGCGACAGCCGTGCTGCGGTGGATGTCGAAGATCCACCAATGAATTGATTTTATATTTAGTAGCGTCCCATTTATTTTTGTTTATTTTGTTATTTTGTGGTGACCCATTTATTTCGAATTATTATATAAATTTAGTTTAGTAAGTTAAGTTTAGTCAATATAACAAGCTTAAAAGAGTTTAGCCAAAAGAAAAATAA
This sequence comes from Nemotelus pantherinus, assembly GCA_963978885.1. NCBI lineage: Eukaryota > Metazoa > Arthropoda > Insecta > Diptera > Stratiomyidae > Nemotelus > Nemotelus pantherinus. The sequence continues at coordinate 24,517,277 of OZ022265.1, forward strand.
TTATGACATACAATGCATATTGGAATGATAATAGGATGAGATAGCCGTCATAAGATTATTTTTGAAAGTTAGGAGAGAAGTTCTGGTTCATGCTATTGAAAACCTTGCAGAAACTATTTATTGAGGTATGTTGGTATTCAATTAGCAATCGTCGGAATCTAGTGACTCTCAATGGCACAAAGTTGACATTACCAATGTCTTTAATAACCTTCCAATCGGGCACGATCTTGTCGTGGTGGACGTAGCCTGTGCATTAGAAGGTGTCACACCAAGATGGCCTGGCAAACAGCATGAGGATGAATCGCAAGGGTTTAATCTCTGAAGGTGGCAGCCAAACTGAATCTGGAAACCCACCCGTAATGGGCGTGCTCAGTATGGCAGGCCCCGAGCCCCTGTCATACTGCATTCCCCAATTTCATGTATGAATGCAATGGAGGAGCCTGGTTGCATAGGAAGCTCACAGATTACCAGCGTGGAAGATTCCATGGCCAGCAAATTTTTGAACTTGCTGATAGCATCTTCTGTGATTGCAGACTCCGGAAAGGCAAGTACAGCTTCAGCTGGATGTCAAACTACGGCCGTGCTCGTGGAAAAGGTACTCTTCGGTAAGCTGAATCTGTGCATCGATGTGAAACATTGGATTATCAGGTATAAAATTATAAGGTATAAAATTTCTTCAGATCAACTTGCAGCATGCCGAGGCTTCATCATTTCTCTTAGCAAAAAAACTGGGAAAACTGCAAGCTGCCCTTATATTGCACTTTTGTTTTTTTTTTTCATTTGTTTTCTCAGGATCAATGTGCTAGTGGTAGAATAATGTCGACAAGCTGAGTAGAGACATTATAGGTAGCTATGATCAGTAAGAGTTGAAGCAGCAAGACGATTTTCTGGCGGAACCGGGAATTGCAGAAGCTCAGGCAAAATACCAGGAAATTATTTTATTGAGCATGTAAGAGCAACACTGAATCACCTGCAGAGCCTCGCAGAAAACTTATAAAAATGTATTGCATACCTTCAAGAAAAAATCATTCAGATCATTCTGTGAGGAACCAAAAGGTGCACGACAGATGTAGAGGCTTTTCAAACTCCTAGAGAATCCAATCGAATCAGTTAAGTTGGACTCCCTAAAATGCCTGGATGTTAATTATGCCAAGTGCAAAAAGAAGTCTCTACAGACTTTAGTTTTCGTACAATGGAAAGACTTGTTGAATGACACATACGCGCTAGGACGCTTAAGTCTAACCCCTTGCATGATGAACAATCAATTGCGCAATCCTGGGAGTAGGCCTTTTATTCTCTGATTTGCAGAGTTGAGGGAACGAGCTCAAATGAGTACGCGATGGGGGTATTTGCGAACATTGAAGGTGCCTTTGACTGTATGCCCTTTGGAGAGCTATGTTAAGCTACGAAATCTCATAGCGTGGACGACGTATAAGTTCAATGGATACGCTCCGTGCTGTCACCGGGATTGTTTCTGTGAGAAGCTGGAGCCGACTGCTACTTGAGAAGGGAGGCGAAAAATAGCTGCCTTCAAGCGGACGTCGTATCAACGCTCCTGTGGGAATGCTAGTTGAATAGCATAGTTGACTAGCTCCTGTTAATTCACAAGAACTGAGTCATGCTGCAAAGGACTATGTGTTTCGGTATCTGTGGTGCCCTGAGTACTACTCCGGGTGCGGCCCTTGATGTGCTTCTCAATCTGCCTCCATTTGAAGTTCCAATTCAGAGTGTGGCGATGATTTCTACCAATAAACTAACACAACTTGGCCTGAGGGAATTCACTAAAATTATAACTTCATTTACTCGATATGGACTTACTCCTTGTACATATCCATATCCACCGAAAATTTCAGCTCGATCGGTTTACGCACGCCAGAGATAATCTCACTGAATTCTTTTGTCGATATACGAGTACGCTTTTATATCTCACTGCAAAAATCATGTGATGTATGTTTATCAATTATATCTGCTGCTTTTAAAATGATGAGCGCCACAGACTCAATGGTGCCAAAAATAATAGGCTAACTTCCTAATTTATTATTCATTAAGCCAAATTGAACACCAGAATAAAGTCCAATTAATTCCCATTTGATAATTAATTGCTTTTTATTAGTGTGTATCTGGTTTTATTTATGTAAAACCAGATACATGTTTTTAATGAATGACCATAGTGTAAGAATATAAAATTAATTCGGTTTTAATTTCTATATTCACTAACAGTTTATGATTTAAATGTCTTTTCTTTCTTCTTTCAGCCCTATATTATTCTTTTCGGAACATAAAACGGAAGAATACATTGATGGAACATTTGTATCGGTATGCTTGACTCAGGCGCAAACTATTTGGACTGTTGGATTTTTCCTCATGACGACCTTCATTTTTTTTATCCTACCAGTTATCATTTTGATCGTTATTTACATAGCGGTTGCGCGTGATTTAATCGCAACAAATGACAGGATGGTGAAAATAAGACCGAATAAGCCAGAGCTTAGTTACAAAGCACGAAAGCAAGTGGTCTTAATGCTGGGAGTGGTAGTTTGTTCCTTTTTCATATGTTTGCTCCCGTTCCGCGTATTGACATTATGGATTATTATTGGTTCACATGACGCTTTTTTGAACATTCGCTTGGAAACTTACTACAATATTCTTTATTTCTGCCGAATCATGCTTTATATTAATTCGGCAATCAACCCGATACTCTATAACATCATGTCGTCGAAGTTTCGAAAAGGATTTTTGAAAATGTGCTTTTGCTGGCGAGTATGCAATACTAAGCTGGAGTTCCGGGTGGGAGTCGAAACTGGGCTACCGAACACTACAACTTCGGTTAGTGCTCAATCACAGACGTTTAACAGAAGAGTTAGCGACAGTCAGACAGGAATGAAACACATAAATGAAACGGATATTTCCCAAATAATCACAGTACGAAGTAGTGATATCTAGTTGATCAAACTTAATAAACGAATTATTATAAAAGGATCCAGCCGACGTTTAGTCTGAACGTTCTACTAAGAACCGAAAGCACCTTTAATTGAGGTCCCTAATGAGAAAAAAAATAGATAGCATGTTGTCTATATAAGTGTGATATAATTGCTTAATAGAATATATACATTACAACATAAACAAGATGTAAGAAATATAAAAACGAAAATTACATCAATGCTAGTAGCTATAAAAAAGGCTACCATATAGTCCATATTTTAAACTAGCTTGAAAGTAGATCAATAATATATTTTAGATGTTCATTAAAATGTTTAATCAAAACAAATAAAAATAAATAGTGATTTTTATAAATGCAAATTTAAATCTAAATGCGCAAGTTTTCGGTCAAAAGGAATGTCGATGACCTATCAAATGAAATCAGTAAGGTTTTGAATATAATTTAATAATGTTTTATATTCACTCATTTAGATCCTTCATATTTTATTTGCTTCCTTACTTCGGTTAAGCTAAGTTTTAAAGTCTGCTGCTATAACATCTTATCTTTCCATAAAGTTTAATTTGCAGTCCCACACCCAAATCTCCGGGTGGCTGCAAAGCAATCTCTCAACAAAGAAGACAGTTCCTCACCTACATTTTAGTTGCCGTGCTGTTTATCGTGTCAGTGGTTTGGTTTACAGCGGGTGGCCTAAATCTGACCGGATCTATTAGGCGAATTAAGGGGACATAGCACCTTCAAATTGAAAAAAAAAAATGTTTTCTTCAAAGGTTTATTTTTAATTGAATAAAAAGACATATTTTAATGAAACTTTTTACACGTACTTTGTTTGTCTTAGACTACATAAACAAAATTGTTCAAAATGTTTTGTGGCCCCCTGTCGTCTGCTACAATTTTTTGGAAAATACACCAAAAAAACCTGGCGTGCATGATAACTGCCCTCAGGAAAGTTTGAAAAAAAAAACTAAAATGGGGTTTTGACCAGCATCAAACCGGCCTTGGAATGAACTAAAAAAAAAATTGGTTGAAAAATAACAAAATGGCGGCGTTTTTTGGAAAATCGAGGTTTTTTCCCCCCAAAAATCGGCTATAACTAAAAAAATTCAATGCCGATTTTTTCATCCGTAATTCATGCTGAGCATTAACATGTGCAGATTAACTTGTTAAAATTTCAGAACGATTGGATAATATTGTTTTTCTTAATCATGCACGCCAACTTGAGAAACGTTGTTTCGAGAAAATCGCGTTTAAAGTTAAAATTCAATATTTTTTGCAATAAATCTTACCGAAAATTAATCTTCGATGCCTGGACCATACAATATACCTTCTTCTTGCTAATACTCCTCCTCTTTCAAAGATTTTTGCTCCCTTCGAGTAGTTCTGGCCTCTTTAGATGCCTCAGTCCAGTGTTTTTCCGCCTGGTTAATTCTTGTAGCATCTCTATGCTCTGCATGTTCCAGCGCACGTTCGGCTATCGTAACTCCCATTACTTGCATTATTTTCACGATAGCCATAAATCCTTCATTAAAAGTACATACAGAAATATTTGCAGCCATATTTAGTACGTTTTTCTCACAAAAAGTATGTTTGGGGCCAAATTCCAAACACAAGAATTATAGCTTTCGTTATTATTCTGCGTAAAATTGCCCAAGCAGCGCTTTAATAAATCTTCTGATGATAAGTCTTCAAAGATAGGCTTTAAAATTTCTTGTACCTCATCATCTAAAGGTGGAGGATGCTTGAAATTGTTTAATGCATTATCACCAGCTGCCTCCGCTTTGCGCCAGTTACACCACGTCGTTTCTCCAACAGGATAATAACACTGTTGAGGGTTCTCATCAGTTGAAATTTTGTGGTAATATGCTGCCCAAATTTCCTTGCGCATATTTTCAACTGAATTAGGATTTCGTCGTATTGTTAGGCCATAGTATGTGGCTAAATTTTTCATTAATTGAAGTGTCAGTTGAACTTTTTTCGGACCTTTTTTTTGGAGATTCTACACTTTTTTTTAGAAGCATCTTTTACAGCTATTTTGTTTGTATTTTTGCCAAGGCTAACTTATTTTTTGCTTCTGTTAAAGGAAATGACTCACTTATCTTTGTCTGCACTTTGGCTTAAGTCGATGTAGCGATATAGCGAAGTGAACGAAAATCATAGAAAAAATGACCTTGGGGCGCTTCGCTATATATACTCATAAATTTTTTTTTTTAAGAATTTCAATTTTATATTATTAAAATCATGTTTTTAAACCTTCATTTCAACATATTCAATCAAAAAAAAATCGGTTTTTAAAAATTTGGAGGTGCTATGTTGCCTTAAGGGGGAGTAAAGCCTAGCACTTGTGAAAAAAATTTGAAGTCAATCAGAGCAAAACTCTCGAAGTTATTGAATACTTAGTCCCATCTCTTCTATCATTGTAGCTCCGACAGCTCGGAGTATAGTAGTCATTTTCTCAAAACCACTTTTTTAAAAGACCGTGTTCACTGCCATTTAAAAACCATATTACCGATTCATTTCAAACTTGGCACACACTTTCTACATGTAAAAAACTTCCCCCCAAAGATAAGTTTTAGAATTCTTTTTTTTACATTAAGTGGGCTTTCCACCTACAAAAAGGCCAAATTTTTCGTGGAAAATAGCAATTTTCACTTAAAATGATCTAAAAAAAATTTAAAAATGAAAAAAATAGAAATCAGAGAACGCTGGTAGGAGGATTTGATGATATTTTGACTAAATTTTAATGTTCTTTGATTTCCAAAAATTTTCAGCTGAGATACAATGAACACCGCAAATCGTCTTTTTCCAAAGACGTTCTCGAAAAACCTTAATCACCGGTTTGTTTGTCGATATTTTCACATAAAAAAACTACACGATATTGTTGAAATGATATCTAATAATGAAGGCTTAAATAAATTTACTCTATCCATATTTGTAAAAAAAAAAATGCGTAAGAAAGTGTTTTTTTTTTCAACCCTTACCCCTCTCCTTTAAGTGAATTCGGTCATAATGTGTTTATGTCAACCTGGCCCAAATTTTGACAAGGACGAATTTAGTCCTCGTTTGTTCATGGCAGTTGTAATTTTGATTAATTTTATTTCATGCACTGTAATATTTTTTTCATTGGGCTTTCAAACATATTGGAATAGTTTTTGCGGGATGACTAAAATTGAACAACTCTTTATTTACATTAAACATTTTAATCTACATTGTAAATTCTATTTTGACAAAGTGGTTTCGAAAGTATGCACTGATTCTCATCAGACACCAGCACACAGTGCATACTTGACTGGCGTGACCACTTGCAGTTGGAAATCATTTAATTTGTATTTACGCTAGTTGTGACAAATTTTAACATCTCCGACTTATATCCATCGATATAATTTTACTTGTAAAGGTTATTGATTGTGCGGCTTTGATAAGCTTTAGAGATGATATACGTTGTCTATGCTGATTTATAGACAAGAAGGGAACCATGATCACAATCAATAACCTTTCAAACATGTTTATTTCAATGATTTTGCGTCAAATGAGAGAGATGCGAACATATATTCAACATACATATATTATTAATGGTCGCGTATAAATCAATTTTTAGGCCGTGTGTGTTTACACCGATATAGCCCACGACCAATTTTAAGTCAGGTCGCTTGAAATCGTGGACTGACCTGAAGCCAGTTTGGGTCGGAAAAATATAGATTATGAAACCACTGACTTTTGCTTTCAAACAAAAGCAAGAAAAGGCCACATCTTGTCAACTTCTGACATTCGGCATGTCTCTGGTTGCAACAACGTTGTTGCAGATGCACTGTCTCGTCTAGAAGAAATCATTCTTCTCAGTACTCTCGACTTTGCCGCAATTGCCTCGTCCCAAGCATTGGACGCAGAGTTGCAGATAATTCTAAAGGACTCAAAATTCATTTAAAAAAAACAACCAATCTTTGGCACCAACGTCGACATTTTTTGTGAAGTGTCTGGCCCAACCATACGACCTTACATTCCTCTTACGTTCAGGAAAAAAGTGTTCAATTTGGAACACAATATAGTAACTCACACTGGTATTCGTGCTTCACGAAAACCCATTGCAACCAAATGCTTGTGAGATTCGATGAACAAGGACATTGCTACTTGAGCCCGAGAATGTCTATCTTGTCAAAAATGCAAAATAACCAGACATGTGAGCAAACTTGTATCGACCTTCTCCGAACGTCTTCGAATGTTTTAAGGTCATTCACATCGACATAGTTGGTCCCCTAACACACTCACAGGCATACACATACTGTCTCACCATAATCGACCGTTTCACGCGTTGGTCTGAAGAAATTCCCCAGCAGTACTGTCAATGACTGTGCTTCTGCTTTACTAAACACTTGGATTGCTAGATTTGGAGTTCCCGAATACATTGTCACTGACCAGGGCAGACAATTCGAGTCAGCGCTCCATGCTGAGCTTGGTCAACTCTTGAGCTTAGAAAGATGGCATCGTACTCTTCAATCGGCTATCATGGCTCACAACGATGCGTCCTGGGCCAGAACACTACCCCTAAATTCCTTTTGGGCTACGATCTTTAATCCGAGAAGAATTCACAGCGTCACCGACACAACTCTTATACGGAGAGAACCCAAGTCTTCCTGGTGATTTTCTTCACGAAAATCTTAGGATGATCAGTCAAACCGACTTTACCTCTGAGCTTTCGGAAACTATGGCAAAACTCCGGCCAGCTGACGCAAAACACTACACAACACCGAAGATATTCATCTTCAAGCAACTCGACTCTTGCTCTCACGTCTTCGTTAGAGTCGATTCTGTTCGTCCACCACTTCTTCCACCGTATGACCGTCCTTTCAATCCTTTCAGGAATAAATCCGTCAATGTTTCAATTAACAGGCTCAAGCCCTGTTATATGTCATCCTCCACGGATCCTAGCTCTTCCACAAAACAGCAAACGTCGGAAACATCGACCACACTATTGCTGTCTTCAACTCCCGAAAAGAGACCAGCGAGAAGACTTTCTTGTGCACCGTATGTATCTCCAGTTGGTAGAACCACAAAGGTGCCACTCTCTTACGCCTCACGATAACGCTGGCAGGGGAGTATTGTGGATACACTTACATAAATATACACTTTTCCACATACAATTTACTACTCTCCACATACTCTTCACTTTTAACAACGTACAGAAACACACTAGTGGGCCAAGAAAAAATATTAAATTGTCAAAAAAAAAAGAAAATTATAAAAATGTCAGATAGAGTTGAAACCAATGGTTGGAACTAAGAGCTTGACACAAAAAGTCATGTAATATTTTAAATAAAGAGAATTAGTAGTTGCTCAAAATAATTGAAAAATAGAATTGATGACTAAAAATAAAAAGAGTGGTTGATTTATTAAAAGATTGCCTCTTTTACAGGAATACTTCAACTATCTCTTCAGGCGAAAAGTTAAAATTGTTTTTGAATGGACTCGAGTCTCTTACTGTGGATTTCAAAGGCTGGGTTCCAGGTAACACAGGAGTATTTAAGAAGAGAGCGTACAAGTGCCGTGTATAATGATCTTGTGGCCCAAAAGCTTTTAAATTCCTTGGCACGTCGTTTAATAAAACCAAGCTGCTTATTCGCACGAGAAAGAATTTTGTTGTAGTACAAGGCTAAACGAAGTATCCCATCCAAGACAACACCGAGATCAGCAACGCTATAAACGCGAGTTAAAGGGGTAATCTGGTTGCATATTTTCAAAGTTTACACCTTTAAGAATAAACTTTTAAAAGGATTTCCGGAAATTCGAATTATTTTTGGAGTTACAGTTATTTTTCTGACACGCCAACTAAACCAACAAACGCGACCAACAACCAATTAACCGCTCCGAGCTTCGAGCTTCTCAAGCTTCTAAAGAAGTTCGAACTGCTCGTATGGCTGAAAGAGCTCCCAAAAATCTCACTTTTGAAGTTGAAGAAGGAACATTGCATGAGACGGGGATCTCTGATTGAAAAAATCCAAGTATAACATACCATATATACGAGATTTAAACGCGTTTTTTTTTTCGAAACTACTTTTTTCGATACGGTTGACATGATATCTCTAGTTGTAATTGACCAATTTACGTGAAATTTTGCACCAACCATCTTAACACTATTAGAATTGGTTTGACGTAGGGATTTTTGAAACTTTTTTGAAAATACCCAAAGTTGAAAAAATGAGGCAAAAAACGACTTTTTTTTTACATGGACGCCATTTTGTGAAAAAAAAAGTTTTTTCAAATCGCTTAAGTCAGACTAATTCTACATTCTTCTTTTTACAGAATTCACCAAAAATGTATGTTTCAGGTCACCAGGAAGGTTGAAATCATGTCAAACATGAGACAAGTTTTTTTTTTTTGAGCCTTCACTTCGCCGGCCTGTATCTACATCAATGTTTATTTTTTTTATTTTTTGAATACATTTTTATACTTTTAAAATGTTCATAAAAAACTGATCAAAAAATAGATACCAAAAATATTTCTGTTTTTTTTTATTGCGTCTGTAAAATCACCTCAAAATCGAGCCTCTAGACCAGAATACTGCCTTAATAAGGTGATGCCGAGAAAGTAAGTGCACTGCGTAACCGTGCATTTACGGCTAAAACTTATAATTTGGCACTTATCAATATTAAGTGAGAGCTTGTTTATATTGCACCTCTGAACAAAAGAATCAAGCTTGGATTGAAGAAAAAGTGCACAAAAACTAACATCATCTGACAGACCAACTAAATTTTGCATATGAGGTCTTACTTGAATGACAACTTGATTATTCGAATTGCACTATCTATAGAAGAGATCGTAGCTCATTATCTGCCGATAAACTTTCGTGTTTATCACAGTAAACAACACGTTAACATTTTCAAAGGTCAGTGATTTCAATATCAATACATACAACAGCTGTTCGTTTCATTTCAATTAGGATGTACAAAAATCATTAACTCGACTTTTCGTTTACCTCCTAATGATCAAAAGCTCAAAATTACTCAAAGCTTATGAAAAGTCTCCCAAAGGCAGCTTTTCTCGTGATTGGCATCTTTAATTAGCCGATGCTAGATTGTCAGCAAAAAATTTGATTAGTAGCTAGCAACGATCTTTGCTGTAACTTTGAAATCGAAGCCTTCCCCAACTAAATCTTGCCCAATTCAATGGCATAGGTAAAATAAATAACAGGAAACTAGATATATTTGTTTCAAATCACGAAGTGTCGATAAAAAGCCACTGCTTTTTCTTACTTTTAGAAGATTCATATCATTCTGCTCGTAGTAGAATTTTTTTAAGATTTAAGGAAGGCAAACTATACTTCAATAAATGATTATCTATGATGCATAAGCAATTTATCTGTTGATACGAATATTAAATTGTTTATCATATTTTGAATGCGATCGTTTATAAACATGTTCTCTTATAGATGCTAAGACCTATACTTTTTTCCACAAGTTCGCAAGCAGCACTATGCTGGTTTTGTACAATTAAGATCTGAATGCAAATTTAAAATAAAATATGATCGAAAAAATAAAAGTATCGCTTACATAAATGAATTTTGTATAACTGCATATACTTCTGGTACTAAATCAAAAATTTTATTTGAAACGACACTGAAATGGAGAATATGTTTGCCTACTACTTTTCAAGAGTTTAAGTCCATTCAAAACAGGCGAAAAACAGTTCAAACTTCGGAGCAATTTGCATAGAGCTGAAAATTGGTACGTATTTTAAAAACATCAATTCTAAATAAAAAGTCTACATCGATTCAATTTAAAATTTTATTCAAGGTCAAAGGTAAAACAATCAGTTTTTCGCAAATATCCTTTCAATTGTAAGTTTTCTTTTGAAAATAGTTGAACAAAGTGTGTAGACTTTGATTGATAAAAGATTAGATACCACTTTCATCTCTTGGCGCATTTTTTACGTTCAACAATTTTTCTGGTAGCACTTATTGTTTAAGATATATTTGCGAAAAACTGATTATTTGAACTTTGACCCTACATAAATTTTCTAGCGAAAGTAGGATCTTTGGAGACTTTTGACATTTTATAAACAATGGTGTATTTAAGATCTGTGACAATTTTCATTGCTTATTCCGAAAATGAGTGTCTATTTTGACTACTACATGGCCGTAGTGACTTTAACTCCACATCAATATGAATCTCATCTACTTTTTTTCGATCTTACAATTACGCTTGATTCGCGTACTGCCAAACTTATCTCAATTGGCGACAGCAAACCTGTATTATAATTCATCAATAAATCATTGTACTCAAATTTTAGCGTTTCCTCTTCGCCGTATTTTTAATTAATCAATCTTTTCCTTCAATCTGCAAATCATCGTATGTTTACGTATTCATAAATGTTATGATAAATCTGATGTTAATAGCATCTAGTCTTCAACATTCAAAGTTGTTTAGAGTCTTGTTACTGATTTTACCGATATTAGAGTTTTGATATCAGAGCAACATGATCTTTGCCGAGGTAAATCAACTGCTATTGACTTAATATCTAACCATAGTTTCATGGTCAAGTGGCTGCCAATCGGAGAGTCTTGCCGAAAAACACACATAGCCACATTAGATACCCGTTGAGATATGTTTCATATGTAAATCTTCGGCGTTTTCTGTGCAACTGCACTCTGTTATACTGATTTCAATAAAGTGTTTGCTATTTTGATTTTGTATGTGCTGATGGAAAAGCTTGGAAGCTTCGGTGCTCGCGGAAATTTACACCTCAGTAGACAAAACGACTATGTTTATGGTTGACAATTAATAATCAGTTTTAACAAAAAAAGGTTTAAAACTATGATGTTCAACAGGGCTCTCATTTGAGTCCTTCTTTCCCTAACATTTAATCCCTCAAACTTTCTTTTGACGGAATTCATATTATAAGATGCAATCGGATTCAATGGAAAGAGTGTAGAACTAGTTTTTATTCTAACACTTAAATTGCATATTAAACATGACCAAATTAACAATTCGATACTTAAGCACGAAGATATTCAGATGTCTTATTTTTATATAATGCATCATAAGCTCTTATTGATGTGCCAATCCTTCTTGAAAAATGTTTGCTAATAGTTCCACTATCCAGATAAATCAGGCGGCGCGATCTTTTTCATTTGCCAAACTATTCGAATAATTACATGCGTGAGTAAAGTTAATGAGAAGATTCATTTACCGATAGTTTGGCAAGCTTACAAAACTTAGCTTGTAATTTATAAGATTTCAATTTGCATTGTTTTCTATTTTACTTCTTTGAAAGCATTCATGCTATTGCCAACATTGTACCATGAGACTTTGTTCCGCATATTCAAATGAAAAACAAAATAATATAAAATTTCAAACAAAATATAATACAATTTAATCATGAAGAACAAAATAAGTTCAATAGAAAAACTGCAGAAGTACGTTAGTTCCCAATCACATGCTGGATAGAATGTATGCTGTCGACATAGTCCATAATCTTTTGCTTCATACACATTGAATCCTCTTCTCACCGTGCCACCATTAAAGGTATTGAGGCCAACGTTCCAAATATTTGTATCGCGTTTTGCCAATAGCACCTCGGCTGAGGGTATGATATTATATGCTTCAGCTATACTGGGCCACATTTCCTCACCCCTACGTATACGAAATTGACTAAGGACAACCTGGATCAACAAACCATGGCCTCGTTTCGAATCATGCTTTCTCCTGGCTTGGGGAATGCTCTTCAAAACAAGTTCTGGGTACCGCGAGGTGCCTTAGTCAAGAAGCATATTCCAAGACCTCAGAGGAACTTTCGCTCGAATGAATCGCGGAGTTTTTGAAATAGAACGTACATTACGAAAGCGCTCGTGTTCTAAGGACTAAACTAAACACATTGAATATCTATTTTCTTGTTCATCTTCTGATCAAATTAATTGCTTTACCGAAACATGGTTAACTGACAATATTTACAATAACGATATCTTCCTACTTCGCACTGTTGTTCGCACTGTTGTGCTTCAATGAAAAATGGCAGTGGTGGTACTTCTTGATAGTAGTGATCAACAAGTGTGGCGGTAGTCTCTTCAAGGATAATTCTGAAATGAGTTCCTTGCTTCTTCTGTTTTTTATTCCTCTGTTAATATTTACGATCAAATCTTTTCCAGGCTCTCCAGTTTCCTCAACAATCGTCTCTTTCTTGCTTCGTTTTTAATATTTGTCTACTTTAACTTGCCGAACCTAGTGTGGAATGCTAACTTTTCTTCTAAATTTTCCTCTACTACCATTTCTTCAATTACCATTTGCTTTTTTTCATTGTCTTCACTTTCTCAATTGAAAACTCTAGCCTCATTTCTCGCTTCACTGCATCTAACCGTCCCTGCAAATCAAATGATGCTCCTTGGTTTTGGCATGATGAGGCGTCTGCCCCTCAAGATGCAGCTCGTGCTTAGTATCCAGCTTCGGGCTATCACGAATTCTTAAAGATCCGATCAGCTAAATATTTCCAACGTTTATTTTCCTTAATCTTATTATTGCTTCCAATACACAAGAGACTTGTGATCTTGTTGCAATAAACTTATCTTGTGAATTTCTTCATTCCCCTTCGTCTTCCATCTATTTTATTCATATCAACTGCCTAGAAATTGAGTCGTTACTTGAATGTCGGCTGTAATCCTGACGTCATCTCAAACCTTTTGGCTAAATAACTTTCATCGTTCCTGTGTGTTCCTTTGTCCGTTACTATCAACCTCAGCTTCTCTTCTGACTCCGTTGCATTTCAATTTATCACCCAATTCACCTCCTTCCTTGCACGGGTAAAGAACACGAAAGAGTTGTTCACAACAGCCTACTTCCTATCGTTCATCTTTTTCTTGCTCGTGATCACCGTGGCTTTATGAAAGGCCGATCTTCCATCTCTAGCTTCTTAGCCTTCGCTTCCGAATTAGACGAACAGAAGCAAGTTTATGTTGTATACACCGATTTTGACTCTGTTGACCGGAAGCTTCTTCTGATTTTATAATAAAAGTTCTACCAAACTTCGCTTACCCTAAGTATCATCCACCGCTGAAATCGAATGACTTCATCGGAAGTTATAGGACAAAAATAATTTTTTTGGGTGATTTTTCAAGATAGCACCACTGCCACAAGGTCGTTTCTTCTATCTAACTTATATCAGATCTGCTCCTACTAAATACCAATATATCCTGTCAATTTCAATTCAGTGTGCTTATTAAAAACTCCGGGTGCTATAAATATAAGTATTTTAATGAAGGGCTAACGTTCTTGTACGAAGAGGTCTTTTGAAGTCTATCGGACTCACATTAGACTTGTGGACACATTCGGAAGCAATGCAGTCATACCTGGGCGTAACGGCGCATTTCAGAGATGGGAAGTTTATAGTATTGGCTTCTAACGTAATCAATTATTCGGTACTTTAAGCGGGTTGCAGTGGGAAATATGTTAACAAATTGACATCTTTGATTTGTTAAAGAATTTCCCACAGGGTTCAATCCTGACCTAAGACCCTTGTCTTCTTTTCGTCGTCGTCTTTTACAAACTGAATATTTATTATTGTTTTCTTTTTTTGTGTGGCAGAAACCAAGAAAAGTAAGAAACTGCGCAGGATTGAATTGGGTGTTCGCTATATGCCAGATAGAAAAAATACTGTAAACATTGCAGCTCGTGTTCGTGAAATATGCAATGAGTGGCAAATCAACACCAACAGAGTGCAGGGCGTCGAAACCGATGGAGGGGCCAATAGTGTTTGGCACGGAGAAACACATTATTTGCGCTTGTCACCTCATTAACGCCATTGGTCAATCCATCCTCGGCATGACTTCAACACCATGACCAACAGAAGCAGAGCCAGCGGATCAAGTGAATGAACCTGAAAGCGAGGAGGATGCTGAAGTCTTGCTCGAGAATATCCAGGACGAAGGGGAAACACAAGACCCTTCTACACAGAACTACGGTTCTGCCGTACTAATACAGCGTGAGCGTGGTGGGGAAAAGATCAATATTTTGATCGAGATCAGGGACCTGCTCAAGCCTCTAGAGGGGGCAACCAATATGCTCTCCAAAGAAAAGGATGTCATCTCAGTAACGTCATCCCTATTGTGTACGGACTCAAAACGATGAGAATAGCGTGGCACTTATGATTTACAGGGTGGTCCACGCACCCCGGGATTTTCGACAGACAGGCTACAATTTGTGCATCTGCCGACAAGATGAGAGACTTGGAAGGCTCCACCAAGCTCCACTCCTCATCTCTCGCTTGTCGCCGACAGATTGCCCGAAGTGTTGCCTACCTGTGAAACAAAACCGGATCTTGTGGGCCATCCTGTATATATTTTTGATACCCTTGAGAACTTGCTAAATAATTCATCTTAATTTTCAGGATGTCACGGCCTATCTGCCAACAGAGCCCTTATCATTCAATATCAAGCAGCAACTTTTAGCGGAAATCAACTCAAAATTTTCTGAAATCGAGTTACTTCGCCCATAACCAGCAGCAACCTTTCTGGAGCCTCGCTTTAAAAAGCTAGTTTTTGAGAATCCAGGCGCTGCTTCTTCAATAATTAGCTACCTTGGTGAGTATTTCACCGGTCGATTTGTAGTCATCGTAGTTGGAAATAATTTGCAAGGGACTTCCCCCTCCAAGGTGTTGGCACATGCACACGTACGTCCTGTCCAGCAGTCCGGTTGAAGGCGGAAAATTTGGACAAGTGCATTTGGTGCGTATCATGGTAAAGCTACTTCCATCGCATCAGATCCAGCGCTTCTGATCAAAACGAGGGTGGACAAGATGAGCATGTGCGGTGTTAAGACGTCGATACACGATTGTAACTTTACGTTGATTTTCAGATAGCCGTATATCGGGAATAATTCTTGAACCCAGCCATGCTGTGGCCCTGGACGTTCCACCTGGTGATGATGGTGTTGACTACTCTCAGGGATCTGGTCCGCGGTAGACAGTCTCCTGCGCCGAAGCTCTGCGGGGAGAATCGACCAGAAGGCTGTAGACACCATTCTATCGCAGCTAAAGGCGTACCTAAGCAGCGCCGTTGTAACCAGGCGCACAAACCCAGATCCTAAGATGGTGTGGGACTCTATGAGCAACTTTACGAATTAGCCATGCTCTATTTGACCGTTATGGGCACTTCAACTGCTGCCTTCTCCCACGCAGGTAGTGTGAAGTGCACGAAGAGGAATAGATTATCTCTTAAGAACCTGAACATGCTAGACTTCCTGCATTCTGTTAAACAGCAAGATTGGTTTGAGTCTTGAGATAAATTTGTATTGTGTCCGGTTTGATAATCAAATTTTTACAGGTTATAATGTATTTATCGCTATTTTGAGTTCAGTTGGTATTGCATTTTTTCGAAGAGACTGATCTTTGACTAGTCTACGTCTAAGTTATTTATATTTCATTGAGTGTTTTCGAGCTCTTAGTTTAGAATTTTGTATGACCTCATTCGACCCATTATTTATTTTTGAATTTTATATTATATTGACTGTATTTCATCATAGAGATAAACGCTTTTTGAAATTATTAAATCTTGATCGACCTCATTCTTCATTTAAATGATCAAAACTCATTGCAAATCTGAATATACGAGTATGATGGTTTAAAACATTTTCCAGAATTATTTCGCAAAAAATTGGCAATTAACCAGTTAAAATCTTCTACCTCAGGGCTTTCACCGGCGAAAGCCGATCGTTTAAGTACCGGTTATAATTTTGAAAAAATCAATTCTTCGTTTTTTTGCATTTTTTCAATTTATTATACCTTCAGAAATCACATCTCAAAATTTTATTAAGATATTTCCAAAAATAAAGAAGTTACGGCAGTTTACGGCAGACCGCTGCTTTTAATTACTGCGAAAAAAAAGATGAAGAGCGCATAAGTCAGGCAGAAAAAGTGGCAAAGGAAGCGCGTTTGGCCAAAAAAAAACTGCCCAACTGCAAGAGCCACTGGCTTATGTGGACTCAAGAATACTTATGTATGGTCCAGGGATTGCAGACTGAGCAATTGTAGGTGATGAAAACATATTTTTTGAATAATATTCAATAAATAAATGAAAAAAAAACTTTAAACGCGTTTTTCTCAAAATGACGTTTTTTCAAACTGCGGACACTTATTTTCCGGATTAGCCGAACCGATTCAAGTCAAATTTGGTGCACTACTTTATTCAAGCATCTTGTGTGGTGATCTACCACAATATAGGCCAAAAATTAACCCAAAAAAAATTTAGCAATCGAAACGAAGCGAAAAAAATAACGATTTTTGGAAAAATATTTTCAAACATCCGCCATTTTTTTCATCATTTTTTTTTTTAAATATTGTGGTAGATTACCACGTAAGAAACATTCCACTTTAAAATTGGGGTTGAGTTTTTTGTTTCATATTCTTCATTCCTGAGATTATCTGTCCGCAGTATGACGAGGCATTTTTCGAGACGTCAACTTTGGCGCCCTCTATAAATAAGTATGAAAATGCAAAAAATAAAAAATACTTTTTTTTTGTAATCTTCAAAACGTATATTTTGCCCATGCAAATTGTAAAACTTATACAAAATATAGGAGGTGAAAAAAATATTGAAAATTAGGCTGTTTTTTAGCATTCTAACCGGTACTACCCCCTTAACGGTTAACCATTCGCTGGTGAATAAAATTAGGTATTCAACCCTAGTAGGTACCTGATAGCCCACATATTTATAAAAAAAAAAACACAGAAACGTATTTTTAAGATCCATCAATGTGTCCTGCAAATATCATAATGATCTGATGACACTGTGAGAAGTTATCGCAATTCGAAATTTAACAATTTTTTGCTTATTTTTAGGCATTTAACGCCCACATGGGACCAACCATTTTTAAATCATTATTTTAACCATGCTTAAAACACGATAAACTTTCATTTTCTTCAATCATTTTATTCAATTATTTTGTTTCCCAGAAAAACAAATGCATTTACAAAGCGTGCATCATAAACAAATTACTAAAAGACCCACTGTCACACAAGGGTTTAGTATATTTTATTGTAAAATGAAAAATATCTATTACTCATAATATACCAGTATTTCCCGAAAATTTCAGCTGGATTGGATTATGCGGTCCGGGGAAAAACTCACTGAAATTTCGTGTTAACATAGATAGGTACCTGCTTGAATATGTGGGGTAACGTGATTCTCATACTAATTTTCTTCGGAAATCAGTTAAAATTCTTGCAACTTGAATTTGGCAAAACAAATTCACTCATATATATGAATACAGCTTCTGCCACTTAAATATACATACATAACATGGGTCCAGTATACGTGGTTTGAAAAATCCCGCGTATTTAAAAACGCAATTGAAACATTGGTTGATTCGCCTTGTAGCTGGCGAAGCTAATTGAACTAAACAATAAACAATACTAATAAAGATCTCGGGAAATAGGCTTCTGCAAATAAATCAATTAGTTCAGAACGCGTATAAATAGGAGAGTGTGCTGTCCACCTCAATGTCATATCTGAAGCAGTCTCAAGTGTGTTAATTTCTCGCTATGCTTGCCATTCACATTTGATAAAAAATGAAATTTTACAAATTATCAGTTCACACATCGATTTTCTACTCGCTGACCATGACAATGCGCTCAACAAGTTTGGTGATTACTTATTCACAATCACAACAAACGGTCGCTGAAATGATCGCAACTGTTGGTGAACGCAACTAACTATTGGCTACTCGCCTGCATACTATGCGATCTCAACGTGAAACGAGGCCTTAATTAGTACTTGAGGATACACTTCCTCTTTTCGTTTAGGTCGATAATTGTGGCTCAAGCACATAGTACAGTACTGTACTGAACAAAATTCTCAACCTGTGCTGCAGCGACAAAATGCCAATAAGCGTGATGGGCCATTCGCAATTCAGCTAGTACAGTGGCTCACTACGCAGTCGGATGATCGATTCAATAGCAAGGAATCACATCATCCGCCTTCCAAAAACAACGGCTACTTTTGATTAGCAATGGGGTAACTTTAATCAAGGTATTACGTGCACAACGGGGGGAAAGTACCCACTTGCAGACTGTGGCTCGCGTCGAATTCATGGCTGTTAGAAGATATAAAAGCAAGTACTGCGCTCCATTGGCGCTTAGTCAAATTTGAAAGTTTGCTCTGAGCTAGCTGGCGAACGCGTCGGCCAACAGTCCGCATTCCCCCTGACGCACTCACGAAAAAAAACCCCTAAATCCCAACCAACAGCCAGTGCATGTCTCACTTCCGTTTCCCGAAAGTTAACTGTGTTTCAGTGCTCGCTCGCCGAAACGTATGAGTTCATCTCGTGAAAAGTAAAAACCGTCAAGAAGTACCAAATCATAGTTTACTGTGAAATATACATTATTAAACCGCGACCTCGACTTAAACTTGAAATCGACGTGCATTCACCTCCACATACACACATACAAAAGTGGTAATCATCACCTTCCTTTCCGGATAGTTTGAAGTGGGTCAAGGCCAATTGAAAGCCAACGAACTGCATAAAAACAGCGAACGGCTTGCATCGCTGAAAGCTAGAAAATTGCATAAGTGCTCTTGGTGTCTTACGAAACGTTACTGCTGAGTGCGAGACCGCAGCCGTGGTTAATTGGGCGCAGAACTACCGACTTCGGCAATAATATTGTGCAATTGCACCACTGGTAATTATGTTTTGAAGAGCAGTGAAAACCTGCAGCAATGTTCTCGTTCGTAGGATAATTTTACATTAAGTGTCCACTTCAAGTCTATATGTATGTATCTCGATGCAGAAAGCTAGTTACCAATTAAGTTTTCGCAAACAACCGTTACGCAAATTGCAATAAATTGTCGGCGAAGAGTCGATTTTAAATGAATTTATATGCAAGTAAGATATTTAAATGTGCGTTGGTCTCAGTAAGTAAGTGATTGGATGTAGCTCAATAATTTTACACTTTTTCTGCCAAAAAAAAACGCCCGAGTGAAGGTTTTTTGACAAAATTATGATTATTGTGGGATCAAAACAACAATGTGAAAAGTTCATTACGAAATTGTTTCCGCAAAAAGACTTTTTAAAGGTCAAGAAAATCGGCTTAAAAATATCAAATTTGTTCAGCTTGAAAATGTAGATAAAAGCTTCATATATAGAAAATTCACGCTAGATTAATAGTTCTTGAGATATGAGTCAGAGAAAAAAATTCAATGTTTTGATACGTTTATTGTCTGTTTAGAGAGGATTATGTGCATTTCGTCGAAGTTTTCTCAGGACTATGCATTGAGAATTATTCGTTTCACGTGAGTTTCGTCTACAAAGTTTTTGTGTAAATTTTTGTGCTAAACCAATTTGATATGCTCGTAAAATTAATTACTTAAGAAAAATTAATTTTCTTGAAATTTGACCTTGAATGACTTTTTTTTACGCACACGACTTTGTAATGGACTTTTCACACTATATTGCCGTCGGTATCACAATAAATACAATTCCGTTGAAAAACCTTCACTTGGACTTTTTTTTCGACGGAACGGACTTTTTTTGTCTAAAAATTACTGGCTAATATTCGAGATGTTGGCAGGCTAAAGCTGCATTTAACTTAGTTGGTGGTCATATTTATGATGCTAATAACAAAATTAGGTAACGGCCGTATCAATATTATTAAAATGGAGAATAAACAAAATTATATATTACTAAACGGAGTACCACGATATACATATGTACACACAGAGATTTTCCTACACCCCCCTAACACACCCCCAATACCCCTCCTAGAAAGCGCATACACCCCCCTTAACATGGACAATATTCCTATACCTTTTCAATGATATGCACTCACGGTGTAAAAAAGAAAATAGAAAGATTTTAAAATTTTGAAAGAGTTTTTTACTTTAACATTGACATCATATGATTGACATAATTGACATCATAGCAGCAACAAGTACGACCTAAAATTATGAATACATTTAAGATTTGTTGAAATTCAAAGGGTTTGGATAATATTTCCACTGTGCCACCAGGAAAATCATCACTGGACTGCGTAATCCGATCAACATGGGTGTATACAAGTATAAGAAAGATATCTTTAACCCTTTGGCGGCGACGGGAATTTCGGTGACTTTTTCGTAAAAAACAAGTATTGGAAATGAAAACTTATAATGTGCTATGCTTGTTTAAGGCGCAGAATTAATAATGTTTGACTCTATGTGGACACTGAGTGCGTAAATGTAGAACAAGATTTTTTTTTTCAAATTTCAATTTGTCATAACTTCTTCTTACATCATCACGAATTTTACAGAAAATATTAATGTTGACCAAAACTATACACTAGTGTTTTTTATGAACGTGCGGCTAACCCTGTAGCCACAGGAAGCACGAGAAGAAAAAAAAATTCAGTTCACCAAGCCTCCTGAAATATTTCCGCTTTTTGAAAAATACACACGATTGATCAATTTCACCCTTTGTTCACCCTATGAATTAAACATTTTCAAAACTTCGAGTCACACAGAACGGTAGCCCTTCACCACAATTTGGTATATCTTCTAAGCACTCGAAGCTTCTGTTCACGAGAACTCACGACCGGACCATCAGATCAATATGAAATTCACAGGATGTGTTGCCTTTGAATAAGAGCAGGTCTGACAGAAGTCATTTGGATATATGGGCAACCCTGTAGAAGTGGACTCATCTTAAAAAAAATTACTCTACAAAATAAATGCTTTTTGCCCTATAACTTCTGATGCAAGTATCAGATTTTATGAAATTTATCCAATAATGGTTAAGTAAATTTGGTAGGAATTTGGTTAAAAAAATTTAGTATAGAGTTGCCTGCTAAAGTAAATTGAAATTTATTTAATAAGAGATGCTATCGTTAAATTAACAAGTGATTATCACCTTCTGGATAGTAATAATGATCGTGTAGTGTAAGATAGCACCAACCGTTTCAATTTCGAAAATTTTGAAATTTTCGCTGGCGGTAACCCTAAATATATTTCTACTCCTATAACTTCCAATGTATTTATCGGATAAAAAAAAATTTAAATGCAGTATTGAGCATTGTACTAGGAGTTGCCCTCAGATTTCCATATAATAAGCATCCTAAAATGAAAATAAACAACAAGAGTAACTTTCAATAATTTCAAAAAAAAAACAACCCTGGATCTTTTCTACCCTATGGCTTTCCAAAAATTTTCAAATATGATTTGGCGCCATATACGTTTCTTTTTAATTCAATGATGAAAAATTTTGATTTGAAAATAAATTTTTTATAATAAAGTGGAATTCAAATAAGATTCGCTTTTTATTTTAAAGTGATTTCAACTTTTGATTCAAATTTGATTCTATTAAATGACATTTTTCTCATTGAGACATTTCCTCTGCTTTTCCTCGAAATTTTTCTAATGGTTATTTTACCCTAGAGTTTTTTTCTTGCTAGCTTTAGCACATATTAGCACATTTACGTTTGGGGTATTTTCAATTTAGGTTTTTTGTATGTAGAAAAAACTGTGAAGTAGCTGTACATATTCTTTAATAAAAGAAATAAAAATAACAGTTTAGTAATTCAAACCTTCACTGCTATGCTAATTACTTGATTTATTTGATCAATATAGGGACACCCCTCCTAAAATTTGTGTACACAAACCCGGTAACCGAGCTCAACATTATGAGTGATCCAAATAAATTAATTCTGAAATTCGGTTTGATTGTGACAAATAGTCTCGTTTCGTGTCTGCAGCCGAAAAATGTCAGGGTATAGACTTCCTAATTTGGCAATGGGTCAATGAAACTAGCGATTATATTCACGTATGTATCCCATTTGAACCATATTTGTGCCTTTTGCTGTCATTCAAGAGAAAAAAGTTCTGGTACATAGGAACCGTTAAAAAGATTGATGTTCGAAGAGTAGTAGAGGGAATGTGTATATTTTGAATGCATATTCTACCAAACAAGGCGCTTACTAAGATCAACTCGGAGGCTGTGTATTACTTTGATGCAATGACTGCGCTAGAAGTTACGCCCAGAGATTTTCCTACACCCCCCTAACACCTCCCCAAGAAAGTGCATACACCCCCCTAACACGGACAATTTTCCTACACCTTTTCAATGATATGCACTTACGGTGTACAAATGAAAACAGAAAGATTTCAAAATTTGGAAAGAGTTTTTCTCTATGACATTGACATCATATGATTTTGAACTTTGCAGCAAAAACAAGTAGTATATGGCTGTTGTAACTTAAAATTGTGAATGCATATACAGTGGCTCACAGCTTATTTCAACCAGCACGTAGAAAAAACTTTAACTTCCTATAAAAACTAAACGAAAAAAGTTATCACATTATTTAAACGCAGATTATTAGACTAGTGTTCACAATTATCATTTATTCCGTTTATTATTATTTTTATTTTATTTCAATAGGTCATAACAATTAATGACGAAAAAAGTAACTAAAACAATGTCATAGCTTATTTCAACCAAGTAACAGAATCAATGTTTAAATTAAGTTGCAAGGCACAAAAAAATATTTTAATATTTAGTATGACCACCCTTTTGGTCAACAACCATTTTTAGCATCTAGGCATTGAACCAACCAGCTTTTGTGCCACTTGTGGGGTAATTTTGGCCCATTCCTCAACCAATGCAGTTTTGAGATCGCTTTTGGTGGATATTTTCCGTTTTCGGATATTTGTATCCAAAATGGCCCACAAATTTTCGATGACGTTAATATTGGGCGACTGTGCCGGCGGTTGCATAACATGCGGTCAAACCAGCCATGTCTGTACAATACCCGACTTATGCTTCGAGTCATTGTCTTGATAAAATCTGAAGCCATCGCTAATGCCCAGTTTCTCCGAACTTTCAATCAAATTGAACTTCAAAATTTCGAGATAATGAGACTTATCCATTGTAGTCTCAATAAATTGCAAGTTTCCAACTCCCGCTGCGGACATACAGGCCCAAACCATAACGCTGCCATCTCCGTGTTTGACTGTAGCTTTCAAATGTTTGTTTTGCAATTCTGTATTCATCAGAGCCAAAAATATTAAATTTCGACTCATCAGCGAATATAAAGGTATTCCAAAGTCCAGAATCCTTATGCAAATGTTCCTTGGCAAATTTTAAACGGCACTTCTGGTTTTTGGCACTGGTTTCTTACACGCTATTCTACCATTGAATTCATGCTCTCGCAACACACGACGAATAGTTTCCGGGTGGCTGGACTTGCCCAACTCAGCTTCCACTTCACTTACAATTTTCGGAGCCGATAGCCTTGGATTTTCCCGGATTTTCCGAACAATAATGCGCTCGTCCGTTTGATTGAAAATTATGTTGGGGGAATTTCTCCCTTTATCGAGCATTGTATTTTCGTGAACAAATCGGTATATGATGCTATGCACTGTAGAAACTCTTAGTCCAACCATCTCACCAATTTTCCTGCGCGAATGGCCACTTTTAAATTTCTCGCTGGTCAATTGTCGTACGTGGTCCCATTTCGAAAAACTAATTTTTCTGCACGATCTTTTCAAAGAATTCAGCAAAACTGAACTTGAACACATTACAAATATAATGACTAAAGCATAGACAAAGAAATAATCGCTACATTGCAAGATAACGGATCATTGCACACCTACAAAGTATTTTGTTGAAATAAGCTGTGGCAATGTTTTTGGTTGCCTTTTTCGTTTTTCGTTGTTTTAGAATACTAAACAAATAAAAATAAATAAAAGAAGTCATATTTGATTAGTTTAAACATTAGACTAATAACCTGCCTTCAAATAATGTTGATATCTTCTTTAGTTTAGTTTTTATAGGAAGTTAAAGGTTTTTTTTACTTGCTAGTTGAAATAAGCTGTGTTCATTACGCCGCGTCCACATTGGCCATGGGAGATGGCATAACATTCGACTTGCCATGGAAATGGAAAATGTAGACGGTACATGGCATACCATATTTGATGTCATGCCATAGATGTCAAACCATATGGCAAGACATTTGCATGGCCATAAGCATGGCCATATTCTGACAGTTGCTCATTTTCAAAATGGCGATGTCGAGGGAAATAGTGTTACAAACCCTAAACGAATACAAAAAAAAGATTGCTTATGGAAATATATGTTCGCCTCTTCCTCAATTTGCGCCTTTCCTCACATTCTGCTTCCTCTAACCTTCGCAGTGCTCTACAACACCGCATAGCGGGCATATGTTCACTGCTGAATGATATTTTCAAAATGATATGGCATGACATGCCGTTGCCCAGGCATCAGATGACATGCCATAAACTGACATTCGTTGCCATTGCATATGGCAGAGCTCATGGCCAATGTAGACTCTAGGTTAATGTTGAAATTCAGAGGGCTTGAATAATATATCCACTATGCCAAAAGGAAACTAATCACTGGACTACGTAATCCTTAGCCCTTTGACGGCAGCGGGAAGTATGATGAGTTTTGAGGTATATCTATGCAAAGAATTTTTTCGTAAAAAAACAAGTATTGGAAATGAAAACTGATAATTTTTTATGCTCGTTTAAGGAGCAGAATTAAAAGTGTTTGACTCTATGTGGGCACTGAGTGCGCAAAAGAAGATATTTTTTTCAAATTTCGATTAGTCATAACTTCTGACCACGAAGAATTGCATCATCACGACATTTAAAGAACATATTAATGTTGATAAAAACTATACACGAGTGATTTATTCTGAGTGTGCAGCTAATTCTGTAGCTACAGCAGGCACTTGAAAAAAGTTTAAATCACTAAGCCGCTTTTTGAAATAAGCACACGATTGTCCACTCTATTAATTTAAAATTTTCAAAACTTCGAGATACATAGAACGATAGCACTTCACCAAATTATCTATTTTCTGAGCACTCGAAGCTTTTGTTCACGAAAACTCACGACCGAACCATCAGATCAATAAGAAATTCGCAGGGTGTGTAGCCT
Organism: Nemotelus pantherinus; assembly: GCA_963978885.1. Taxonomy (NCBI): domain Eukaryota; kingdom Metazoa; phylum Arthropoda; class Insecta; order Diptera; family Stratiomyidae; genus Nemotelus; species Nemotelus pantherinus. The sequence goes on from OZ022265.1 coordinate 24,543,113, forward strand.
CTAAGGGGGTAGTACCGGCTATAATTTACATTTTTCAATTTATTATACCTTCAGAAATCACGTCTCAAAATGTTATTAAGATATTCCCAAAAATAAAGAAGTTACGGCAGTTTTTGGTAGACCGCTGCTTTTAATTACTGCGAAAAAAAGTAGAAAAGCGCATAAGTCAGGCAGAAAAAGCGGCAAAGGGAGAGCGTTTGGCCAAAAAAAACTGCCCAACTGCAAGAGCAACTGGCTTATGTGGACTCAGGAATACTTATGTGTGGTCCAGGGGTTGCAGACTGAGCAATTGTAGGTGATAAAACATATTTTTCAAATAATATTCAATAAATAAATGGAAAAAACAACTTTAAACGCGTTTTTCTCGAAATGAAGTTTTTTCAAACTGCGGACACTTATGCTCCGGATTGGCCGAACCGATTTAAGTCAAATTTGGTGCACTGCTTTATTCAATTATCTTGTATGGTAATCTAACACAATATAGGCCAAAAGTTAGCGCAAAAAATTTGGCAAGCGAAACAAAGTGAAAAAAACTACGATTTTTCGAAAAATATTTTCAAACAACCGCCATTTTTGTTTCGATCATTTTTTTAAAAATATCGTGGTAAATTACCACGTAAGAGACATTCCTCATTAAAATGCGGTTTGGTTTTTTTGTTTCAGATTCTCCATTCCTGAGATTATCTGTCCGCATTATGACGAGGCATTTTTCGAGACGTCAACTTTGGCGCCCTCTATAAATAAGTAGAAAAATGAAAAAATTATAAAATATTTTTTTTTGTTATTTTCAAAACGTGTATTTTACCCATGCAAATTTTAAAATTTATACAAAATAAAGGAGGTGAAAAAAAAATATTGAAAATTTGGCTGTTTTTTAGCATTCTAACCGGTACTACCCCCTTAAGTAGGAACAGGTCTGACAGAAGTCATTTAGATATGTGGGCCACTCTGTAGCAGTGGTGGTATCTCAAAAAATAATTGCAAAAAATAAATGCTTTATGCCCTTTAACTTCCGCTACAGGTATCATATTTTAAAGTAAGTTTGGTAGGAATTCGGTTTAGGAAAAAATTAGGATAGAGTTGCTTGATAAGGTAAATTATTCCCTTTTATTTAATAACAGATGCTATCATTAAATTAACAAGTGATTATCATCTTCAGGATAACAATAATGATCTTGTAGAGTAAGATAGCACCAAGCGTTTCAATTTCCAAAATTTTGATATTTTCGCTGGCGGTTACCTGAACACCTTTCTACTCCTATAACTTCCAATGTACTCATTCGATGTATTCGAATGCAGTGGTAGCAAAGGTCTGCCAGCACTGAGCATTGTGCTAGGAGATGCCCTCAGATTTCCATAGTATAAGCATTCTATAATGAAAATAAACCACACGTGTTTGACTTTTATGAGTGCTAAACTTTTTTTCTGATATATTCTGAATTAAATGCTAAATACTCGTATCCGGTCGTTAGTACGAAAAAGTGATTTTGTAGATAATATAAAATAAAAAATCTCAAACGCTATCTAGACATTTCCTTTTCTTTTCTTCAAAAATTTTCTAGTGGTTCTTTTACCCTAGAGTGTTTTTCTTGTTAGTGACAATTACAACTTTAGATTTGATCGGCACATTTACGTTTTGGGGTATTTTCAATTTAAGTTTTTTATATGTAGAAAAAACTGTTAAGTAGCTATACATATTCTTTAATAAAAGAAATAAAAATAGCATTTTAGCTATTCAAACCTTCAGTGCGAAAATAATTTCTAGATATCTTTGTTGAATAAAAGGACACCCCTCCTAAAATTTCGAACACATCCCCCAAGAAAAATTCCTGAGAAAACCCCTGATTACGTCAAGTTCACGTCATAATCAACCTATCCTGTGAATTTAGTTTTCATCCATATATGGGCATAAACCCATATATGGGCACCTGAAAATTCACTAAAATAGCCGCCGCCGACAAAGGGATTAAAATATTTTATTTTAACCTGACATGGATCTAGTCCTAATAGAGATAATCTCTCCAGAGATAATCCCACTGAAACTTTTAGCTCACATAAATATATGTAAAGAAATATGTATTTTTGGGCAAAGTGCTTCTAATTCTAATTTTCTTCGAATACGTGTTATAATTTCGATTTTTTTTCCTCTTTCCCGAAGACTATGGGATTGATTCTTAGCACTATTAGCTTCAGGGTCAGAAATTTATTTCCATTGTGAAATTTACATTGAACATCCGAAAAACGTTTTAAACTAAAAAAGCAGCATTCAGACTTCTAAGCAAAATTCAACGATGTTTCTGTATTTTTTTTTTTTGTGGAATTCTATAAACAACAGACCAGAACATGCCTCTCACATTGTTTGTACATCATATAATCTATTGTTGGAATTTTGAAGAAATTTAAAGAGTGTCCGTGAATATCTGAGGCTATTAACAGTGCTAAGTCTTCAAAACGAAAGACTCGACCAGTTGTTGTGTTTATAATGTTCCAAACATATGTACGCATGATGTAGTGTTTTATCTTGTACTCGTATTTATAACGATGCTTTTGATGAATCTGTACAAGATTTTATTTATTTTGAATCATGAATAAACGTCGATTCGAACGAAACTGAAATCAACTTTTTACGGCTTTCTGAATAAACGCAATACTTAAATCCGTAGTGTAGGAGGATGTTCAGAAATATGTATGAGCAGAGGTATTAACACAAGCTATAAGTAATGTGGTTGGTTTGCTCCACTAAATTTTCTCAAATGATCTATTTTTTTGAATACTAAATCATTTTTGATAAGTATTGGGTTGGCTTAGCAGCCATTGTCGTACGATACCACTAGTGTAGGTTTATACCACTAGTGCATGTACAGTGTACCAATAATGTCTTCATACAGCAGCTATTTGAAACTTAAGTGTTAAAAACGAATGAATTGTTGCAAGAAATTTGAAAAAATTTAGATGCAGATTTATTCATTAAACATTTTTATTGAATTTGGGAACAAAAACTAATCCATTTGAATTATTCATTACAAAGTTATTAACTAAAAACAAAACAAAGGCAACAATTTGCCTCCAATAAAGTCTTCGTAAACTTACGAAACAGTTTATGAAAAATATTAAAAACTATAGATACATTCTTTGTAAATATTTAGTTGGGTAGCCTTTGTTTTTAATCACGGCTTTAAGGTGGTGTCATTGATTCTACAAGTTTTTTTTTGCATATCGTGGCTCTATTTTCGCCCATTCCTGCTGAAGAGCCTATTTCAACTTAGGTGTCGAGCTAATATGATGAGTCCTGATCCTTTTTTCCAGCATGTTCCATATGTGCTCAATGGGATTGAGGTCAAGACTTTGTGGTGGTGTTTTAAGCAAATATGGAGTTTTGTACGCCAAGAACATCCTAGTGTAATGAGCCATGTGCTTAGGATCATTATCTTGTTGAAAGTAAAAATCCCTTTATACACCCAAATTTTCGGCACTTGGCTTCAAATTTCTCTTGTAAATTTCAATATATGCCCGATGATCCATGATTCCTTCCATTATTTCTAAGTTTCCAACGCCGCTGCCATACAGCCCCATACCATTACTCCGCCGCCATCGTGTTTTACAGTTTTGATGGTGTTTTTTGGGCTGTAAGCTTCCCCTGGCTTTCCCCACACTCTTAATCTCCCATGAGACCCAACAATTTTGTTGTTGGATTCATCAGAAAATATAACATTTCGCCAAAACTTGAGAGATGCATTTTGGTATTGCCGAGCGAAGTTCAAACGTTTTTTGCGATTTACTTGACTAATCAGAGGTGTACGAGACTTAAATATGTAAAACACGGTGGCGGCGGCGTAATGGTATGGGGCTGTATGGATGCCAGTGAAGTTGGATACTTAGAGATAATTGAAGGAATCATGGATCATCGTTCATGTATTGAAATTTTCAAGAGAAATTTGGAGCCAAGTGCTGAAAAATTGGGTGTATCAAAGGATTTTTACCTTCAACAAGATAATGCCACCCTGTACGACCTACGTTTTGTCCAAGGACTATCCTATTTTGATTTAAGCATTGGACTAGTGGTCTTGGCATTCTTGATCTAGTTGTCTTCTACCACAATATCGACAGAGTGAAATCTGCGTGTGAACAGTTTCGGCTTCCCAGCATGGCCTCCCTGCTTCGCATAGGTAGCCATGGGATCTAAGTTAGGACCCAATAGCATCGATCTTCCCTAAAAAATCAAAATATCTGATCTGAAACCTGTCAGGTAGAATGCTGATGGTTCTAATTCAACTCTTGCCTTCTATGTCTCCACGGTGGGGAGTCCTAATGATGGAGGAAAAGTGGCTGGAAGGCGTACTCTATTATCAATTGGAGGAGATAAAGCTGATAATCCTGCTCCATCGTTGACGAGCACCTCGCTTGTACCTCTGTTCACAGGCTCGACAGACAGGGCTTCCATGCCTGCTGCCCGAACCTCTGGCAAAACATTCTCCTCCCCTGTTTTCATCTCCCGCAGTGCCAAGGAAACGAAGCTAGGCACTGATTAGAGAACGAAGCTCGAATGCACCGAGTGGAAGTCACGAGAAACGGTAATTAAGCTGGCTCAGACACCTGCTGCAGGTGATTCAGGTGCCGCTTCCAAATTTGGAGCAATGCCTCTCGGATTCTAAGGAGATTGGAGATCTCGGATTCGAAGGAGATTGGAGATCTCGGATTCTAAGGAGATTGGAGATCTCTGCAGCCACTATCTGCAAAGGACAACAAAGTCCTTATCCTTCGGAATAGGCAAAAAAAAAAATCAAGGGACTTGTCCTGCATACTACTCCGACAGTTCTGGCTGCTCAGAAACGGCAGACTGGCCAGCAGAAGCTTTAAAAAATCTCTAGCACATCAGAGCCACTGGAAAATTGATTTTCGAAGAAATTATCTTTGAGTGGCTAAAAAAAATGTGAAAACATAATATACTCTTTTTTTTAGTATCATATCAACCATTTCTGAAATAGGCAAATAGGTGAAGAGCACTGTTTTATGGCTATATATACAGCATTGGCCAAAAGTTTGAGCCCACCCCAGAAAAGTAACAAAAATCAAAGTGCTTTGATATTGGTTGAAAGAAAATGTCAAATATAATTAGTATTTATAATATTTTATTAAAATAAGTCAATATTTTGTTGGACCTCCTTTGGCTTTAATAACTGCAGCGATTCTTTGTGGCATAGTGGAAATTAGGTGTTTGCATTCTTCCGAAGTAAATGATTCCCACTCTTCTTTCAAAGCACAAATTAAACTTGCTTTGGAAGTTATGGGTCGGTCACGGATCCTTCTTTTCAGAATGCTCCATAAATGCTCGATCGGGTTAAGATCTGGAGACTGGATCGGGTTAAGATCGATTCAAACAAATCTACACCATGCTCACGGAACCAGCTCATCGCAACACGAGACTTGTGGCAGGGTGCGTTGTCTTACTGGAATGGAACATTATCAAAGTTGGTTTCCCCAAAAATCTTGACGGCCGATTCGAAAAGTAAATTTTAAAGTATTGAAATATATTTTGAAGAATCCATTCGACCTTCACACAAACACAAACTTCCAACGCCGCTTGAAGCCATGCAACCCCAAACCATTATGCTGCCTCCTCCGTGTTTCACAGTTGGTACCACACACTGTGGTTGGTACGCTTCACCAATTCGTCGTCGCACAAAGACCGCACCCGGTGTTCCAAAAATCTGCAATAAGTGAAAAAAAACATCTCCTTGAAAATAGTCCATTACATAAAATGCATCTAACCTTGAGCTTATTAGATGCTTTCAGATAAAAACACACAACATTTTGAGAACTTATTTCAACATTAGATTCGTCTGACCAGATAATATTCGACCAATCTTCTTCGGTGAGATGTTGATGCCTCCGAGCCCAGTCTAGTCGAATTTTCTGATTTTTTTATGACAGCCACGGCTTCTTTCTCGCCTTACAGCCTCTCAGCCCTTTTTTGCACAGGCGTCTCCGTACTGTTCTGGATGAAAAATTTTTCCCAAACTCGTCGGACAGCTCAGCAGCTAACTTGGCAGATGTTTTTTTCCGATCTCTCAAAGATGCACGTACCATCAAACGGTCCTCCTGTACGGTTGTTATTCTCTTTCGACCGCTTCTTGTTAAATCCTTATGCAAACCGGTTTGTTCAAATCGTCGAATAGTCGAGCGAACCGTTCCGCGCGAACATCCAAGGCGTACGGCAATTTTTCACGAACTGAACCCTCCTGCATGTAGCAATTGAATTTGTGCACGCATATCTGAACTTACCTCCTTTGTTTTAGACATTTTCGAGAACAAAGAATTGTAACTCACTAAATGAATCACTGTTGATCGTTAAAACAGCGCACGCAAACTGTAACAGACCAACAAACTGCAAAGGCTTATGTAGGAAAATTTCGGAATTTTCCATTATAACCCATCCCGTGTCCGGGTTTTTCAAGAAACATTTTAAAATCATTTTAGTGCAGTGAGCAAGTAGCCTCGCCGATGAGGAAAAACCGATGAATAACCAGCATTTAAGTATTTTTAATCTACAGCCGAAAAATAGGGTGGGCTCAAACTTTTGGCCAAGGCTGTATATCCTTTGGATTTCGTTTTCAATCGAGGATTTCATCGAAAGTTTCAGTGATAAAACGATGTTTTGGGGTTGCCATACAAAAAAGTTTCTAAAACTTGGAAAATTTGAGCATTGGCTGCTAATTTTGTAAAACTTGTACCTGCTTTGCAATATTTACTGAAATTTCTGGTGCTGACAGCCCTGAGTCTGCACCACAGCCCAAAATATACCAGATGAAAAACCACAACCAAAAATATACCAAGATGGAGATGTTTTTTGTTTTACAAATAACCCTATCCAAATTTTTCAACCAATTTTCTATCAAATTTGGCTTAGAGTAAGGTCCAGCTAGTGTGTGGATTTCGTTAAAATTTGTTGGCTGAATTGGAAGTTATGGGCCAAAATGTAATTTTTTCGCAGTGATTTTTCAAGATGGTTCCACTGCCACAGGGTTGCCCGCATTCCGAAATCACTACTATCACACCTGGTCCTATATAATACAAACATGGTCGGTAAATTTCAGAAACCCTAATAAAACAGATAGGCGCCGGGGAAAACATTATTCACACTCTCGTGCTTGTCATGGCTTGGCATGTGTGTGAATGGAGAAAAACAGGCGAAAATAGATGCGATGACCATTTATACTCTCGTGCTCGGTAGCATTTGCTATATCTCGGGCATAGTGTAAATCCGGCATTATAAATATAGAATATGCACGTACTGTTGCGACTCTTTTTTTTCTATGATAATGCCAAAGCTCAGGGGATTGCCCTTTGAAGTGAATGCTTAGCCATGGTGGTAGGGAGACACATACGGGAGAAGCTGATATCAATTATTCCATTATTGTTTTTAAGTGCCACATTTTTACTTATTTTTCTAAAGCGCTAGTGTTATGCTTAATCGCTACTAAAGCTTTTTTTAATGTGACATTTAATTAATGGAGCGCTGGTATTATGCCCAGTCGCCGACTGTTAAGACAACACAAGACGAACAAATACAGCCATGGGCATGGCGGGATTCGAACCCGCGGGCAGTAGATCGCTGCTTCGGACTAAAGCGTTAGCGAGCTAGGCTACCGACCAGCTGTAAAGTATGTATACTTATTGTTAAAAATAGAATGAACTTGCTATGACTCTGAGGTATGATGGAATCCTGTAATTTGCTGATTTTAATAAACTACACGTTTTTAGCTAGGATCTGTTGGTGGCTGGGTAACTTTTTTGATTCATGGAGTTAAGTGGGAAACTATTATATGCAAAAATTGCGAATAAGCGTACAAAACAACAACTTAGTCTGCCAAATTGACTTTTATTTATAAGTGCTGAATAAATGTTCACAAGATTGTAAATCAACATGCCCATAATCATCGAATTCAGTCACAGCTCTCTGAAATGCAACATGCGAAAGGGTATATAACAAAACATTATACCTAGCTTTTGATCTTAATATAAATAATATAAAATAGTAGGCACAGTTTTTTGGCATAAACCCAAGAAAAAGACTCGTCATAAAGATCAGATTGTTAAAATTAAAATTCACATAGTATTTTTATTTTTAAATTCTCGCAATTAGATATCACATGCGACAAAATCGATTTCATTGAAAGCAGGCAAAAAAGTGGCACTTGAAGCACGCTAACGAGCTTAATACCATACTACTCGTAACTGGTGTGCACACTTTTTTATGAGACCAGCTACATAGATTGATACAAGCAGGCAGTAAACCAATGCACAGTAAAGATTAATATCAAAAAGTTGCAGCTTCAATAATGTCCAAAGGATATTATTAGTTCGCGAGGGTTGATTGACCAATCAGCTTGTACCTATTAACGCGCTTAACCAGCTAGTCAACAAGATCGATTATGACAGCACCACAGTGCCTGGAATTCTTTTTATTGCCAGGAAATAGAATAATTATGATCGCTCAAAGGCATTGCAATTATCTTATTATGTGCGCAACTATTTATGAGTTGTTAAGTACATAAATTGAGTGCATTGGAAAGGTGTACTCCAATTAAACGTTCTACAACAGGAAACTATATGAGAATTCCTTCGCTTTGTAGCGAGTATGCCGACGAGTCGGTGAGTAAAGGCGATTTTCATTTCGAATCATGCCAGTTATAATTGCCAGTTATAATTAATTATCGAGGTTAATTCGTAATCATATGCTCACTACAATAAAAACAAATATTTTTATCAACCGGAATAGATTCGATTTATTGGAAACTTATTAGAATTTTTTTCTATTAGTTTTATTTAAAGTCAAAGCAGAATCTTTTAATATATATGCTCAAAGTATTAGAATAATCTAAATAAATAAAAGATTGATTTGTACAAGTTATTCGCACTCTCGACTGTCAGTGTGAAATTGTAAATTGAATACCAAAATAGCGGATCTAGCCAATAATTCAGGGAAATTTGCGAATATGAATAAGCTGATGAAATTAGTATCTTTATATTCCAAGTTTTGTTTGATTTTGTCAGTATTATCATGTTCTAAGTGCTGGCATCATGTTCTAAGTGCCAAAAAAAAAATATATAAATATACCAGAAGATTTTTTCCCGAATGTTTTTAAATGACTCACTGATTTGTGCATCAAATTAACACAAATTATTTAACTTTACGCTTCAACGGTTTATAGAAGTCAGTACAATGTTTTTCATCTGTTTGGTCTAATACATCATTCGTCACAACGAAATCGGATTCTAATTTGGAGACATTCAGATCGAAAGCCATTGATAAAGGTAGTATTGCAAAGATCCATTGACACTCTTACAAAACTACTACTGTTAAACTTCCTCAACAAGAAAATGAGTATGCAAATCTGTGGATTAGGTATTATTAGCTATGAAAACATAAAATGTTCTAGCTTATGATTATTACACTTATAATATATGATTATCTTATACCATATTAGTTCCTTACATAGCAGGATCGTATTATACTGCTTCAAACTAAATATTGAATGCATTCGATTCAAAGTAACGAATATTTTTTCATAGCTATATTGTAAATGACGCGAACCGCTGCAGAATTAATATCTAATTAAAGATGCAATTAATAACGATCAGCATATTTTTACTTAAAATGAGGGAAATCAATGGATAATAGATCAACTGAGCTTATTCGTTTAGTTTTCAACGAAAACCATTCTAATTTATGCTCGCAAAAAAAAACCAGTAATAACATTGCAATTTAAGCTGATTTAGATAACTTGCATACTTCCGCCGCCGGTAAATATCGGATAAAATTATTGCTAGGCACAGTTTAGGATGACAACATCCTTGGGATAGTTCTTAGTTTCAATTTTCAATAAGTTGAAATTCAAATAAATTTATTCAATATTTTGTAGAATAATTTTAAAACATTGTAAAGAATATTCGCCTGACAGAATATTTTATTAAAAAGACTAGACACTTTATACTAAAAACAGTTCGGTTGCTTCTCTTATCGTGACAACGTCCCAGGTATCCCAAATCAAAGCAATAAATGATGACCCAGGCTTTCAAAAATTGATTGTATAATTCGAGGACAGAAAATTCCAGCAAATAACCATCGATCTTGGGGTACTTCTTTGACTTTGGTCAATTTTAACTAATAAATTTGTATGATTTGAAGAGCACAAAAATTAAAAATTGTCACTTCTTGCAATTGACTTAAGAAAACTTTTTAAAAGTGTCTTCAAAGATCAATTATATTGAAAACAGTATATATAGAATTATCTCACACATTTTTAATGCAATCAATATTTTGCATAAAATATCGTACGTACAGATCTGTAGATATCAAATCATGTTTAAGCTAAGCACACAATTTTTATATCACGATAGTATCACCTGAACGATAATATCAACAAGCACTGTAAACCCAAAACTATCGTTTACTCTTCATTTGCAAAAACTAATTAGCTCAATTTAACCCCCGGATACTACACACACTTTATTCATTTAGCGAACGATGAAAATAAATAAAAGCTAAAAGCAATAAAAGCTTATATTTAGGACTTAGCCCATTGATTACTCTTTTAGTCATTGCGTATGACATGCACACACTTTGCGTTCATTGAATTTTTTCATTCAGTTACTCTCTTTTTTGGGGCTAGTTTGACTTAACCCGGCGCGCATTGCTTGCATGTGGATCAGAATATGGAAAGAGAATATGAAAAGAGCATCGCACGCATATTGCATCAGCTAAGTAAGTTCTCTTGAATTATACATACGAATTTGTGTAATGAAATACAAATTTTGAAGAGACGAGACAAAAATATTTTAATGGATTTTAACAACAGTAGGTAAATGAAGTATTTTGATAATTTCATTCGCTAAAATAAAATTTTATAATTGTTTGTAATTGAAACACAGACAGATTTCTTTACATTTTGGTTGGGCTAAGCCCCACTAGCCCCATAGGTAGAGCCGCCACTGAACATACGCCTTACTCTTAACTAGGATGCTGCCTGCTTGGCTATCATCTTGTCTAGTAGTATCTCATTAATAACATCATCGTTTTATTCGCTTTGCTCTCTCTCTCTCTCTCTCTCTCTCGTTCTCTCTCTCTCGCTATCCAACTGATCCCTTAAAGCTGGCAATAGAATCCTGAACCTTTGCTCTGTCTAATCTTCCAAAATCGTACCTTTCCTTTAGTACTGCTTTCTCGTCTTATATGCCTCCTAATCCTTATCATTCTCCTCTTATCCTTGTAATCTCGTTCAAAAATACTTTGACGAATTATATTCACCATCTGTTCGTTTCAAGTTTCGCAAAGCTGATATCACTAGCATGGCCACATGACCACTAAATAAATACAGCTAATTGGTTCTCTTTCTTTCGTGGTCTTGACATTGATGATTTTTTGCCCAAATTGAGCATTTTTATCTTGAATCTCATCCGTCTGATTACGTCAACGCACTGTCTGAATAATGCTCCATGGTTTGACAGTAATGTTGCAGTTGTTCTTGCTGCAAAACATGCGTAAGGCATATAAAGAGACTGGCTCTCTTTCTGATTTACTTTTATTTAAAAAATTACGCTCTAGGGCGAAAGAAACTGCCAGACAGGCGATACGCAGATATATTGCCAGCATTGAGACATCAAACAGAATAAACCAAACAACATTCTTTTGATTCTACATTCGTTGCGTAAAAATTCTCCGAGTATTCCGAACAATATACTTCTGAATAATCTATACTGATGATTATATGAACTATTTTTTCAATACGATTACCCTTAGATACTTCATCCACGTCTTGCCCTAAATTATTGTCGTTTCGTAGAAATCCTCTAGAAATTGAACTTCTGAATTGAACGCAAATATTAGGAGTCGTTCCGACAGTATTCCTTATATCCTGGCTTAGTTAGTTTTTTCATCCCTGTACGTCTGTCTCTCTCTCTCTCTCTCTCTCTCTCTCTCTCGCCATTTTGTTCAACATAAGTTTATCAGATGGCTCCTTCCACTATCTTTGGAAGATTGTCAATATCTTCCCTATATATAAAGTTGGTGATTCCACATGCCTTTCAAACTACCTCCCATTTCGCTGATTTCCTGTTTGACCAAAGTCATTTAAATCCCATTTAACAGAAAAATCCAATAACAAAGTAAGAAAATATGAAATTTCATAAATATAAAATTAAAAATCATAAATATCAAACAAAAATTAATAATAAACATACAGATCAAACTAGAATTTCGAATCGCAGATGATGCCAACGTCCTTATATTGATCTACATGCTCCAAAAAAACTACCAGACAAAAAGCAGTCAAAAGTAATGGGATCAGATTTGTGGGGAAAAGACATCACGAAACACTTGGAAACATTAGGAGCAAGAGGACCAGCCATTTAAAATTTTTAAGGTCATCACCATATAACAGATAATCAGACTTGAAGTTGGAAGAAAGGTTTTTTTTCTATGATAATGCCAAAGCTCTGGAGATTACCCTTTGAAGCGAATGCTTAGCTTTGGCGGTACCGGATACACATATGAAAGAAGCCGATATCAATTATTCCATTATTCTTTTAAGTCCCACATTTTTTTCTTATTTTCTGAAGCGCTAGTGTTCTGCCTAGTCGCCACTAAAGCTTTAATGTGACACTTAATTAATGAAACGCTGGTATTTTGTCCAGTCGCCGGCTGTTAAGACAACACAAGACGAGCTAATATAGCCATGGGCACGGCGGGATTCGAACCTGCGAGCAGTAGATCGCTGCCTCAGACTGACACGTAAGCGAGCTAAGCTACCGACCCCCAGTAATTGGTATTGATAGCCAAAGTGAAAAAGAGAGAGCCAAGGATGGAACCTTGGGGAATGCCAGAAGTAGGATAGAAAGGGATTGAAGAATAGCAATTAAAAGCAATACGACAGGTGCGATCATGGATGTAGGAAGAAAACGAGCAGATTAGGATACCGTAAATACCAAAATTAGATACCTTTTCCAACCACACTAAGTGGTTTACCCTGTCAAATGTTTTCGCGAAGTCAGTGTAGATCACATAAGCATGTAGACCGTTGGTAATGAACAGGCAACGAAGTTGGTGAATTCAACTATATTAGTTACTGAAGAACATCCCTTGATGAATCCATCTTGCTCTTTAGAAAATAAATGACTAAAAGCACTATGAATCCAATATGACCAATGTCTCCCGACTTAAAAATCGGAAAATTATTGACAACTTTCAAGTTAAATAAAATAAACAGAGGAACCTATAAGATGGATCCAAGATACTAAGCAAACACATTTGCAATACCATCAGGGCCACTGTTTGCAGAGAGATCCAACAAGGATATTCAGATTTCTACCTCAAGAGGTTTATTCAACAAAATGTCCAGATGAGAATACAGAGACGAAAAAATCCCCTAAATAAATGTTACGAGGGGGAAAAGAAGAAGTGAAAATCATAAATATCTTGAGGAATATAAGAAGTAATTTACTCCAGAAGAAAAGTATCAAGAAATTGGTTGGTTGTTTTGATGGAACGAGCAATCGAGTCACCAGAAGATTGACACGCTTCAATATGGGCGAAGTATCTACGTTTCGCTATCTCAACTGTTTTTTTCATCACCACTCGCAAAGGTCAGCAATACTGAAGAGCTTCATCAGATGAACTATGAAGAAATTTATTTAGGGCCTAATCCTTCTCACGTAGTGCTTTAGAGGTTGCCACAGAAAAGTTAGCGGGGGTTAAGCACCACGACGAAAACTAAACACAGGAGTAAACCTAGATACAAGAGAATTAAGGAGAGACTTAAAAGAAAAAGGAGCTTCATCAATTTCATGCGGTTGAAAAAATAAAGTCAGTTGATGGCGAGGAATTCAGTAGTATAATAATTTGCTGATAATCAGCTTTAAAAAAGGTATAAGTCGGCACAGCATTGTACTTTATACGTGGGTAATCTAACAAACAAACAGCGATGTAAAAAAGGGGTTGATGAAGATCAGGATCAAAGTAAGGAAAAAATGATGAACAAAGAGATAAATTAGAAGAACGGAAGTTCGAAAAAAATAAGGTCGATCAAATAAGGTCCACAACTTGTCACATGCCACCGCTATGGTCTTAAAATCATCGGGTTTCATTATCAGATCATCCAGTGCTTTTATTAATCTTTCTACTTGAGTCGGTATAGAATGCCGGTTCTGGGCCATAGACAATGAGAAGGAAGAGGATGATGTCATGCGCATATTAATAAATTCGGCCCGCGCATGACGTAAACGATGATCTTTGACCTGATAAACAGCCCAACATGGTTGTTTAAAAGCTGAACAGGACTGTTTATTAGCTCAGCAGGGTTGTTTATCAGCTCAACTGGGCTGTTTATCAGTTCAAAGATCATCGTTTACGTCATGTGTGGGCCAATTCATTTTTCTTTTTCACTCATTTTCTATGGCTCAGAACCGCTTTTGGAGGGTTTTGGGAGAATAAAGACAAAAAAAAATTCTAAGGGTATCCTGGGTTTGGAAAAAAGATGGACTAAATGTATTAACTTGTTAGGAGATTATGTTGAAAAATAAATATTTTTTTTTTATTTGATTGTCATTACTTTTGTTTCAACCCTCGTATACTATGTTGACCGAATCATGAAGAGTACGTACGATCATAAAATCAATTTTATTGGGACGCTAAATATGGAAAAATATGACGGAATTTCCAAGCAACAAGTCTGACCAGAGCAAATGAGCAAATCTTTGCGGAATGAACAAAAAAAAACTCGGAAACGCCGGACGAGAAAATTTTTAGTTATTTTTAGTTTAGGAATAATTGCCAAGCCAGTAACATTGATCAACTAGAAAATATAGAATATAAACTGACGAGAGTGATGAAACTACATAAACCGGATTTATATGACTCAACACGTATTTTTAAAGGCGGTGGTGAACCGGAACTGTTCTTCAGCTAGTGTTTGGATAGTAAAACTTTTCACTAACTTTCGTTGAGTTGATGAAAAACTTTCCACCAATTCTGTTGAGTTGATGAAGAACTTTTCACCAATTCTTGTTGATAACTAATGCATTCTTTGAACAACAATTGAAATTAGAAGACTTGAGAGGCAGAGACAAAAGTTTGAGACACATTAAGCAGCCCATTACGGATGATCATATGAAACATCCTTCAATAAACAAGCTGTCGCCACATTAGGTGCAGATGAGAGTAGAAAATAACAGTTCGTCAAGCAGCATAACAAAGCGTAAGCGTATTTCGATGCAAGACAAAGCTTCCTCACCAATAAGAGAGCTGCATGGCGTCACCAATCCTTCGCCCAAGTTAATCTTCAGACGTTGGTACAACAATCGTGTTCATGAAGCGTGATCCAAACTGTCAATTAAAGAAAAATGGTATACTAAACTGCTGAAGGTGGATGGCTAGGAAATCTTCTTGACGTTGATTTTCACATCATTTCTTGCGGTGCAAGGCATTTTTACCAACTCAATATGCCTGGGTTTTTACGGATCTTAACAGAAGTGTTGATAGTTTCAACTGACAAGGAGTCGCATTCAGCCCTTTTCCATGTGTTTAGGCTCTCGTATGGCCCCTCAACATTGTCTCATGTTATGTTGTGCTCCTCGTCCAGGATGTGTCTTGCTACTGCTGAGCGCTCGAAAGTAGTGTTTCTTTTATTCACTGAGGCTGATTTTTTCCTATGTTCGGCCAATTTAACATCAACTGACCACTTTGTTTGATCGTATATTTTTTTGCATTCCAGGCAAGTAACGATGTAAATGCCACACATCTCTTTTTTTCCTTGATCTGACCTAGTTTTGAGCCTAGTTTTAAGCCTAGTTTGTTAACCCTACTTGCTAGAGCTGCCTTTATATCAAAACGTCCAAAAACTTCTCTAAGCTCCTTGAAAATTGACGAAAAAACTAATGAAACTTTTATGGCTGTTTCATATAATAAGGTTCACAATTATTTTTTTTGGCAAATCCATTTTTTCTTGCTATATCTTTAATGTATTTGATCTCCGAGTGAAAACTTTGCTGGTCCATTGACACCGTTCAAAGCCATTAAATCACTGAGTTAAAGGGAATTTTCGGAAATTTAAATACATCTTGCTTCTCAAAGAAATATTGGTCCGGAAATTTAAATATTTGGTAAAAAATAATTTGGTGGCAACGAAGGGATGTTTTGTTTTGTTTTCAAATCGTAATCATAGTAAAACCCATGTCTTGTTGGGCGAATCTAGAATTGATAACCCATAAAATCGAAGAATGATCCAAAACAAAAAAACTCGTGACTTTCCATGTCAGAATTCACAGTAGTCACCATTATTACTTTTTTTTATCCTCTATTAAATTCAAGCCCCCGTTTTGACAAGGGGTTTGGTGCGGCTACATTGCTTCACCTTTATTGTATTCAATTATATGGGTTCTTATATTTCTGAAACTACATCATTTTGACACTTTCTAATTTCATTTTTTAATTTTTATTTTCAGATATTTTTTTATTTAATTCGCAATGGGGTCATTACCACAACTTTCAATATTAAAAGGTCCACATAAGGACCTCTCACGTCAAAAACTTTACAGAATCTTCGAATCAAACCTGGTTACTTGTGAAAATGAAATAGCACTAAGTTTTATCAAAGACATCGGCTTGGAACCAAAGAATACAGATTTTATAACATTAAACCACAGGTCGAATCAAATCGCAAGATTACTTCTGCAGAAAGTAAGCAAACACAGTCTGAAGCCAAATAGAGATGGAGATTGGATAATATCAGTTTGCATGCACCCAAAAGATGAGCTTGTCACAATTCTTCTAGCAATATGGAAAGCTGGCGCCGCCTACTTACCAATCGATCCTACATTCCCGCCAAATCGTGTTAAACACATTCTCACAGAAGCTGAGCCCCTTCTTACTATTTACGATGTTGATGTTAACACTGAGCAATTCGAATCTTCTCAAATAATATCAACGGAAAAATGCTTATCGGACTCAATTCAATTCTCAGGTGAAAACATATCCAACAGTGAAATGATGGGCTCTATGGAAAACGATCTTGCTATCGTACTTTACACGTCAGGCAGTACAGGTGTCCCTAAAGGTATGTTGGTTCAATTAAAAATTAGTTATATATCAGCTTATGATAGTTAACGAGGTTGTACATTGCAGGTGTTCGCCTCCCTCACGCAGTCATTCTTAATCGTCTCCAGTGGCAATGGAACTGTTTTCCCTACTCTCCAACAGAAAAAACCGGATGTTTCAAAACAGCGCTAACTTTTGTTGACTCTGTGTCTGAGATTTGGGGTCCTTTGCTCAATGGTAAGTGATACAAAGTAGTTTTCTCTTTTATCTTATAAATAAAAACATACCACAATCAAGTAATCATTTAAAAACATAAATTTAAGTTTTTCTTTTTATGCAAATTTTTAATGTTCATATAACATTATACCTCATCCAAGTATGTTGACAATTGGCACATCTTTAATGTCGCGATTTTGACAAGTTTAGCACGATTTAAGACATGAACTGCACATTCAAAACAAATAAAAAATAACAAAAAATTCAAAAGATATCCGAAATTAAATTAAAAGATGAATAAAATTAAAAGAATACTGATTTTTGAAGAAAACCAGAGCAATTGTGTAGATTTAGTTTAAGATTTTATATGGTTGAAATGCCAAGAAAATCACTTTGTCGTACTCACGGCTGGATCACAAGGTACAACATAAAGCATATGAAAATTTAATGCTTCCATTTCTAAGTACTTCTTTGCCCAAATTGCCAAGTTATCGCCGCCGAAACTTACTCGATTTTGAAAGAAACCTGCCCCGTGAATGTTGTTTTGATCTGATCACTGCATCAGGAACTTTTTGAAAACGAAAAAAATTAGGGTTGCTGCTCGCATAAAATAATATAATTTAAAAATTTGATTCCTTCTCAGAAAATTCTTGAAAATTTATTTTCTGTTTTTTTGAAGCATTTTTCTAATTTAATCGTAATCTGGACTAGTTTTTTTTACCTTCATGGAATTCTAAGCCTGAAGTGGATATAGTCCGGGAGCCAGCGACATATTTTGGCGACTCATTTTATCGTCGATCAAAGTATGTAATTATCCTCAATTAGGTCTAGTTAGTAACGAAAATCGACCACTTACAACCAGTTAGCGGGACAACGTTTACTGAGAGCATCAATCATATGTAATAAACAATAGGAAAAAAACCTCATATGATCGTCATTCATATTTTGAGGAGTTGTCAATTGGCATCAGACGTTTTCGAAAAACGACCACTTACATCTGTTTGGTGGGACTATCAACCACTTACAAGCGCGCAAACGTGCAAAAAATTTCAAAAATTGACTTATTTCATCGTTGCTCATATTGGACATGGTTACAGAGGATCATGTTGCCCATGCAAAAATACTGTGCGAATCGATTCGCAGGACAAACCTACTTTAAGCGATAATCAAAGTTGCCGCTGCAAGAGTCACTCACATGCAGTTTGAACGTTCAAATGCGCGCACGTGCTGTGGAATATATTTGGATGGTCTCACACGAGCTTGTCGTGTCCATTACACGAGGAATCTGCCACAAAAATCATTTTTCACGCGTGTAAAATCAAGGACAAATCTAACATCGTCATTCGATGCTCAGATACCGATATTTTGGTTATAATGCTCGGTAACATGGAACGCGTCTGCGAGAACGTTAAAATCTGGTTTCACGTTGGCGTAAAATGTACGCGAAATCAGGTCCAGAGTTATGTTCGGCACTTCCAGCGTTTCATCCCTTCACAGGATGCGACTTTAATCCAGCTTTGTACAGGAAAGGGAAAATGAAATCAAATATTTTGCGGAGCAGCGAAGAGTTTTTTTTAGAACTTTTTCAGATATTTCAAAGTACCCCGATTGCGACTTTGCAGCGATATTGTCGATTGTAGAAAAATATGTTTGCCATTTGTACGGTAAGAAAAAACAACGGAAGCTAATACGATGCGAGTAGAAATGTTTTTAAAGGCCTACAAATGCAAAGAAAAAGAGCAAATACTCAACATCAATGTTAAAAACTTCGATGGATCGAGCCTTCCTCCATGCAAATCGGAACTCGTTCAGCATACCCTAAGGTCCGCTAATATCGGAAAAATGTGGAGCAACTCCTACGCACAAAACATCACGGATTTGGCACCAGAGGACTGTGGATGGCAAACAAACGGGGACAAATTTGACTTCAAATGGTTTCAAGAGATTGTACTCAAGAAAGAAGGTGAAGAAACAAATCCAGACGGCGAAACTTTGCCAGGTACACAATATCAATTACAATAATAGTAAAATATTCAAGGTGCACACAATATTTTATCCGCTAGCGGTACAAAACGCAAATTTTCTGTCTGCTGGACCTTAGAGATGCTAAGTACAATCCAGATTCTTTCGATGAAAGCGATGAAAATTAGTATATGAACATTTTATAATCACAAATAAATTTGTTAAATGTCTACTTTTTTACCAATTTCATACTCATTTTCTCAAATTTGGTTTTTATGTATAAATTTATGATTGAAGTAATGCTCTGCTTTACAAAATAGGGCATTTTGTCAGAAAAAATCCGTGCGCTGACAATTACAGCGGCGACTTTGATGATCGCTTAAAGTAGGTTTGTCCCGCCAATCGATTGTAAGCACATTATTTTTACAGGCGCAAAATGGTCGTCTGTAAACATGTAGAATTTGAGCAACGGTGAAAAAAGTCAATGTTTGAAAAAATGTTGCACGTTTGCGCGCTTGTAAGTGGTTGATTGTCCCGCCAAACAAATGTAAGTGGTCGTTTTTTGACATCGTCTAATGTCAATTGGTAGCCCCTCAAAATATCAATGGCGATAAGAGTTTTTTTACGTACTGTTTATTACATGTTGTCAACGATTCTGACAACAAAAGGTCTCGAGGTGCGATGTAAGTGGTCAG